>OX422140.1:381717171-382286720 GCA_949129095.1 Volucella bombylans | reverse complement strand
ACAGTAGATTTTCGGAGAACTCCTTAAGGAAGACCGTATTTCTTTTATTTAGGCGAACACAAATAGCATGGAATATTTTGACGCAGATCCCCCCACACGCAACAAAGTCAGCATTATTGTCGTTAATGGAGCAATTGGTTAATCCACAAGAAGACATGACGAAGACTAGGTAAACAAATTGCGGAGAAAAAAATGAAAAATGCACTAAACGCACTGTCGCGAAATGAACAGACTAGTATTGGTTATTAGATTGATTTAAAGTGAAATAGGAAATTCACAAATTATGGAGCAAAGTCAGAGGGCGACTGAATACAGCGGCGGTTTTAACTTAACGGAAGACAAAGTCCTTAATTACCACAAAGTTATAACTGCCGTCGGTGGTGTGCTTGTTTTGCTGATAGCAGCATATACTTTATTTTGTCTTCGTTTACCATCAGAGTTGTCCGCTTCCGCCTCACGAAAGTCGCCTCATTGACAGCTAGCTGTTATGGCATGCACAAGTAATTGAGCGGTCTGGAAAAAGATCATACCATGACAGCGCGTCAACTTGTCTAAAACTCTTCCTGGCGTTGAAGGTCTCGGTTAATTCGTTACCGAGCCTGATAGAGCAGCGGGAATTCTATATAGCCATCCTGTGCAACCTCACGAGTTTGGCAGGGATGTCAAAACTATCATATGAAATTCTATTGTCAATGGAGGCTATAATCGAGGAAACAGGCATTTATAACGTAGGTTTGCGTCCTGAAAAACTCTCTTCTGAGCGTCGCTTAGCAATTTCATCAGCGATTTCATTTCCATGACTTCACCTGACCTGGGATCCAAACAAGACACAGTGAATTCAGCCTACCGAATACGTTTAGTGATGTCTTGTATTCGTGAAATAGGATGTCGTGAGAGGGTCGGGGAAGGTTTCAAGAGCAGCTTGACTGCCTCGATTGACTCAAAATCTGGCTGAAAGTATTCATTCTGGGCACTGGGAAATTAGATTTCGAATTTTTTCGGCGACAGGGGTTGTGCGGTCATTGAATTCGACGTCTTGTCTATAAGACCTCCATCAAAAGACAGGGACGCAAGGTTATCAAAATAGCCGTGTAGATGAAAAGGACCGTGCTCCGTTACAAGCCCCAAGTCTTGCCGAAAGGTGTTTCACACTACCATAAGACCAATAGCGCTATAGATTCCTTCGATATTTGGACCAAAGAAGTTTGCTATCCATGATGTTGGAGGAAGGGATGGCGATGCCTTTAAACATCAGACCAGTCAGCCTCCGCCTCTCCTTATAAGAGGACAAACCTCTCAGTTCTGAGAGTATTGATTGAACACCTATTTCTAGCCCACCGATCTAGATGTACTAGATGTACTAGATGATTCAACGCACCATTGTGTACGGTTGCTGATAATGAGATTCAAATCTCCCTCCAATCCTTCCCCCAATTGCCGTGAATCCTCTTCAACACGGGCGTCCCATTCATCTAGCGTCTTGTGATAACGGATTCCACTGCATCGCGCAGTTTGCTATGGAACTATCGGCTGTTCGAAGTGTATGACCAATCCACTGCCACTTCGACCATTGTATGCACAATATAATCTTTGTCCCTGATTCGCTGCCTGTTAAAGATTTTCGTTAAGGACACGGTAAGGCCAGAAAACCTTTAAGACATTCCGTAGGCAACTACTAACGAACCCTAATAGTTTCTTTGTGATAGTAGCGGTTATCTTCCAAGTGCTACACCCATGCAAGAGCACCCATTCTACATTTGAAGGGAACAGTCGTAGCCTGGTGCTTAAGCTCATTGCGTAGATTCGTCGTATTATGGACATCATTCCAAAGGCAGACTTTGCTTTGCTGATTCAGTTGACAACAAAATATTGGAAACCCGCTACTCTCTCTATCGGTGGTCCAGCAATGCCAACTTGAGTTGATGAGTTAGTACCGAAGTTGATGATATTGGTTTTGGCAGTGACAGTGTTAATCTCCATTTCCAGACAAGACTGCACCAAGCATACTGCTGATCACTAATAAAAAAGTATCAGCGATAGAATGGAACCTTGTAGGACCCTACTTTGGAACTCGAATTCCTCTGAAAACTTTCCTCTATGCAGAACATTACATTTAGACCCATCATAAGTTGCTTGAATAATAGCCATTACTTTGTGGACCATAGCTCTCTGTAGAACTCCTTCTCAAAAATCAATGAACAACAGACGAAGTTGTGATCGGTATTCAACGCATTGTTCAATAATGATCCGCAGGGTGTTGATGTGAGACAAGAAGATCCAGGGGGTAAACCTGCTTGTTCGCCATTGAGTGTATACCTTACCTTTGCAATTGCGGAAAGAACGCAAATGCCTTTCCAGTTTTCACTCTCAATAAGACTAGCTTTTCCTTTCTCTTCTTCCACCCGTCGGTAAAACTTTCTACTTCCCAAGCTCTCTCAACAAGAGGATGTAAAAGTTCTGCTGAATCTTTGTGGGAATACATGTAGTCCTACCGTCTTGTTGCGCGTTGACAGCGTTAGCAATCTCACGTTTATTGGGAGTGGAGATACTAATTCGAGAAATTGTTGCCTCAGACAGCTCAATTTGATGGAGCACATCGCTGGGGAATGCAAAGTCCTTAGAAAAATTATCCTTCCATCGCTTAAACTAATCCTCATCCGAAACGAGTATGAAACCAGACTTTTACCAGATGTTGGCTAGAGCGATTACCACCTGTCCGCTCTTTGGTGATTCTGTAAACGGTTCTGTTGGCTGCCTCTGTTTTTGCAGTAAGGGCGTTGATATATTGTAGTTGCGTTTGTCACGTCGTACGCTATGCTATACTGCTCTCATTGTTCTTCGATGCAGAGACTCTAGCTCGTTCCTTCCTAATGCTGTGGTATCTACAATATGAACTTTAATTAGGTTACGTTCTTCAGTCCGGCTCAAGGTATCCTCGGTAAGCCACGAGCTATGTCTTGCCTACTATCTACCAACAATGCTTTTCGGATGTGAAAACATTTTTCCCAGCGTTTCAACGGTCTTGAATGGTTATCGGCAGTGAACTGCTTATTGCTTCCATTCCTTGCGAAAAGGGATACCTTAGCTGTTGTCGTACTGAGGGGGTCTAAGAGACAACTTCTGAAACGTCGACTGATCGCCAAATGGTCGGTTTGTTTGGACTATGATTGCCTGTTAATAGTTGAAACCCATCTAATATTGTGGCGGTTTTATGCTCGGGCATGGTGCCTCCCATGACTAGGCGATTGATGTTGCAGGAATCAACAAATCTTTCACAATTCACTTGTGTGAGCTATGACAATATCTCCGCTTGGAGTTGCATTAAATACGGCGTTTACCTGATTGCAAAAGTTTTTCATTTTATCCTCTGTCGAAGGATTCGTTGGGCCGTAAGACTGTATGATCGTGACGCGCCGTACTGTAGTCCGAAATCTAGCCGATAAGATTCTATTACCGTATGGGTACCAGAAAATGAAGCCTCTGCGCGCTGTTGGTGCTAGCAGCCAACCCACTAGGGATTCTTGAGATTGCTGGAGGGCTTGCCTGAGTAGAGTAGCACACTGTTACATGTTAGGTATTGGCATTCTTCCGCCTCGGACTAGTTTATTTCACTCACAAGGAATCAATCTTAGTCCAGGTACAATAGCCAAAAGTTGTCATCATTCAATCATTCTTTATCAGTTCCGTAGCACTGTGCTAACCCGCGATACCTGGACTAGAAAGGCTACACCGTTCGCACTTACAATTTTAGCCTTCATGTATATAAGGATTTATAGATGTAGCTGCCCGGGGACCACCACTAGGAGGTAAAGCAGTCAATAACAATTTCCAGCGCGTATTTTTTCTTATCGAGTGCGCCATTAAAAGCCACAGCGAATTTGATGTCCTTTTCTGTCACCGAATCCGAGGATAGATACCAGCTGCAGAGTGTTGTATTACACAACTCACTTCCAGCTTCACTAGCAGGAACTGATTGGGAGCTGACTTCTTTTGACTTAGTTAGGTAATACAAGGTCTACTAAGTGAATCCAGTTTTACTTATTTCTCACTTTTGAGCACTGTCACTAGCCTGGTGCTTTCACAGAGTACCTAAGTCTTTAGAGTAGGCACTCTGAATTTGCTTCTCGTATTCTTTTTGTTTCGATCTTATTTTAGTATGCCTTAAGTGACTTGTTTAGAGTTTCTCTGGTTCGATCTGCGGTCGATCTGCACTATTCTTTCCTAGCTGGACATGTCAGTTCAAAGCAGTTGCAGAGTTCAAGTTCTGAATAGGAAGAGTCAAGAAGGTCAAGACTCTCAACCGATTCTGAATGAACGGACATTGAGACTTCCGATAGTATTTTCCTATCGGTAAATTCCTTAGCGCACCTGTTGTGTCGATTAGTTGGTGTCTTATCTTGAAGCGAGTTCTAGGAGGTGTACAGCAACATCGACCAGATCAGAAAATATCATTGCACCTGTGATGGGTAGGACATGTAGACAGAATGGCTGTTAATGCTATCGGAGTGCAAAACCTCAATAGAAGGCACAAAAGGAGGGCAATCTTGCCTACATTAGAGTGAACACCGGGAAAGCGGCGCTTGCAGGACAGGTTCATTTTTTGAGTATTGTAAGGCCCGTAAGATCTTCATTAAGAGTAGCCGCGCTGAGAATATGCATTCCAATTCGGTTTAGTACCGTCTATCAATTTGAAACACTATCTAGCCATGCAGGGACTACAGTTCAGAAGTCATGCCAATTAAACAAAAAATGTCACCAAACTACACTGAACCCTCAAAATGAAAAACACAAAAATGAATGCATTCACTGCGTTAGTGAAATGGATATTTTCTGTAAAATTTATTTGCTTGTTGCCCCAACCTGGTGCACACATAATTACTCGCAATTAACCGTGTTTTTAAACTCGTGCGGTCAATAACATCGGATTAATCCTTTCGGCCTTAAATCCTTGTGTGCATTAATTGCGTGAGAGAAAAAAATACGACTACAACCACATAAAACGCATTGTCCATACATTATTGTTGTTAAATGTCTGAGCATTCATCAGACCGCAGGAATTCGCTAAAAATATTCGCACCGATGACGGAAACCAGCGTGCATCCTTCAAAAACGTTTCCATGCAAAATTTGCCTGAAATAAATGCGCACACGTCCCGAGGACGGAGTTTTATTTGAATTTTATATTCGCATTAAAATCTCAAGTGGGCTTTGTGAATATTTTATGGAAATAGATTGCGAAATGTTCGTCCAAGGGCTGTTAACAATGAAGTGGTGTATTGCTGGGATTTTATTTTTTGAAGAAATAATATAAAATTTTTGGAACTACTGAGCGTGGTATTTTAATGAACGAATTCGGTGAGGTTTCGGCCTTCATCTTGCTCAAAGGGTAAAAATATTAATTCCACAGGTGACCTAGAGAGATATCATGGATGCCTCGAGACTACTGAAGTTGTGTCGTCATTCTGCAAAAGAAGTTAAGGTTCTTCAAAAATCGAGTTCCGTCGGGTTCCTCCTCACCTTGACAGAGTGTAATGACATGAAAAGCGCTTAAGGTCGAAATTATCTCCTCTTGTCGGGAAGTCATAAGTTGACATTTCCAGTCAACTACGACTGTCAGGTGTTTCAAGTTGAAACCAAACTGTCAGTGAACTACTGACCTGCTTCAAAGTCCTCTGTAATTAACATATCTTAATCTGAATTTCGAAACTCTGTACATTTCAAGGCTTTCATGTTCCCACTTCAATTCTTGTCAATTTCAAGACACGAGAACGCGTTTAATAATCGTTTAACTCCCGAATCAAATGTGTTCCTACAATTAATTGGCAAGTTGGATGAGTTCATTGAAATCTAAAATATGTGTCAGCCTAACAAATTGGGCCATTCTTGTTCAATTTACATTGTTTTCGAAGTATTCCGAATGACCCTCCTGGGACTGAAATAAGGTGTCATTTTCTTGGCGAAAAATTATGATTCCTCGGCACGCACTGGACTCGAATGCAGATTTAATACGACAAAGTGGTGATGAATCCAATAACCTTAATAGGCAAACATTTAAAACACATTAGTTTGGGAATTCGGGGGTAATGTGGGCGAACTAATGTGCGTGACGTGAGTAGAAATATTCGTAGATATACTTAAATACGTAAAACCAGCTATTTTAAGTTTGAATTTAGGGTTGAATTGCTCAGAATTTCGAGTCGATACGGAGAAGTTCCATCAGAGATAAAGTGAACAAAACAGCTAGGACTTTTATGTAGGGATGTCAGGTGGCCAACAACGAACTCGAAATCTTAGTTTCACCATCTCTGCCAGCAGGTACAAGTATTACGATTAAATACATACCTACCAACTTTTTTTTGAAAATCCAGGCCGAAATCAGAAAACCAACAAACAAGAGGTAAGGTGAGTGAGAAACCCTTCTTTGTTGTAAAGGCTCAAGGGTATTTTATGGGTCTACAATGAGATGCTCTTCCGATATTTGCCAGATTTTCGGTGCTCAGATTGGTAGAAATATAATCTCATGAATAAATGAAGGCCCACCATGCTGTGATGTAGAGGATTGAGTGAGATCTGGTCACCGAAAACTAAGAAGTAATAATTCCATCCTTTCTTTCCCATGTATCCTCAATTAACCCCCCATTGTAACGAAGATCAAACCATCTGAGGGCCCAGGTTACAAATAATTTAGATGCGTAGTGTGAGTATATAATAGCTACTGAGAGCATTTTTAGATCAGCCCCTCCGTAGCTATCGGTGACCGCACAGGCATTGACAAGTTTTGTAAGGTTGGGAAGCCTCTACTCCTCACTGTCAGATGAGCACAGAGAAAATAGTTCCTCTACCAGTGCAGCATTACGAAGCAACCAAGGGAGATTATGTTTTGCTTTTACATCCTGGGCTTTCATGATAAGAAATTGTCGGACTTTGACGAAAAGGGATTCGTTTCACTTGGACCTGCAAAACCCAGAATGTGTTTATCACAATACCTGCTTTGAAACTTCACAAGGAAGACCAAACTTCAGACCTGTATCTCTAGGAATATGGTAGGAGTTTCCATGAGTCAACAGCCTCCGGCAGATCAAAGCGACGGTTCTCACTAGATCGCAAAAATCAGTCAGCTTTGGGTAAGTTAAATACGTAGGTGGAAGACTGCTTGGGAACTCGGTATTAAGCCAGCATGCTGTTGGTATTCGAAGCATATGAAGTATAAGGAACCAGTTTCCGGTATATGTCAGCTACCATAACTGTTCATAAAAGATCACTACATTCGAAACCTCCTTCAGAAACAGGACAGCCTAGTAGTTTCAGTTCCCGAAATGTTATTTTTTGACGGAAAAATCACAAACGATAAACTTTGGCCTCTAAGAATCTGTCGCCACATTATCCTATAGTGATAAGGTTGTTTAAAAAAGAAGAGCATCCCGTGGCTGACCTCTTAGATTTACTCCTCAGCGAAGCGCACAACATCTACCCATTAGAAGACGTGAATGACGATATTATTGAGGCATCTCTATTACCTTACCATTGAGCTTAAAGTGGTACTGGGTAACTTCCGCTAGTGTAGACTTCCTGTCTCATCGCCATTATACAGGAGACATAGCTTAATCCCTGCAGTGGGGGCACCTAATGCCAGCACGGAACTTAATCTCTCTTTCTGCTTAATACTGCCCAGATGATGCGAAAGTACTGCTTATACCTGCCCTGTACAACCCAGGTACTTTAAAAAGCTGATTGATGAGAAATGAGATTCATCAGGTTGTCAATTCATGTGACCTCATTGTGGCCTAGAACCCAGAACAGCGCTCAGTGAACTTAGCAGCCTTCCGACTGCTTTTATAAAAGCATTGCAGTCTTGGATAAGTGAGGGGGTTCAGAAAGTCCTATAGCGTAGTTCATCTGTTGCTACAAACACAGATATTTGTTCCACTCCTATGAATCTGCATGTTTTCCTAAACTGAAATCTAACGTCGTCGTCATTCAAAGAGAAAGAAAATGTGGTGCGTGTACTGGACTGTACTGGAACATGTTAATGATCCTACCCTCCCTATAGTTGACTTTTCATGCCGAGGTGTCCTACTTACCATTCACAATAGCCTTAACTCTGCTTTCATCGCTAACTCTTCTTCTATAAAACTAGACTTTGTTTCAACTAAAATAACACTCCCGAATAAGTAGCTGTAAATTATGTGTTACTACATTCTCCCAGGCAACTCCTTTTACTAGCCCTTTCCTCGCTACACGAACTTATACATAACGAGTTTCACATTTTTACTGCATCGCTACTGCTCAGCTTATGGGGTTGGCTGATGTCGCAAAACGCGTCTGCATACTGCTCGGTCCTGTATCGCTTCGGCGGTTAGCCCCAGGCGTTGTTGTGCATTTGCCATCTGAGCAATCCAGGAATTCTTTTTCCTACCTAGTTTTCTTTTAGTAGGAGCGACCGTAGTTGATATTGCCTTCTTAAAGGGATTTTCCGGAGATCTTCTTTGAACGTGGCACTACAAGCTAATTCTCTCCGACTCAAGTTGTTCGATTACCGAATTCTTTATGTGTAGTCTTCCTCTAATGTACGTAGATCTAATGCAGTCGCGTTTTGTACTCCAGTCGACATCCTTAACATTTTCATCTCTGCTGCCGTCATTTTATTTTTAAACGCTTCGTATATTGTCCAGCACTGCGCACCATGTAAGAGCTGGCCGAACCATCGTGGTGTAAAGTTTTCCCTTCAATTTAAGTGGAAATTTTCGGTCACAGAAGATTCCCGAATTTTCTCACCATTTCATCCACCCCACACTTACTCTGTGCCTTACGTCGTCGTCACATTTCGCTTCTACGTTAACGATTGATCCTAAGTACTTGAACCTAGTGGTTTTCGGAAGAACCATTCCGTCCAACATTATATCTGGAATAGGTCGCAGTGGATCCGAAAATGGTCAGGTCAAATGTTCCGTCTTTGAGCGACTTATTTTAAACCCGTTTTACTCTAGCGAGTCTTTCCATTTACTTAGGACGTTTTGTAAATCTACGACATTACCGCGTAGAATAACTGCGTCGTCGGCGAAAAGAATCGATGTTACATTTCATGCAATCTTTCAAAAGATAGTCTAGTACAACGTTAAAGAGGAAAGGGCTAAGAACGCTTCCTTGATGCACTCCGACATTTACCGGAAATTCTCTCGTAAGTCCGGCGGTACATTTAACAGCAGTTTTGTCGTTTCCATACATGTCTTGTATCATTCGTATATACGTTTCCGGTACCTTTTGAGACCTCAACGCGGTCCATATGAGATCTCTAGGCACACGATCGAATGCTTTTTCTAGATCAATAAATACCATGTGCAGATCTTTTGACGAATCCCGATGTTGTTCTATTAATATTCGCAAGCTTTGGATTGCGTCCACCGTCGATCTTCCTTCCACGAATCCTCACTGGCTATCGTCGAGCTTTATGATTTTGCGAAGACGCTCTTTCAACGATTTTCATCGTGTGTGACATCAGCTTGATTGAGCGGTAGTTGTTGCATTCTCGCGTGTCGCCTTTGCCTTTGTATAACGGAACCAAAAAGCTTCTTCTCCATTGATTCGGCATAGTTTGTCCGCATTTTATTTTATTCAAGAGTTTCGACAGCCATTCACTGCCGATACATTCCATCTTCGACCAAAACTCTGATGGGATGTTGTCTGGTCCCGCCGCTTTCCCGCGTTTCATTTTTCCGATAGCTATACTTATTTCTTAAGTTGAAAAGTCAGCAACTTCTTCTTCGAATGGATCAGCTGCAGGGACGCGATCACGTGGAAACTTTTTGTTAAGCAGGTCCTTACAGTATTCACCTATCACAGATGTCCTTTTCGTTTGTTAGTAAGTGCCCGTAGGAGTCTTTGATGTATTTTGGCGACGTTATTTCCATCGCATTTTTTCGCCTTTGCGCAGCGAATTTAAAAATATTTGGCACTTTACTATTGTACGACGTTTGAACGTCTTGAATAGCTTGTCTTCTACGAGTATTAGCCGATCGTGAGGATATTTGTTCCAAGTCCTGGTAAAGGTTTTCCGCTGCTGCCACTCGGGTTTGGGCCAGGACTCTCTTTGTAAAGATTTTAAGTCGCTCATATTCAAGTGCAAGTCGAGACTTTTCGATATCGTTGATCCGATTACATTTTGTCCACGCTTGATCCTACATCTTTGCTATTAACGTAGTTGACCAACTAATTGACCTAAGTGATTCCATCAACGATATCCGTATCTTCGGTGACTTTAATCTGCCCCTGCTAAAGTGGATTCCATCGGATGATCACTTATTTTTTACCGCGTCAAACGCCAGTTCATCCAATGAGTGTCTTTTCTTTGATAGCATAACTAACTCAAGCCTGTGACAAGTAAGTGGCGTCCCTGATTCTATCGGTAAGCAACTAGACCTTATTTTCACTAGTGATCCTATTAACTCCATAGTAACGTTGTGCCCCTTTAACCTATCAACCGTCGACAACTTTCACCCCCCTCTTTGTCTATCGTTTTTCCATAACTCTCCCTTCCAGCCCACTTCTTCACCTACCATCTCTTCTTACAACTTCCATAAAGCTTATTAAGCAGAGCTATCTTAGCAAATGTTCTTTTGATTTTACCACCCTATCCTTATCTGATGCTGTCTCCATTTTCTACAGTGAAATATTTAATTCCATTTCTCTCTACGTCCCCTTTTCACGGCATAAAACATCATCTATTTCCCCTCCATGGTACAACAGAAGACTTCGCTCTTTACGAAACAGAAGAAACAAATTATGCGCAGTTTTTCTTCTCACCAATTCTTGTTATGACTACTCTAACTATCTTGGAACTTACCTGCAATTCATGCAGCTCTATAACTGCCTCTATCAGCGCTTTCTCGGCACAACGCAACCTTATCAACGATCCTAACACATTTTATCAATTCGTCAACTACAAAAGAAAATCAGACGGTTATCCCCATTCTCTCTCTCGTTCGATAATATATCATCTACCGACCCACATATTATTGCCAACTATTTTGCTGACTTTTTCAGACAGTCATTTGCAGACAACTTCTTCGTACCCGACTCCATCTATTTCAAGTACCTTCCCAATTTCTCCATTGGCCCCTCTCTCTCTCTCTCAACCTTTTGATCCCACCCTTATCGTAGAAAAGTTACAAAATCTCAATGATGAATTTTTATCCGGTCCAGATGGGCTACCAACAATATTTCTCAAAAAATGTGCCTCCAATCTTTCGCACCCTCTTTCATCTGTCAATCACACAAGGGGAATTCGCCTCTTTCATAACCCCGGTTCACAAAAAGGGATCAAAGAATAAAGTAACCAAATACCGTCCCATTGCTAAGCTTTTTCACATACCTAAAATGTTCGAAAGTTTTTTATATGAAGTTCTAAGCTTGTCAAGTCACTTTTATCACCCAGTCAGCATGGATTTCTAAAAGGTAGATCAACTACTACAAACTTAGTTGAATTCGTACCTTTTGAGCCTTCAGCCCTAGAAAATGGCAACGAAATTGACGTTATTGCTACAGATTTCGCTAAGGCCTTCGATAAAATATCACATCAGCTGATCCTTTTCAAATTGTTTTCCCTCGGTTTTGACCCCATATTGTTAAAATGTATATCTTCTTATCTGGAGAACCGTTACTATAGCGTTCGCTTTAGGTCAGCCTTCTCAACCCCGTTTTTAGCCACTTCTGGTGTCCCACAAGGCAGCCATCTAGGTCCCCTCTTTTTTATTTTAACTATAATCGATCTTGAGGAGAATATCAAACATTGCTCCGTATCCATTTACGCCGATGGCACTAAGTTATCCAAAACTGTTACTTCACCCCAAGAGTCTATGCTCCTTCAAGAAGACCTCGATAGGTTTTCTAGTTGGTGTGTAAAAAATTGCTATGAGCTTAATGTCTCCAAATGCCGATTTATGACTTTGTCTCGTAAGTCCAATCAATCCCACTCTCGACCTTATTTTCTGCATGACCAACCTGTACCCCAGGTTCAATCCCTACCGTTCGCATATTGATGAGATAATCCTTAAAGCCAACTCATCGCTCGGTGTTTTATCAAACGTTGGTCTAAAGAATTTTGGAACTCTTATTCGACAAGGTCACTTTACATTACCCTTGTCCGGCCCCTCCTTGAATATGCCAGCCAAGTATGGTCCGCTTTTCAGCCAATTCATATATCCCGAATCGAGAACATTCAACATCACTTTCTTCGATTTGCCCTTCGTGGACTACCCTCGGATGACGCCTTTATCTTACCGTCCTATCATGACCGACTCAAACTTCTTAACCTGAATACCCTCGAAAAACGCAGAGACGTAGCGGGCATTCACTCTCTCTCTCTCTCTGGTTATGTGGATTGCGCTTCCTTTTATAATTCTATTTTCTTCAGTACTAAACCTCGTAATTTTTACTGTTCCCGTCTCTTCTACATTCCAAAACATTGCACCTCTTATGGTTCTAACGAACCAAAATCCCGCATGCTCTTTAGGGTCAACTCAAACCTCCCCATTTTTGATTTTAACCTGAGCACTTCCCGTCTCAAACTTGATCTCATCCATCATTTCCTTAGTTCCTAACCCTTAATTTTTCTTAGTTTTTAAGTTATACAGTTTAAGCTTGTATTAAGCGAAATAAATGAGGGCGTTAGCCGTTAAGAGTACTCCAAGTCCCCTTCTGAATATCGAGATGTGGGAACCTCAACGTCAATGTTTCGCCCCGCCGCAAAGTCGATTAGCCTGAATCCGTTATCGGAGTGGTGTGGTGTGGGGCAGGCCATACCTTCCGACAGTACTGCCAAAGATGCCCTCTCTTCCTAGCATTGCATTAAAATCGCCGAGAGCAATTTTTATTCTGCTCGTAGGTTTTGTCCAAATGACGCTACCTTTATTGTCGTCATCTTTCTCGTCTGTGGGAGTATGCACGCATATAAGGCTGATGTTGGCAAATTTAGCCTTAATACAGATTGTTACGAGGCTCTCGGTACCATGCCGGAAACTTAAGGCTTTTTGGCTAAGTCTGCTGTTGCCATCGATAACAATCGGCCTAGTAGATGCGCAGTTTTTCATTCTCTTTTTGACCGCCCCATCCCATCGGACATTGGATGACGGTAACATCTACTAACTTAACTTAAGGAACCTAAATTCCTCGTTCAGATAGGGAGTCCGTTGTACTTGTTTCAGGGCCCCCGCCCAATTATCAAGGATTCGCCCATTATTGACGTTGTCTAATAAAAAAGCGAGGGCAGAGCAATGCACTGGTCTTATCTCTAACATCTTCAGATGACGCTACCGAAGGTTGCTACGATTTGATCAGTCACAAGTTGCCGGTCATAGTTCTTGTTGGCGGCTGGACCACCGGTAGTGGCTGTGGATTAAACCCAAAGTCGCGGGAAGGGTCTTCCTCTAGTTCGCCCAACGTAGAGTTGCAATAAGTACTTGGTGCTGCGACCGTAAGAGCAGTAAGAGGTTTTAGGTCGGCCTCGAGTCATACCAAGGGTGCAACTGGTGCCAGCAACACAGCTCTGAATTAGTATCTCAGGAAGGCGGTAGAGCGATGGCAAGGCGTATGTTTGCCCCCATGGATGTATGGGCATCCCGTAAACATAAGTCTCCATGACAAGTGGTTTACGTTAAAAATCAGACACTAGTATACTTGTTTCATTTACAGGAGTTGTCAACAGTTGTAACAACGGAGACTTGTTGTTGCTTCGTATCTTAGTTGTTTTTTCCCCCATGGCGGGGCAGTTACTCTGGCGCTGCGGCACACCCTCTAACCTGGAGGGCAAGTTCAATTATAGATACCCCTAGGACGAGGGTTCGGTTTGACCGAAGCCAGTAACACATTCGACGATATGAGCGCTGTCATTGTCCCATTAAGGGTCCATACACAGCCATCTCTTTTCCAAGACGATGATTTAGTCTCGGAAGTCCTTACCGACCTGAGCTCGAGATATGTCTGAGTAGCCCTAATAGTTTTTTATTTGATTTTCTCCGAGATTTTACTTCAACTTTTGTTCCATGCAGTGAATTCATCCGCTGTCCCGTTTATAGTGCTGCTATTTTGTCTGCTTGTCAGCACTGGGTATCGCTAGGTGTACCTCCACTATTTCTACACCACTCAACAATCGTTGACGACTAGTTTGTGCCATTCCGCATTCGTTTCATAGCATTTAAGTCTTGGCTGCAAAATTGCCCAAATTTAGATAGTAAGAGTGAATTCGGCACAAAAGTACAAGCTCTTGGTCTTTCGGATCAGTCTTGAATTCAAACAGAAAGTCACCCACATTGAGAGAGTTGGAATGTTAAAGCTTAATCTGAGTAAACACAAGTATAATAGGTAGGTTCTGGCGAAGTCGTCCTCTTTCTGCATGCATTTGAAAATAATGTGGAAATTAACACTTTGCACCATGCAGATAGTTAACCCCACAGCGAGAGAAAATGCATCCTTCTTTTTCTGATTCTTCCATTCCCTATAAAGATAGACTTGAATAGAATTTGACCACATGAACCGACTTCTTTTCATTAGAACTACAATCTTTGCTGGTTGTAGCGCCGGCTTTATACGGCGGACACCGTGTGCCGTATAAAGGTTAATAGGTTTGATTGATTCATTTAATTACCGTCCACTGGAAACCGAGCCCTTGCTGGTTTCAACACTGGCATCATCCGAAGGAAAATCCGTTGAGACCTGGAGTGCTAGGCACTTTTTTCCTCTTGTTCGAGACAGAAGAGAAGGTTGTATTGTAGTTTCACTGCCGAGAGCTGGAACTCTCATGGCTTTAATAGCACTTGTCATTGCGCCTTTGCCTGTCGTTTTTCTCACTTATTTTCAACTGCCACTTAGACGGTAGTCCTTCAGAGTGAACCTCCTTCGAGAGCGAATCCTGCACACTATTTAGCCATTTAAGATCTAGTAGGCACGTATTCGGCTTTTCTTTTGTACTCATTGGGATGAATGAGCCTTCAATGACCTCCAAATTAGGTTACATAATTATAATAAAAGACCCCCGCTAAAGCAATGCAAATAAAACCAATGATCCTTCAAAACGACATCTCGCAAGACCCCAATGCAAATGACTCACACTCAAATGAAGGCAAAGTGAAAAAAGTCCTAAAGCTCTTACATAAAATAAAGAAAGGAAAACTTTTCAAAACCCAACATTCGTTAGACGCATTCCCGACTTCTCCAATACGTTTTCTCCCCACCCATTATGACAGATATCAATTCCTCCCTCTGCACTTGTAAGTCAGAAACAACAATAAATTTAAAAGTTACCAACTCATTTTGAAGAACCACTTTTAAAGTAAGTTTTCACTTTTGGCATTTTGACGAATAGGCAAAATAACTCTGTGACAAAACCAACTATCACCAGTGCCACCTTGTTGGTTGGTTGGAGAAGAAATTGTAAAGTGGAAAAGTTACGAATAACCGCAATCAGCATTTGTGCCCTGCTCGCCCGTAGCAACTCCTGTTGAACTTCCCTAAATAAACAAAAAAAAAAGAAAAAAAAAATGTATTTCCCTTTTTTTTTATTTTGTTGGTTTTCATTTTCTAGTTCTCTTATGTGTGTACGTTTGGCGCAGTAGAAAATTGTCAACTCGAGTACCGGTCCTCTGCAGTAGCATTTTGGTATAAAAAAGGGTATCCCATTCATTTTTACATTCATATGTTTGTTGGAGAACACGTACGAGTATGTGTATGTCATGTGAATATTATCCGATGGGTCAGTAGGCATTTGCCAGGACTAAACCTTTCAAAAATCGATTTGTGGATTAATTTGTTGTTTCAGAAAGGAAGAGGTCTTCAGAACCCTCTAGGCAGCCTAGCAATATCCAGATTCATAGAATAAAGTCAAGGTTTTGCGACGGCCTCTACCTCTAAGATGATGTCCTCAGTATAAAATATGAAACCTAACGATCAAATCCCAGCGCCCGAAGCAGCAGTTTTCTACCTACAGCCAACACTAGTATCTGATGACTTTGGAGAATGAGCCAACTACAAATTCTACAAAATTATGATTAAGTACACATGGGTTGAAGGTGAAGCCTCTAATTTCAAAACACTAAAGCGAAAGAAAAATCCTCAAAAAGGTTCACCATCCTGAAGGATTCATATGGCTTTTGTGGAGGCCTCTCTATGATGAGGGTATTACGGGAGTAAGTACACCATGGCTACCATATCGGTATCTGTGTACCTAGAGTCGTTACTCATTTTACGTATGCGAAGATGTTTTATTTCATGAAACGCTGGTGGTCCTGGAAAGGACCTGTATCCATAACGTAGCGTCATTTTTCATTCGGAAATTTGTTTTCATTTTTTTTTGTTTCTTTTCTTTCTCTCATTGCAATTTTCACAGCGGTTGAATGTTGTTGAGGTAAACCTCTGGTTGAAGATGGTTTTTTTTTATTCACAGGACTCTGATATAAATGAAATTTTACAAGAAAGGACTAAAAAACGCATCGCAGAAGCTGATCCTTTTTTTTCGTTTTCAATTTCTGCTAATGGAAATATGGTATACCTTGAAGCACTTACTCGGGTTTTTCATGTGACAAGAGTACACTTTCGGTTTGTTTTGTGTTTCTCTTTCTTTTTATTAATGAAATCGGAGGTTAAAGTTGATCGGGGCTAATGGATTTTCAAAGGAACACGGAGTGCAGTAGAAGGAAAAACTGAGGTAAAAGTCTCACACCCAGCAAACATAGAAATTCAATTTAGATTTGATTGGGATAGGCACTTAAGATACGACTACGCATAGCATGCAGATAGGTAGGTGCTTTAATTTATTATCACACGTCCTTATTCGCTATCACGTGATTTTATTTTCCTCCGAAATTCGTATACAAGATGAGACAATGAGAAATGTCATGATTTATTAATTTTCTGTACACAGGTACCTGTGCAGATTCCTCTTCTTACCCGAGCATTTTATTTTTTGGTTTTTGTTGTACAAATACGTTATCCAACTATTTCAGACTTCTGCAGCAAGTCGGTTGATGAGGGTCTGCAGAAGCTGAAGAGATTCCTTGATGTCCTAAGGGAATCTCGCTTGACCTTGAACGTCAGTAAGTGTGCGTTCTTGAAGACTAATATTGACTTCTTAGGCTATCGTGTGAGCAGTGAAGGGCTTCAGCCAAGTGTGCAGAATACAGCTGCTATTGCTGCTTTTCCAACACCCAAGGACGTTCATGGAGTCCGGCAGTTCATGGGTCTCACGGGGTTCTTTCGCAAATTTGTGCTAAGTTTGAGAGACCTCACAATAGCAGATCACACTTTTGTGTGGACAAACCGGCAAGAAGAAGCGTTTCAAAAGCTAAATGGCATGGCTGGAATCCTCCTGCAGAGGGGTAAAGGAAACGACTCGTTGCGGCCTCTGCCATATTACAGCCACGAAATTATCTGAAGAAGAAAAGAAATATCACTCGTACGAGCTCGAAGTCTTAGTAATAGTGGAGAGTTTAAACCGATTGAAGGTGTACGAGTATTTGCTGGGCAGACGTTTCAAGGTTGCCACGGACTGTGAGGTCATAGTTGCGACCAGCAATAATGCAAAATTAATCCCCCGAGTGGGTCGATGATGGCTCAAACTGCAAGAATTTAACTACGAAACGGTTCACCGCCGATGCGCTGAGTCGGCAACCAGTGAAAGATGAGCAACAAGTGGAGGAAGCATTTGCTTTAATACTGATCGTCCACATATCAGGCAGGAGCAAAAGCTGCGAGACATGATGACATTGGCTAAGAAACAGCTACAAAACGGTATAACCCGTCAGAGGGTACCACCTTTTCCGTAAAGTAGATGTTGCAGAGAGGTTGGTGGTCCCCAAAGCGTACCGGTGAAGGATCCTTAAGCTGTGTCACGTTGATGTGGGACATCTCGCTAACGAGAAGACGCACGAAAGGCTCAGGAAAACATTTTGGTTCCCGAAGCTTAGAGGATTCACCAGGAGCTACATCAAGTCGTGAGTAGAGTGCACTTATGCAAAGAAGAAAGGCGACCACCACCAAGAAATTCCTGGTTTGGTTAATAATGCCAGCAAGTACATGCAGCTAAATAAAACGCGTACAAAGCGGCCCTGCAACTAAAGACGGGAGCCGCTCGCAAACTCTACGAGCAAAAGAGACGGGAAATATATCGTCTTCCGCAGAGCAAGGAAAAAGAGCAGGAGAAGCGCGCGATCGAAGATATTGAGACGTTATACTAGAGGAACAATGTACGGAAGTTTTACCAGCAGGTAAAAATAACGTGTCAACACCCGTACTGAAGTATGTAGTGGAGTCACAGTCAATGCATTAGTCTTCTTTTGTGTAAACACATACAAGGCAGTTTTGAAGCTAGCAGTATTTGACAAGCACTTTATATGAGACGGTAAGTTATTCCATAGTCTAATAGCATAAATGAAAATTAGCAACGCTGAGTGCTAATGTTGAAAGTTCTTCTGGAAAGGGAAAATTCCAGTTTGGAGTAAAGGTAAGTGGTTGCTTTGTATTTATAATTTGATGTAGAAATATGCAATTTCTGAAATCAAGGTATTTTCTCAATGTACAGCCAAGAAACCGGAATGAGAATTCCGAGATTCTATCGTATCGTTGCCTTGCATAAACGTAACGAACAGCATCATTATAAGCAACCTGGAGCTTGCGAAAAGATAGTAAGCCAAGGGCACTGTAGACAGCTGCGGCATATGAAATAATATTGTGAGAGTGAGCACTAGTTTCCGGCGAGTATTCCAGGGGGTATAGCTGGTTGAAATCCAAAGTTTACGCAAGCATCCGTACAAGCGACCAACAACTATATTAACATGGTTATAGCCAGAAAGCTTTCGGTTTATGGTGATACCAAAACTTGTAGTCGCCTCAACTAACCTAATCTTACATCAGGAACTAGACTTAGCTCAAAAGACTTGTTTGATATTGGAAGTACTTGGCATTTTTTTGGGTTAAAAGCTAGCCCATTTTTAGTTGCCCATTCAACAATAGAAGCAAGATCCTCATTTAGTAGTGACACTAGTTCTCCTATTTTATTAACCGGATGAGATAGGTAAAATTGTACATTGTCTGCATAGAAATGAATAAGCGCGTGCTTACAAATCGATGCTAAGCCATTTATGTACACACAGAACAAAATTGGGCCCAATATTGATCCCTGCGGAACCCCTTGAGAAACTGACCGGAGACCTGAGCGATTGTTACCAAAAACGACTATTTGTGACCGTCCACATAAAAAGTTTCGAATGAGCCTTACAGCTCTTTCACTGAAACCATAGTTCAGTTTCCAACAAAGAATGGAAAGATTCACTCTGTCAAAAGCCTTAGAGAAATCAAGCAGGCAGAGCAGCGTCACAAATCTTTTGTCAAAATCTTGCTTGATATCAAAATTTTTACCATGGCGGAAGAACAGCTATGGCTCTTCCTAAAGCCCGATTGGAATGGGCTCAACAGGGAATTTTCAGCCAAGTGTTTCTGAATTTGTGACTCTTTTACCTTTTCAAAGACCTTAGACAGGCAAGGTAAGATACTTCTTCTTTTTCTTCTTCTTTTCCTTTTACTAGCCCTTTCCTCGCTACACGAACTTATGCATAACGAGTTTCCCAGTTTTACTGCATCGCTACTGCTCCGCTTATGGGGTTGGCTGATGTTGCAGAACGCGTCTGCATACTGCTCGGTCCTGTATCGCTTCGGCGGTTAGCCCCAGGCGTTGTTGTGCATTTGCCATCTGATCAATCCAGGAATTCTTTTTCCTACCTAGTTTTCTTTTAGTAGGAGCGACCGTAGTTGATATTGCCTTCTTAAAGGGATTTTCCGGAGATCTTCTTTGAACGTGGCACTACCAGCTAATTCTCTTCGACTCAAGTTGTTCGATTACCGAATTCTTTATGTGTAGACTTCCTCTAATGTACGTAGATCTAATGCAGTCGCGTTTTGTACTCCAGTTGACATCCTTAACATTTTCATCTCTGCTGCCGTCATTTTATTTTTAAACGCTTCGTATATTGTCCAGCACTGCGAACCGTATGTAAGAGCTGGCCGAACCATCGTGGTGTAGAGTTTTCCCTTCAATTTAAGTGGAAATTTTCGGTCACAGAAGATTCCCGAATTTTCTCACCATTTCATCCACCCCACACTTACTCTGCGCCTTACGTCGTAGTCACATTTCGCTTCTACGTTAACGATTGATCCTAAGTACTTGAACCTAGTGGTTTTCGGAAGAACCATTCCGTCCAACATTATATCTGGAATAGGTCGCAGTGGATCCGAAAATGGTCAGGTCAAATGTTCCGTCTTTGAGCGACTTATTTTAAACCCGTTTTACTCTAGCGAGTCTTTCCATTTACTTTGGAAGTTTTGTAGATCTACGACATCGTCGCTTAGAATAACTGCGTCGTCGGCGAAGAGAATCGATGTTACATTTGCTTCGTGCATGCAATCTTTCAAAAGATAGTCTAGTACAACGTTAAAGAGGAAAGGGCTAAGAACGCTTCCTTGATGCACTCCGACATTTACCGGAAATTCTCTCGTAAGTCCGGCGGTACATTAACAGCAGTTTTGTCGTTTCCATACATGTCTTGTATCATTCGTATATACGTTTCCGGTACCTTTTGAGACCTCAACGCGGTCCATATGAGATCTCTAGGCACACGATCAAATGCTTTTTCTAGATCAATAAATACCATGTGGAGATCTTTTGACGAATCCCGATGTTTTTCCATTAATATTCGCAAGCTCTGGATTGCGTCCACCGTCGATCTTCCTTCCCCGAATCCCCACTGGCTATCGTCGAGCTTTATGATTTTGCGAAGACGCTCTTTCAACGATTTTTATCGTGTGTGACATCAGCTTGATTGAGCGGTAGTTGTTGCATTCTCGCGTGTCGCCTTTGCCTTTGTATAACGGAACCAAAAAGCTTCTTCTCCATTGATTCGGCATAGTTTGTCCGCATTTTATTTTATTCAAGAGTTTCGACAGCCATTCACTGCCGATACATTCCATCTTTGACCAAAACTCTGATGGGATGTTGTCTGGTCTCGCCGCTTTCCCGCGTTTCATTTTTCCGATAGCTATACTTATTTCTTCGTTTGAAAAGTCAGCAACTTCTTCTTCGAATGGATCAGCTGCAGGGACGCGATCACGTGGAAACTATTTGTTAAGCAGGTCCTTATAGTATTCAAGCCACCTATCACAGATGTCCTTTTCGTTTGTTAGTAAGTGCCCGTAGGAGTCTTTGATGTATTTTGGCGACGTTATTTCCATCGCATTTTTTCGCCTTTGCGCAGCGAATTTAAAAATATTGTACGACGTTTGAACTTCTTCAATAGCTTGTCTTCTATCTGCCGATCGTAAGGATATTTGTTCCAAGTCCTGGTAAAGGTTTTCCGCTGCTGCCGCTCGGGTTTGGGCCAGGACTCTCTTTGTAACGTTTTTAAGTCGCTCATATTCAAGTGCAAGTCGAGACTTTTCGATATCGTTGATCCGATCACATTTTGTCCACGCTTGGAATGCTTGCTACTTGTCGGTCACAGCTCGTTTGGTTTCGTCATTCCACCACCATGTTTCTTTCTCGGTGTGATGATGTCCTGATATCATTCCTAGAAGAGACTTTGCGTGTGTCATGTATGCCTCGTGCATGCTGTTCCACATTTCTTGCGGGCTAAGTGAGTCTGCGATAACGTTTATATTAAGAAGTACTTCTTTAGCGCGTGCAATAAATCTTGTGACTCCTTCTTTCGATAAGTTATACCACCGGATTTTAGGCTTTCTAACAAGCTCTCGTGTTTTTGGTGATTCTGCTGTGAAGAATTCTGTAATGAGCATCCAGTGTTGGGTAACTAGCGATTCTTCAAGGATTACCTTGCAGTCCTTGACACTGTTTCTCATCGATCTTTTGCAAAGGTGATTGTCTATTTGTGTTTCGTGGCCTCCGTTGCTATAGGTGATAAGATGTCGTTGATGTTTTATAAACGTCGTATTTAAAACAGTGAGACCGTGGGCTTTACATGCTGCAAGGATGTCTTCACCAGCAGAATTTCTGGTTCCAAAGCCTCATAATTTACATTTGATTCTCCAACGTTTCCGTTGGCATCTCCTCGATGAGTATATTTCTGAGTAAATTACCGAAATCTGACCAAAATTTATCCTTTTCCGATTGATCGGAACCGTTTTGTGGGGCGTACGCGCTAACAGTGTTCCACATTTCATTGTTTATAATGAGTTTTACACTCATCAAGCGGTCGCTTATTTTTGAAATACCAACGATATTATTAAGAAGATTTGCGGCGACAATAACACCGACACCGTTTCGTCCATTGACCGTTCCATGGTAAAACATCTTAAATGACTTAGTTTTTAAATCAAGAAAACGCGCTTTATTTCCGGTATTACACCACTTCGTTTCCTGAACGCACATGACATGTAGAGTTCTGCGACGCATTATTGCTTCCATCTCCAAGATTTTTGAGGTCATCGATCCGACGTTCCAACTTGCAAACCGAAGTTTAGTAAAATTTAGAAATTTCATTTTGTCCTCCCCCGGAATCCGTCGGGCTCTGACACATGCACTTCTGCTTGCCCTGGGATCACCCGAATGCGTGGCAAGCGCGGTGCCCAGCGGGTAGTGCTACAACTTGCGGTCATTTCCATGAAGTTTTTTTGTACTTTCGTACGAGATTGATTTGACACAGTCGCCAGACGTGGGAACCCACTGATTGCATACGAACTTGTGGGAAAGTTTTAAAGGTGTTAAAGTGTCACAGGCTCATTTTTGGTGTTATAGTTGCCTTTATATGACTGATTCCTCATTTTAGTGGCCTTTTACGACAAGCAGGGAAGCACTGCAGTACTATTCTTTATCCGGTGCTGCACAGTTAAGGCAAGGTAAGATACTGACAGGTCTGTAGTCAGAGGCATCGGAAGCAGTGGTATTTTTAGGAACAGGTACAACCTTAGCACATTTCCATATCAGAGGCGTAGTAGATGTTGCTATACAGGAATTGATTATATGTGTTAGATGGCCTATGACGTGAGGCAAAATAAGTTTTATGAAACAAAGTGGCAAGCCGTCTTCACCAATAGCATTTGATTTTAAACTTTTAATAATACAAAGGACATCAACCGCCGTAACTACTTCAAAATCAATTTCCTGTTCAAGGCCTCTGCTGGAGACAACATCATACTCGAAACAATCGGCAGCAATATCATTTGAAACAAAATAGTCGTCCATTTCATCTAAAACAATAGTGCAGCTCCTGTCACTACTTACACCAATGCCAACTTGGCGTAGATTTCTCCACAGTACCTTGGAGGGTAAAGAAGTGCTCAGTTTAGATGAGTAGTAGTGTCGTTTAGATGCACGAACAGCATCGGTTGCAGCATTACGAGCAGCTTTGTACCTGTTCCAGTTAATCGCGTTTTGTCTACGCTTCCACTTACTGTACAGTCTGTTTCGCTTCTTTAGAACACCAACTACCCCTTCCGTGAACCAGGGATACGCACTGTTTCGGATCGCGACGGTTTTTGTTGGTACATGATTACAATCGTCTGGAAAATGATTAGTTTTTCATTTGGATCGGCAACCATTCTGCAATTCAACCATGGGACCGAGTTTGCTGCGGTCGTTAGTTCTTCATGATTTATTGAAGAGTAATCCCTATAAACAAAGGAGCTTGAGGAAGAATTGTGGTTAAAGACAGCATTGTAGGTACAGAATAGGAGATCATGTTCGCTGACATATTCGAGAGAAATCTGATCAAACAGTAAGACAGAAAGTAAATCAGATACAATAACAAGGGCTAAAAGGCTCGGTGGTGCACCTGGCCGGAAACTTGTTGGATAGGAATTATTTACAATTTCAAGTCCACTTGCCGCCGCCATATCTTTCATTTGGTAGGACCGCGAGTCGTTTTTAAGCATGTTGGCATTAAAATCACCACAAACGACAATGTTATTATATAAAGGGGAGAATTCGGATAGAGAAGAGAAAAAAGGTTCAGTGGAAAAAACACGATTTGGATTGTAGCAGCAAGCAGCCAAACACTTGACTTGACATCAAAAATTTCTGCAATCAAATACTCAACATCAGTTCCTAGCGACTTTTTTATGACTTCACGTTTTAAGGTTTCCTTGCAATATACCGCAATACCACCTTCTGTTGTTTCCGTAACCCTATCGTTACATGCGAGCTCATATCCAGCTATTTTGTAAAAAAAATTATCAATTCCAGGTTCAAACCATGTTTCATCAACACATATAACATCAACAGAAGAGTCATTAAATAGATAATTAAGGTAATCAAGTTTAATTTGGTTAAGACTCCGTGCATTAATGTGACATACCTTAGGTTAGGTAAGGTAAGAGTAGCTGTTGGAAATACCAACCCACTTAGGCCAATTGGCCGATTGTGATGTCACGTGGATCTATCATCCTCTTACTACTGGAACCAGTTTGAGCTTATAATAAAGCGTAGGAGACTGTTAACGTCTAATTTTTCTAGATCGTTTAGGTCGTTGTAGAAGAAAGCTCCTAGATGAAGCTGGAGAGAGAGCTGGACATCTGCAGAGTAGGTGGAGGATTGTCTCCTCCTCTTCCTCGTCCATGCAGCTTCTACAGAAGTCATTAGTAAAAGCGCCAAGCCTTCTTGCGTGCTTGCCTATGAGGCAGTGTCCGGTAATGACACCTATTATGGCGCTGAGATGTTTCCTATCTAAAAGGATCAGACACTTAGATCGACTCAGATCCAGCGTTGGCCAGATCTGTTTGGTCGCTAGACATATTTGCACAGTAGTCCACCTAAGGGCTGTTCTTTTATTGGCATCCAGCCTTAGTGTTAGTTTGCACGTAGCGATTGGTATACCTATACTACCTTTGTCCGGTAGGATAGGTAGAGTAGTTCCAATTTTGGCAAGTTCATCGGCTCTGCAGTTCCCTGGAATGTCTCTGTGGCCCGGCACCCAACAAAGGTGAATGTTGAACTGCTCTGCCATCTCCATGCGAGATGATCGGCATTCAAGGGCGGTTTTAGAATATAATGAGACCGAGTCCAGGGACTTGATGGCGGCCTGACTATCCGAAAATATGCGGATATCCTTTGCAGATATCACGTTTTTCTTCAGCCAGGACAGAGCTTCTTTAATCGCCAAAATTTCCGCCTGGAATACGCTACAGTGATTTGGAAGGCGGAAAGAGAGGCTTAGATTTAGCTTATCTGAGAAAACACCGCCACCAACTCCGCTGTCGGTTTTAGATCCATCTGTGTAGAGATGGATTGACTTGTCCTCCATGAAAGCATCCTCCTCCCAGAATGATCTAGAGGGGAAGCTTACATGGAAGTTTTTGTCAAACCAAAGTTCAGGTATGGTGTAATCGGTGTTCTCTGTGAGGATTTCTAATGTATTAAGAATGTTGGCGTGGCCAAATGAATTATTTGTCCACTTGTGAAACGAAACGGGAAAAAACTGGAACGTCGGAGACCAACGAGGAATGGAGTAGTCGGAAATTGTATCTCGTGGCGAGTGTTTTACAACGTTAAGCCCTTCTGGCATATTTAATGAATAATACATATATATATACTAATAAAGTTGTTCGCTGTAGTTTAAAAGCTACATATCTTTTCATCTTCGTTTTTTTTATAATTGCTTGACACACTGTTTAGTCGCTTTAAGGCGAATAGCTGCAGTCGCAGCTACTTGCTTGCTAAAAATGTCGAGGGGTGTCAAGTGAAGCAGAATATCTAATGCCGCACAGGGGGTAGACCGCAAGGCTCCGCTTGTGCATAGACATGATGTTCTTTGGACTCTGCTTAATTTAATGCGGTTGACTACATTTTCCAAGGCCGTCCACCAGACAACCACCCCGTAAGTAAGTATCGGTCTTATGACCGAGATGTATAGCCAGTGGGTTATGCGAGGTTGAAGGCCCCATTTGTTCTCAATGGCTTTCTTGCAAGTGAATGTTAGGTTTCCAGTTTAGTTTCTTGTCAAAAATGAGACCCAGATATTTTGCTGTATCGGAGAAAACTAAACTGGTACCGTTTATTGAAGGAGGGTCTATGATTGGAATTTTATATTTCCTAGAACAGAGGACAAGATCAGTTTTATGCGGGTTTATTCCCAATCCACAGAGATCTGCCCAACGGGTTAATCTGTTAAGATTTACTTGGAGGAGTTCTTTAATGGTATTTAGATGTTTTCCTGAGACGGCTATGGCAACGTCATCCGCATAGGCAATCACTCTGCTACCACCCGCTTCCAGGTATATCAGTAGTTCGTTAACTACTAAGTTCCAGAGAAGGGGAGAGAGGACATCGCCTTGCGGCGTAACCCAACTGACATATCTTTTAGCAGAAGTCTCACCCAGTTTGGAGTTGATTATCCTGCTTTTTAGCATTAGACCGATCAACTCACCAAGTGAGTCGTCTACCTGCACAGTTGACAGCGCAGTCGTGCTCCTAATAATATTTTCTAGTGCAGGCAGTATTCTGCCTGAGGACGTCTGTAGCTCGGCAGGTATAATACCGTCCGGACCAGCAGACTTGTATGGTTTGAAGCCATGCAGCGCCCAGAGCAGTTTGTCTCTCGTAATCAGACTATGAATTTTGGTCACGGTTGCAGTAGGCCTGTTTGGGCTGCTACTGGCTGAGTTGGAAGCTACCTGGAAAGTGGGTGTCCAGAAGTAGGTTGAGTGATTCATCACTTGAGGTTGTCTAAGAGCCATCGGTTTTTTTCAAACAGCTAGGCATCATAGGATTTGTGAAGAGGATTTTTCTTAGCCGCGATGCCTCAGAGGTTTCTGTAATTTTGTCACAGAATGACCTCCAGGATTGTCGCTTTGCCTTCCTCAGTTCTTTTTTGTATAATTTAAGGGATTCTTTATATGAGTCCCAGTCAGTCACTTTTCTTGTGCTTTTTGCTGCGTTGAAAAGTTTTCTACAGGAGTTTCTGAGCAGTCCCAGAGCCGATATGTCCACCAATGTGGCTTTTTATTGCCTCTTGGTTGAATAAGAGGGCAGGAAGCGGCCATAGCCTTATTGAGAGTCAGAGTAAATTCCCTGACTTTCATGTCGAGCTCATTGGTGTCACGCGGGGGACTTGATAGTTCAGAGGATAACGTTTTTGACAGTATTCCTCTGTATTTTGGCCAATCAGTTTTCCGGTAGTTCCGGAAAGCTGGTTGGCGGGGGGAGCATCACTCAGACTGAATTGGATGTATCTGTGGTCTGAGAAGGAGTATTCAGATGATACCATCCAGTTTGTTAGCCTTTGGGTGATGCTGTCGGAGACAAGAGTAATATCTAACACTTCTTGTCGGTTTCTGGTTATAAAAGTGGGCTCATTGCCAATATTGCAAATTAAGAGGTCACTACTTAAAATACCTTAAACCCGCTTCTTTGACACGAACGTTCAACATTGTCTGAACTTCATTCATGGTACGACCATGATGAACGTTTGTGCTATCGAAATTCGTAAACAAATAAAGTGCAAATCATACCACAGGCTTCCAAACAAATCCGTGTACAAGTAAAGAAAAAGAAAGTGAAAAGAGGAAAAGAGATCACAATATTGCAGAGCAGAGATAGGACAGAAACAGGGAAAAAGACATACTAGAACTAGAAATATAAGTTTTTAGATAGCATAACATACTTAAATGCATAATTTATAAGATTCATAAAATCCTGTCATCACTCTTCAGTCACAGTCACAGCGGCACATTAGCAGCAGCAGCAGCAGCACCATTATCAGAGAAAGCTCGGTCGATGCTTCTTATCTCATTAGAGACGAGCTTGGCGTCCCTGTCAAACTCGTTCGTCTATGCAGGATGACAATT
Source organism: Volucella bombylans (assembly GCA_949129095.1). Taxonomy (NCBI): domain Eukaryota; kingdom Metazoa; phylum Arthropoda; class Insecta; order Diptera; family Syrphidae; genus Volucella; species Volucella bombylans. The sequence continues at coordinate 382,258,890 of OX422140.1, read as the reverse complement.
GAGAACTTGCGTTGCCCCGTCAAGACCTTTGATGTCAAAAAAGGTTTTAGGCAAGGTGTCGTGTTATCATGTGACTTCTTTAACATCATACTTGAAAGAATTGTGTGTACCTCACAAGCGAAGAATGAATATATGCGAGGAATTGACTTATTGGATAGAGTTTTGGGAAGCCCTTTACATAATTTTGAAACATGCATTGTACATGTGGGCAAGCTATCGGAGCCAATCGTTCTGCTATTCTTCAGCTTTTTAATAGCTATAAAGTTATTTTCTTGGTTTTTGAACATATGTACCCTTCCGGAAGGGCACAATCCTCCGGTCTTCTTCGCTGTTTCGTAGAGCCTTCATTCCGGACTATCGGGTATTGATAGGACTGTTTAACTTCCTTTATCTGGAAGTCAGCTTGGGCCTGTTTCTCTTGACACAGGATTTTATTTTCTTTGTATCATTTGACCCGATACTCTTGTTTCGCTACTCGGGTGTTGGCTATTTCCTTGATGCTAAAACTGTAAATCGTAGAAGTTTAAAGTGAATGCACAGTGAAAAGTGAAAGGTACTCCCTGTAGATTGTGGCTATTTCAGCTATGCTAAAGCGTCCAAGTTTGACATATGAAGGCTAATATGAACTTCTAAATGCTCGTGCCGTCATGAGGCTTCTTAGGTGATTAGTTTGTTGACATAAGTGTTGTGTTGAAGTCAGCTGGTGCCGCAAAATCGATCATTCGAAACTGTTTTATGTTACTTACTTGTGGATTCCTTTCTTTGCTGCCTTTGGTATTCAAATTTCCAAGTACGACTGTTTGAAAGCGCTATGGGACTTGTACACATATAAGGCTGATATTTTGCAGCTTAGCCTGGATGCGGATTATATGAGCAGTAGACTTCTTTAGCCAAGGTTTTGCAACAAATTGATGCTCTGATATGTGCGTTGCCTCATTTCAATTATGATAAGTCTTGCGGCTTAGTTCCCTCAGGTTATGCACAATGCACAACCTCATCGGAACTCGATTTTGATTAACTAGCTAACTAACCGTGTTGTCGTTGCTCTAACCTCCAAAAACGCTACTCAAATCCACGCAAATTCAATTAAATATGTCCCGCCATAATCATATAAATCGTGTTGCACATGGCAGATTTTCCGTTTCCACTTTCTCATGCCATTACACGAACGTCGACGATAATTCTGTCATCTCATTATTAAGCATTCGTCATCCAGCAGAGGCGTCTCAACACCATAACTGCCCGCAGCAAAATCTGATTAAAATTTATAGCCAACCAAGAGTACTGGAAATGCTTCTGAAATACGAGTACATCTGGCTTCCATCAAGCATGTCTTCTGTGAAAATGCTTCGCGTGAATAGCATCAGCACATCAACTCTTACAACGCCCTGCCTGGCAAAGTGAAAACTGTGCACAAAGACGCCTTAAGGGCCACACCAGTGACAACTTGCTTTTCAATATCCTCGCCAACGACACATCACCCACACACTTTGATAAATTACCAACTCTTCAACTCAAACCGAAAAGGCCCTTTATAAATGTCAGAGGCTTGGTCTCCATCCACCCATTCTATGCGATACCATAGCTGGACATGGTTTTAACCCTGTGGAACAACTTTGTATCTATAGATTAACCATCGCATGGACTCTTCTTCCTTCCGCACACCCCATAAACTGACCATTGGCCATTGCAAAATGACAGGCAAGGTTTCTCCAACTCACTAGAGGCTGAAAATCCGACAGCGTAGTATATCATTGGTTGCTATAGGTACATGTGTATATACATAGATTTCTTTGTAGGTATGGGCTTATGTAGTAACACCACACGATGGTAGCCCCCCCCCCCCCTCGTTTTAAGCAAGCTCGCATTTATTTTCCAAATGTACTGCTGGTGGTAGACGTATCCACCGTCAGTCCCACACCCAGGATAATAGGTTCTCCCCAATTTGCCCACTTGGGCGATTTATTGCCCGTATTCATTTCTATTTCACTGCGGATATTGTTGTACTAGAACTAAGCCTAAAATCGTCTTAGTTTGTTGGTTCCCTCCGTAGACACATAAATCTAGAATTACTTCTCCTGTTACATGGTGAGCTGCCTTCTACGAGTACTTTCAAGTTACCCAATAGCATATAACTCCACAGCTCTGCTCATACACATCCCCCATGGTTCTCATTAGGGAGCTGACATTGGAGTGGTGTTACCCATCCGATTGATATAGCGATAAAGCCGAATAAAGTGGCAAAACCTAAGCTAATTTACTGCAGTAATTATCTGACTACCGGTTGCCAGATAAGAAGACGGGGTTCAGATCGAAGGAGCCGATTATAAGACTGTTGTTATACTCTGCTATCGGAAATGCGTGTCAATTCACAAAACAACTTATGGAACAATCCCTTGGATATATCCCGGGGATATTCAGAGTAAATTCACTGGGATGTATGCCGAGCGATTTTGACTTTGGAAAATGCGTTTTGGGGTTTTTGAAATTTTGACCAGGCCTGCTGAACGTTGTTCGACAAATCAATCCTCTGCAGTGATGTCTGGATTAAGACCGTGTATGAGGAGATATTATCGATCAAAATCAGGCCCAAACTTGGGTTTTTATTCATAAAAGCTTCTTAGAATGCATTTTGAGTCAGTCGGGATTGTATTCTTGAACTATTGCTTGTGCCAGACTTATGCTATCAAGATTCATAGAGAGACACTTCCAATTCAATATTTTCGCGACATCGAATATGTTGTCGTTCCAACGTAGATTGTCAAGTGTGAATGGAAAGTTTTTTTAATTTCGATGAAGCGAGTGTCATTGCATAATGGCAGGGTGTCTATAATTGCTTACACTAAATATGAAAAGCAGGCAGTACTGTCATCACAAATGAGATATATTGGATTAGAAATACCAGACAAAAGATCATTCATGAAGGTTTAAAAGAATTTCGGAGATAAAACGTGTGCCCTGTGGCACACCAGCATTTATTTTCCAGTTATCAGACTCGAAACCGTCACACTTACTTACTTAAGTTATAGTTCGGGGAGAACCTGGCCTCAACTAACAAGCCTCTTCAGTTAGTACCGTCTTTAGCTAACTGCCTCCAGTTGCGCACTTTAAATCGGCTGAGGTTCCCTTCTACAATACTTGTGTGCGCCACTTCTCTACTGCGTTATCCCTCTGGGTTGAATTCGAAGAGTCTGTGGGCCGGAGCATAGAAAGATGGTGGGTATCCATATGGACTTGTTGAGTTTTTTCCAGGATCTGCAGGAATGTGAAGATTTGGTTGATTGTGGATTTTCCTTGTCTGAAGCCGCACTAATGAAGACCAATTAGGTTATTGGCGAAAAGTTTCAGGCGTTTACAGAATATAGCAGATGAAATCTGAGTAGACTTATACCTCTATCGTCGGTGCAGTGGATTGGGTGTCTTATTTGTGGATCGGTCATACGGTGCTGAGATTGCATTGACCAGGGATACACTCTTCTGACCAGATATGAGGAATGAGTTGATGCATGCTCTCTAGAAAGTCATTTCTAGCAGCTTTGAATTTTTTATTATTTTTTAGGACTAAATTGAGCTTTTCCGCCGTTATACAGTCTGCAGAAAAAGTTTATCTATATTCTCAGCACCGACTGTGACTCCAATACAAGGTTTCCTACTTCACCTCTAAAGGCTTTTGTACGGGTCTTTTTGCCTTGAAACATCCTTGATTTTCTAGTAGCAAAACTTCCGTACGTTATTCCTGAAGTACAGCGTCCCAATATCCCAATATTGATCACGCACTTCTAATTATATTTTCTCAAAAAATACTACTTCTGTGTTGTGCTGATTGGAAAATCCGCCTTCGAATCTTGATTGCAACAAAGTGGTGATCCAGAAAACTGGATACATGCCTTACCTCCATCTCAAGATTATTTATTTGATTTAGCGTTTGGTGATCTGAAGACCGCCATGTTCCCTTGTGTATATTCAGATGAGGAAACCGTGTGATTTATATAGTAATATTTCATCACGCAGCTAAAGTCAGTAAGCCTAAGTCCGTTGCCAAACTTGGTATCGTGTAAGCTATGGTTAAAAACCTGCCCACCAAATGTGTCCTTCTTTCTTATACTTAAGACTTTGCTCATATGTTTATCAAGGAGCTCATAAAAACATTATTTGGTGGCTTATGTAAGCTTATGTCATAACACGTTCGCTTCGAAAGCTCAAGACTTCTTGCCTAACTCTGCCGTGTATGGCAAATCCGCATCCGAATAAACACTGTTTCTGTTCTCTATATCAATCACATAGTATTGTTGCGGAGTCCAGAAGGCTAGAGAAGAAAATGGTTATGTAAGAATAAATTATAATGAGTTGCATACCAGCAGAAGTTCGGCCACCACGATCCATGTTGATAAATAAAATGACAACCACAAGGTAATGTTCGATTCAACGAACAGCCTGAAAATAACTCAACGAGACGCCATGTTGGTTTATAGCAGTCAGCGAGGGGTTCCATTTTATGGATGAGCAAAAGGAAATAGTAGCGGACATGATCAAAGAAATTTGAGGAGAAGTCGTTACTGCCGTTGGGACTTCTCCAGCTTGAAACAGAAAAGTAAGAAAAACTGTAGAAGCAGATACGGGAATTTTGAATGAGAAACGGCAAGAAAAACCGACGTTTGCTGGCCGCAGATTTTTTCCGTTGAGACGAGTTCGTGCGGAGACCCTAAAGAGACCAGTCAAGAAGAAAAAGTAATCACGGGTGAATTTAAAAGTAAAAGAATTAAATAAAAAAAAAAGAACCCTCTCGGAAATTAGAGTCATTGTCGTTTTTTTTTGCTTCTGTGTTGATATCCTTCGAGTCTGTTTAACAAGGCGCATACCGTGATAGCGGAAGGTAACAGTATGTATATATCACAGTTTTTCATCCTCCTTATGTCCGGCCATCCCACCGCACTTCCTGGATGGCGGTGTTAAGAGTAGCTTATCTTGTTAAGGGTTCTCGTATTGCACGTGCAGATCCGAACGTCGTAGTCCTTCAAATATTTGCAAGGGTCGTGAACAGTAAATTCATTTTTATCTGAGGCTATTATTTGACTCTTAGAGCTCACATCCTTTACGGGTTTCGTGTGGGTGGTCCGCTGAAGGCCAGCACATCAGTTGCGGGGTTTCTTATAGCTACTTGGCACCGATGCCACTGCTTTGCAGCGCTTTTCTTCGTTGCTATATTGCTTTAGATATCCATAGGCTTACCGTAGCTGTAACGAGGTGGTGCTCCGGGTCTATATCCGCCGCCCGGAATTTTCGGCCTGTGTCCATCGCAACGTGATCAGTTTGAAGACGGGGTGGGTGGGTGTGCTTGTTATAGTGATGTTCTGCTTCTTAGCAAAATCAATAAGCCCTAGACCATTTCCAAACGAGGTGTTCTACAGGCTTTGCTTCCCGACTATGCTGCTAAAAACATCCTATTTTAGCGTTTAAATAACCTAAGACAATTTTAACGTCATACTTCGGACATTTCTCCTAAGTTTTGTCGAATACCTCGTAGTAACACTCTCTGGTAGCGTCGTCTTTTCCTTTGTGGTCGTGAACGTAAGTCAGGCTGATGTTGACAAATATATTCCGTGAAAGACTCTTTTGCTACGTCTGCCTCTTACAAGAAGTCCACACTCTTGGTTGCGCCAATGGATGTGGTAATCCTCTAAAGATGCGGTAGCCCGTTCCATCAACATGCACGATTCGCAACACCCGAATATTCGATGCCAGGAGTGCGCTTACGTACTAATCCACACCACAACGTCCTTCAAGCACTCTCTCCGGGAGACTGCCGTTAGGTATTACTTCGCGGGGCTGGCAAGCAATTCATGCTACTCCAGTGTTTCTATTTTTTCGGCTGGTTCTGGCGCTCTTCTTTCGGCTTCTCGGTCTGTACAGTTTTTACAAATCCGAGCCAGTATCCTTCCGACAACACCATTCACTTAATTACCTTTGGGGGGGCTGGTAGATTTTCTCTCCATTGCGTGAAATTGCGTGCTTCACGTCCTCCTCCTGATTTGGCCACTCGGGACAAAAGATGAGTTGTCCTGGCCAAATCTTTATAGGTACTTTCGGTATCCGCCATGACCAGAGATGAACTGCGTAAGGTGATAGTTGCAAATTCTCTGGGCTCTGTACATCCATACATCGATTTTTGGAATCAAGTTATGAGTCTATCTGCGGCATTATCCCATCGAGATTGCCATAGGGCTATAGAACGTACCCTTTCTTCCTGTTTCATTCTCACCATGGCATCAGTTGGCATTCAGGTTTTCCTGAGGTCAATTCTCCTCATCTCGTCCGCGAGGATGTCGATGGGAATCATTCCAGCGATGACAAATGCGGCTTCGTCCAAGATCGTCCTATAGCCCCTTATTGTCCTTAGTGCAACGAGTTGGTATACCGCTGACAGTTTCCGGCCTATTATTTTCCTTCTCAGCGTATATGCTCAGACTGGTGTCGCGTATAGGATAACCGAGGTGACCGCTTTAGGTAGGAGAATCCTTTTTGCGTATGCAGGTCCGCCAACATTCGGCAGTATTCTAGAGAGTGCCGCTTTTAGAGCTGACGCTTTTTTCCTCACGTAGTCCACATGTTGTTTGAACCGTAGCCGGTTGTCTAATACCACTCATAGGTACTTTACCGCTTCCTTTGATCGGATTTTCTGGTTACCGTCTTAAATATTGATATATTCCACTGTTTTCCTGCTCGTAATAAGAACGGCTTCTATTTTTGGTTCCGCCAGTTCGAGACCCGCAGATTCCAGCTACTGCTTTATTTGAACAATGGCTGCGTTTGTGGTTGACTCGACTTCATGGGTGTGTTTTGCGACGACCACTACAGCTATATCGTCTGCGAATCCGATGATACTGACTCCTTCCGGCAGACTTAGTCGCAACACTCCGTCGTACATTAGGTTCCACATCAGTGGACCTAACACTGATCCCTGCGGTACCCCAACGGAGATGGTGTGGTATTTAACCCCTTCATCCGTGTCATACCGTAACTTCCTGTAAGTGAAATAGCTGGCGATTATCTTTAGCAGGTAGTAGGGTGTTTCCATCCTTGAAAGTGATCCCCTTATTTGGGACCAGTCCGCAGTATTGAACGCGTTTTTAACGTCTAGTGTCACCGTCGCACAGTACTTTTTTGAACCCCAATGTCGCAATGTCGACTACTGTTTGGATAGCATCGACCGTGGAGCGTGACTTTCAAAATCCAAACTGGTGGTTTGAGAGGGCTCCCCTCTCCTCTGCTACAATCAGAAGGCACATGGGGTGATATGACGATGGTTCTCCTGGTGGTTTATTTCCTTTGGGTAATAGCAGTAAGTATTGCAACTTCTACGGTTCTGGGAACACTCCCTCCTCTAGACACTTTTGTAACGTTGCGATGAAAAGATCTGGTTTTATTCCGGAAGCAGACTTTAATGCTGTGTTCGTAATACGATCGGGTCTAGGAGCCTTTTTGTCTCCAATTCGATTAAGAGCTCTCTGCAGTTCTTCCAGTGTAACGGCTGGAATATGTCCTACTTCTGTTTCCCGGACAATTGTGACCACGTTGTGTAACCTTTTGGGGAACAAGTGTTCCACTATGGTTATCAGCATTTTTGGGCACGTTATTTGTGGAGACCTGCAGGATTTCAGTTTGGTGATAACCATTCTGTAGGCCGTGCACAATATCCGCTTCGTCGCATATACGTTCGAAGCATCTTTATTTGCTCTCTTTGATCACCTTTGTAAACTCCCGTCTTGCCAGTTTAAAGCTTTCTAGGTGTTGTTGGAAGTCACCTCTCCCTCTAGACCTTTGGACTTTACGTCTAGCTCTTAAACACTTTGCCCTGAGTGTTTTTATTTCATCGTTCCACCAGTAGTATGGGGCGCCTCTTCGATTTCCTGTTTTCCTGGGCATTGCAGCATCACAAGCCGCTACGATATTCTCTGTAAGTTGATGCGATAAGCTTTCGGCTGATTCGCTGGTATCTGTGGTAGAGCTATTCAGCATCACCTCGAATGTATCCTTGTCGAAAAGGCTGTCCTTCTATTGTGGGCCCTTAATTTTTTGTCGCTTGGTTTTTTCGATCTTGAATATAATCGCCTGGTGGTCGCTATGGCTTTACTCCTCGCTGAAGCGCCAGCTCATGTTGCTTAAGATAGAGTGACTCGCAGAGGTTGCTCGATGATTGATCCCTTTCCTGCTTTGCGAAATGTGTTGCTCCTTCCTCTATTTTCTAAGCCTATGTCTAGAGATGCAAATGCTTCAAGGAGTGTACGCCCCTTTTCGTTGGTGAGCCTACCACCCCATTCCGTAGCTCAAGCATTCAAGTCTCCTCTAATGATCACAAATGATCACATCAGCTTTGTTTTGTGCATTATTCATCAGCCTGTCCAGCATTACTTGGTATTGGTCGCGCGTAGTAGCTGTAGAAGTTGATGCCATTTACTTTTGTACGTACAAATCCTTCCGCTTCAACATTGATGTCTTGAAAGGTGTGGTTCCCGCATATCCATATTACGGCATACTTTGTCTTGTCGTATACCCAGATACTGCTGTCGAGAGTTTTATATGGTTCGCTTATCAGGACCAGAACCACTTTCTCATCTCTTGCTGTTTGTTTCAGAATATCCTGAGCTATCTCACAGTGATTAAGATTTATTTGTAGGACCTCCATAGCTTTCTTGAAGACTGGGCACTTTCCATTGCCCGCTACATGCATGCATGACGGCTCATCGTTGCAATTTTTTGCTATGTGGCCTTCTGTGCCGCATTTCCTGCATAGTTTGGAGCGGTCTTCTATTCATTCACATCTGCTTGCTACGTGTCCAAATTCTAGGCATTTGAAACACTTCTTTAGCATCTTTTTTTTTGGCGGACCCGGCAGTTTACCCAGCCCACCTTTAGTCTTCCTGCTTCTAGCATCTTTTTTCCGATTCCTCCATGGAGGATCTGTGTGTGTCCATACGTCTGTCGTAGCAATCTGATGTCGGCTATAGTTATCTGTTCGAATCCGGAGTGCTTTCTGATTGCGTCACAGATTTCATCCTTTGAAGTAACTTCATCCATGTCTTTGCATGTAATAGTAATGCGTTGTGTAAGGGCTCCGACCTCTGCCTTTTGTCCTATAGCTTCGCTTATTGCGGCCTTTACGTCCTCGGCCTTTACATCCTCGGCCTTGCTGACGGTATTCCTGAGCTGTATTAGCAGTTCTCCATGGGTATCCTTCTGATCCTCGACACTGATTTACCAATTTGTTCTAGCTTGGGATCTGTTTTTATGTTACGCAGTATTTCCGCGTATGTGGCTTCTTCCTTGGACTAAATTACAATTGCGTCAGGTTTGGCTTTCTCGACGACTATTTTCTTCCTGGTGGTATTTTTGGTTACTTTAGTCGAGGCTGGTTCCTCGATGATGGCTGCTTCATTTGCGTGAGCCTGATCGGCACGTTTTTTTGCGCCTTCTCCTTTTTTTGTTTTGTCCGTTTCCGGTCGAGTACCTTTTCAAAATTCTTTCTTGTTTGTTTTTTTTCGTTTTCCGTTGCCTACGCGACAGCTCCATTGCTTTTTTTTTCAGGAGTCGACTTTGTTTTGCTGTTTGTTTCTTCTGCATATTCTGAATGGCAGTCTGCTCAATAACAGTCGAGGGCCTCCGCTATTTATTCGACTGCACCCGGTCTATTCAAAGTTCTAACATTCCATGTACATATTCGAATGTCGATGTCCTTTATTTTTGTTTTGCAGAGTTGTCGACAGAAAATCCGTCCTTATCCGAGGCTTTTGATTATTTAACAGATCTTTGAAGCCTGATAAACACACAAAGTTTTAATCCATCTGAAACGGCTCTTTTTACTGCTGCCGGCCGTTTGTGAAGAATAGCATCGGGTATTTCGATATTAAACCGAAGCCGAGTGTGATAGAAAAAACTGTACTTGACGTAAAAGCCTACCATTGCACCCCTTGAAATCCTAAGCCGTAACACCCGTCTTGCTATAAATCCTATTAGTTCACCTTCAAGCCCACTTTCGGAAGTACTCTGACATATCGTGATACTTTCCTAAGTCGTACAACTAGCTTATGGAATGCCCCGCTCTAGTCATTATAACCTTCCAACATTCAAGACCAACGTGTAACATTTTCATTTCCTTCCTTCAAACAGTGATTTGGAAAAGTTTACAAGTCGGCTGTCTTATGTTTATCTTATTAAGAAAAACTGACGTGTTTATGTATCTTCGCACATACTCGTACCTACTCGTAAGTATCTCCAAACTACAATCTAACAGATAGTAATAAATCAAATGAAAGTCAAATATCAAAGCCCCTTGAAGTCCTCCATTCGAAGAGAGAACAGAAGTTTCAGTCAATATTCTGCCACAATAACACTTAATATCCTTTCGTATAAATATTTACCCACTTAAGTGTTTATCGCAAGAGCTCTGCTGTGATAAATGAACGTGTCCATCTCCATATAGGAGTCGTCCAACAAATGAGTGTTAAGAGTCAAAGTCATTCGCCCAAAAAGACGTCATGTGGAAGATGTATCATCTTTTATTAAATTTCCACACATCAAGCCCCCCAATCGAAGGGCGGCCTCTAGGATTGTTGGCCTTTCTTTGGAGGACCATGCAGGACATGTCTACGATCTACACCTCTCAACATAGGGACTTCTATCATCGGGAATGTATCACGCTAAATCATTTTAGAAATTGTATTTTAGATTTTATTCGTATAAAGAAGTCTGTTTTGGTTTTTTTTTTTGTATTTTGGTGGGAGGGGGTACAAAAAAGATGTGTCCATCCGATCTCAAAAGGAAACCAAAGCGCAAAGCCATTGTAAACAAATCTTTCATATCCTCTTTTCGAGATAATAAAAAAATTGTAGGATTACGTTATACGGGATGCTAGATGGGTTGTCCAGATAATAATATAAAAATCCTTTTTTGTGTGTTTTTGGAACTGAAGGACGGATGTGGTTGGTCTTCGTCTCGCATGTGTATGCTAATTCCATTTTTATTGTTTACGAATTTTTTTTCTTTTTTCTGACATACTCGTAACGCGTTTATCTTTGCTTTGACCAGGAGATAAGCAGTAGACCATGACTAACAAGGGCTAGAGGAAATATGTGTTGAAATAAAAATAAATCAGAGGCGGCGTGCGGGTAAATGTTACATTGGATTAGGGAGACAAAATACTTCCTTCAGAAATGTCACATTTACATAACAACAGTTTTGTAGTTGGTATCCGATTGGAAGTGGCGGTGACATTGTTATACAGGAAGTGGGAGAGAGAATAGATTTTTTTTTACATCCATACTCCCATTAACTAGACATCGTTTGCCCTCTTTACGACCTCGGAAAATCTAACCAAATAGGCTACCGTAGTTTAAAATCACCCACCGATTCTAAGAGTTAATGATGTGATCATTAAAACTTGTCAAAAACTCCTGATTTCAGATATCGAGATATACTCGTATAGGTAGATAGAGTAGAAATTCAAAAATTCTTAGCTTCGTCATATCTTGCCCATGATTATAAGGGCCTTCTCCTTGGTAGCACCCTCACTTGACCGTAAGGGGTCTCTGCCTGACACACTGCAGCCTTCCACTCACTTTAATCCCAGATACGTTGTCTCCAGTTATCTAGCTGGACCCTTTAAACTGAAATTTAATGTTCCTTGTCGTCTCTGATCTGAGGGCTGTGCTACGAAGATCCTCTCTGCTGCAGCATTATTGTCCATTGGCTCCATATGGCCGAGACAGTATATACTTCCACATATAGGACTTGACAACTTGAAGTACAATCAAAACATTTATCAATGGAACTCGACTTCGTTCATATGGCCACCGCGGGAACGTTTGCAACGGTCGATTCATTGGACCCAATTTTCAACGACTCGGCCGCTATTTCGCGTTCAATGTTGGCTCTGAGCTCTTCCAACGTCGTCGGCGTGTTGGCATAAGCCAATGCCTAACGTAGCCCCACAGAAAATAGTCAAGCGGTCAATCGACTGCCCCATTTCTTGAGATAACACGCTCACCATACTTATTCTTCAATAAATTGAATATAGCGTGTCCTGTGTGGCTTGTGGCGGCATCATTCTGTTGAAACCACATGTCGTCCAAGTCCATATCTTCCGATTCGGTCCAAAAATAATCGGTGATCATGGCGCGATAACGCTGACCATTCACAGTAACGTGACGATCGTTATCGTCGACGAAAAAATATGGCCCAATAACGCCGCCGGCATGCAAACCGCACCAAACAGTTATTTTTTGTGGATGAAGTGGTGATTCATGAAGCACATGTGGATTTTTCACCCGACCAATAACGCATATTTTGCTTATTGACGAACACATTGAGCCAAAAATGAGCTTCGTCACTGAAGATGATTTTGCGATGAAATTCATCATCTTGGCGCACCTTCTCCAGAACCCAATCGGAGAACGTACGTCGCTTCAAATGGTCCATCGGCTTCAATTCTTGAGTCAGCTTGATCTTGTATGGGTGTAAACCAAGACCCTGACGTAAAATACGCCATAATGTGGTCTGAGCGATGCCCAATTCTTGAGAACGTCGTGGAAATGACTGATTTAAATCGTTTACTACGGACGCCTGAATGGCAGCGATATTTTCGACACTTCGACCAACCCGTTGTTTCACTGACACGGCAACATCACACAAATAATATGTAGACTCAAATTTTTGCACTAAACGTGTTATTGGCTGTCTACTAGGGCGACAATTACGACCGAAAATTGGAGTTAACGCTCTTAAAGATGCAGTCACCCACTCCGAATTTCGGTAGAAAATTTTTATAATTTGCAGACGTTGCTCGTTCGTGTACTTTACCATGATGAAAATGTTGAGTTTACTGAATAAATTGACAGTGACAGTTTGGTGATTAGTGAAAGAGTGCGTTCACAATTCAAAGTTGTCAAGTCAGTATTGAAAAACCATTTATATATTATTTATAGCGAAATGGTACCTGTTCATAAGCAATTCCAGGTTGTCGAAAGAAATGGCGACGTTTTCCTTCGAAAATCCGGAAGCGCGCGCTAAGGATGTTCCAGTCGGCTGACGGAACGATAACTTTTTGTTTTTTCGCTGTGGGTTTTGGTTTGGGAAATACAGTGGTAGACCATATTACCCACGTAGGCTACATTTGCGACATTTACCTATTCAGGACTTAACGATATAAAACAACGCCCAGATCTGGTGGGTACTAGGGCTCAAGGATATTGAAGGAAAAGAAAAATCGTATGAGTTGGCTAGAAAGGGCTCAGTTGGATCATCTAATGGTTCAGAGCCTTTCGGTGGCATCCCAAATTTAGCAATAAATTCAATGTTGGCAAAACAAATCAATCCATTCTACTGGGTGATTATACTGGATATCTCACAGGGTAAAAGGGCTGTAAAATCCTTGCAAAACAAATCAAACTGAAGCAAAAATATGAGAAATTCTAACTCATCCTCCATCCCAAAGGACATTCCACCTTTCAGCCCTTCAGAAAAGGCAAATCTTCTTAGTGCTCACTTTGCAGCTGGTTCAACACTTCAGATTTTATCTGGTCTCTGCCTACATTTGAGCGCGTAGAATCTTCAATAGGACTAGTCCACTTTCGCACTCCTCTAGTAGCAAGAGTAATCAAAGATTTTTATATATACAAATCTGCTGGGATAACGAATAAAACTGCTACAATGTAGGTAAAATTTCATTTCTTCTTCACGCCCCTTCCCATCAGACTCGAATGGTTCGCCTTGAGGGAGCAAATTTTCTTACTCTATTATTTCAGTCTCTGTTACGATGTAGCTGCGACAAATATTGTGAAAGACACAACACACATTCACTATATTTCTTGCTTTTGAATGGAATTTGTTGAAAAGTGCCTCTCTAGTTTCCGAATTTGCATTTCTGAACGGAGTAAGCAAATAAGGTAGAAGAGGATGATCGGATATAATTTCCTCTCTCCATTTTGGCACCATCTTTCCAACACCATTTTTAACTCGCTGCAGTTCCTCACAAAGGCGTCGTGTGCCGAACAGGGATATCTGGCATCGACGTAGCGGATGTTCATATTGTGGCTACACGCCGGAAATAAAATAAGTTTAAAAAACCAAACCAAATTTGAAAATAGAAAAACTCACTATCCTCGCATTTAAACTGTAATACCCCTTACGATTTAAATACTGGTGGCGTAGCTGAACCGGTGCAACAATTCCGATTGGTGTTCCATTCCATCCACACATCCGATTATTCCAGGTAATCTGGCCGTCCTGAAAAAGTAATTACGAGCATCTTGTTTTTCTCTTTTGGACATGTTGACTTTGATCCCAGTCGGACAGATTTTTTCTTCGAGCACTTGAGTCACTTCAGCTAGACTTAAATCAAAATCCTTTCCCCCGCAAGTTTGATGACTACCAATACCGGAAAACCGAAGTGCACAAGCAAGTTTAAGCAATGTGAACGAAATTGGTCTCGAATTTGGCTCAAAATAACAACAAATACATCCTCATTCAACAGGAAATAAAAGATAAATCTGACAATGAGGACTTGAGTAATTTTTTATTCAGAATTTTCAACAACTCACAAATGATCTGGAATTTCCAAAGGATTATAACTATCTCGGATTTTTCTTCGCATTCTGCCCAGCTGTCTTGCCCTGTCATCTTCATAATTGTCGTCAAAAAATAAATCAACACTGCTTACCAAGTTTTATTATTTAAATTTACTTTAAACCACAGAAATTACACCAAAGTAATTAATATTTTTGACATTTCGCAACTGTCATTTTATGACGTTTGATTGGCAGCATTGTTTTTAAAGACGAATGAGAAAGTTCGCCAACAATAAGTAATACGTCGGCAGCACTACTCGTAATTCGCCAGGGAGTTCGACTCGAGGCGAACGTTCGACTTGCTAATCATACTAGGGGTGTTGAAATACATAACAGATGTGATGTGTAATGTGTATGTAAAGCAACTTGTGAATGTATGTATGTGTATGGACCTGTTGTAAAACTATTTGATGCACAACTAAGTTCTTCTGTCAATAGATGGCTCCAGCAGTCAGTGCTGGTCGATTTTGACATATCCAAAAAGTCATGAACCAAGCTTAGACATATGGTAAACAAACCGTTTTGACAAATTAGTGATTTTGTTTTCGCGTCATATACTTTTGGTTGTCATTTTCGGGCAGTGTTGATATTCTTCTTTCATTCAAAGAAAACGGCGGCTAAAGCGTATCGACAGCTCCAAAAAGTTTACGGAGATGCTGCTTTAAGTGAAACAATATGCCGTAACTGGTTCTGTCGATTCAAAGACTGTGATATCAATGTTGATGACCATCCGCGTAAAGGAAGACCAAAATCCTTCGAAGACGCTGAATTGAAGGCATTTTTCGATGAGGATCCGTACCAAACGCAAGGAGGCTTGCTTCAGCATTAGGAGTTACCTGCAAAGCCATTTCCAAGCGATTGAATTCGAAAAACGGCCATAATACGAGCAGAGGCACGAACAAGTGATTCTACAGCATGACAACGCTCGGTCTCACGTTGCCAAACCCGTTAAAACCTACCTGGAAACGCTCAAATGGGAAGTTCTACCCCACCCGCCATATATACCAGATATTGCGCCGTCCGATTGTTACTTGTGCCATTCGATGGCACGTGGTCTGGCTGATGAGCAGTTCTTGATTCGTGGATAGACTCGAAAGATGAACACTTTTACCGTAACAGTATTCGAGCTCTGCCAGAAAGATGGGAAAAAGTTGTAGCTAGTTATGGGCAATACCCTGAATGATTCATTTGCAACCATTCGTTCCCAATAAAGTTGCATTTTCATAAAAAAATGCGAAAACTTAGTTGCTAATATTAGATACTATAACTTTTGGTTGCTGTGCATTACAGTTACGTATATGCACCAAGAATGTTTTCGATTTCGCAAGTTTCATTTTGCTCAGGGATTTTGTCTGTTTCGTCTGGTGCACATGCGCATTTGATTTCCACATATGAATCTTAGTTTCGAATGGGAATGAGTGGCGCATATTCATTTAGTTAAGTGAACGTGAAAATTACATATCTTTAGTAGCGAAAATAGCACATATTGTAGTGAAAAGTATCGGTCGCATTCTTTGTTGTGCCACTAGTTCGGTAAGCTTGGTAAAAATGTCTTTAACTCGCAAACGCCTTTTGCTGGAAGATAAAGTAGAATCATTGACGAGTGAAATAAGGGAGAAAAATGGTAGTAATATTCTCAAAAATCTGAGAGGCACACATAGTGCATCTTTTCGCCGACGATCGTGCTGGATACTCAAAAACGGAAAAGTCATTGCACAAATGATTTATTATCCAACGTCAAAGTTGAAAACCATAAAATGTAGTACCTCGGGGAATTTTCAGCGAGCAATGGTTGGCTGACGAAATTTAAAAAGCGCTTTGGGATTCGTATTCTTAAGCAGTCTAGCGAAAAGCTTTCATCACGAGCAGATCTTGAGAACCCATTTTAAAAAAATTGCCTGAAATCATAAAAGAAAACAAACTCAGCTTAAATGCGGTATTCAATGCTGATGAGACTGGGCTATACTGGAGAATACTACCAGACAGTACATATGTTCATGCCGGCAAAGCAAGCGGCTCCAGGGACGAAAATTTCCAAAGAACACCTTACGTTCCTTGCATGCTCGAATACTACTGGTTTGAAAAATATACAGCCTTTTATAATCGGAAAGCAAAGACAGCCGCGGTCTATTAAAAACAAAGCTCTACCAATTGACTATGCTAAGTCTGCTGGTCTTTTCAAAACTTGGTTTTTCAAGAATTTTATACCACAGGTCCGATATTTAAAAAAAAAATGCTCTTAAAGTTGTAGTCACCGACTCCGAATTTCGGTGGAAAATTTTTATAATTTGCAGATGTTGCTCGTTCGTGTACTTTACCGTGATGAAAATGTTGAGTTTACTGAATAAATTGACAGTGAAATTTTGATGATGAGTGAGAGAGTGCGTTCATAAATTAAATTCAAAGTTGTCAAGTCCCTATTGGAAAAGCCTTTAGTATTGAGCCCATTTTTTTCGCCTAACCACGGTAGCAGCGATTTCTTAAAGCAAGAAAATCGTCACTACGCTGTCGTCGAGATAGCTAAACTCCGTAATCACTTCAAAGTTACTACTGTCAAAGTTTTGTTCTTATGGTGAACAAATGATTGATCTTTTGCTTGTTGACCGCATGAACTTAATAGTGCTGTGCTGACCATCGACGAGTGCGCTTGTGAAACTCGCTCCTAGCGTCGAGAACGAAAAAACAAAGACAGTCGTGAGTGCCGTGCAAATAAAATCCAGAGTGATGTGGCTTGCATTCAGTCACTACCGTTGCTGCATTACATTGTCATACAGCGCGTGCAATGATTGAGTGTATGCAACAATCGATGGATAGCGGGTTGGTGTGCTGTTTCTATTGTTGTAAGTGCATAACACCTACAAGAATTTGATTCACCAAACCAATTCTGAATTTTTACTTCACAGCTGTGCTTAGTATATTAGATGGTGGCTCTTGTGTTTGGCTCTTTTTTTTATAATAACTCGCTAATTTAGAGTGGATATAGCCAATATTCGCGGGCTTAAAAGTAATCACTTTTCTGCGTAAGTCCAGACCAGCTGGTTTGGCACTTAGTGAAACACAGGTAGATCTCCCCCAACATCTCTCAGATCACTCTGATCTGAAGTTACCTGGCTACGAACCAGTGTCATTATTCTTCTCTCATCGTGGTCTTACCATTTACTTGCATAGTGATATAGCTTACCAAACTCCACCAGAATGTGATTCATGTTCCAATCCGGAATTAAAATTCATCTCCGTAAGTAAATTATCCACTATTGCTTTATTTACAACAGCCCCAAACAGGACGACCTTTAAAGAGTTTAATGCGCTGCATTGTATCCCTGTATCCTCATTCTAAAATCGATCCAATGTACACAATTCTAGTTGGTTTCGACATTCTGGACAGACAACACCTGGAAAACGGTGTGTTGAGATCTTCTCTGCGGAAAATAACTTAACCCAGCTTGTAAATGAGCCAACACGAATACCAGACCGCCAACACCCTGGACTTGTTTTCAACTTCTCACCCTGGTAAGTACATCGTAGATGTGCACACCCCTCTTGGCTCGTCGGACCACGGTGTCATATGAACTAATTTCTCGTACACCGACCACAACCGTATGGCAATACGAGAAAGCCAATTTGAAAGGACTTAGCATCTTATTTAGGAATTTTAACTGGTCGTTATGTTTCCTCCATAACGACGTGGATGCCGCTGCTGATATGATCACAGACACCATTCTCTTTGGAATGAGATCCTTTATCCCTCATCGGATGAAGGGTATCAAACCAAAAGAATGACTGCAACGTCTTTCTCAAGCGTGTAAAATTTCAATACGCCCAAAGTTGACACAAAAATACTACAATATCCCAAAGGTAGTAAAAGCTGTTGGTCGTTCGTCAAAAACTTCAGAAGGTCTGCCTCATCCTCCACCTCAACGCTCATTTGACATTCCAGCTGTCAGTTCTTTAAACAAGGCCAATCTGCTTGCTGCAGACTTTGTGGGCATTTCAACACTTCCAGTTCCAGATTGTGCTTTATCTCCGCTTATATTGGAGTGCGTCGAATCTTCAATTTGATAAATCCACTTTCGCAATAGTGTAGTAGCAAGAGTCCTTAAAGATCTTAACATTCACAAATCCGCTGGTACAGATTGTATATCTCCCTTCTTCTGAAGAGGTGTTCTTCCTCGCTGGCAAAACCACTGCGTAAGCTTTTTCATCAACCAACAGCAACAGGAAAACAGCATTTCTCCAGCCCGTCCCTAAAAAAGGCAAATCTTCTTCTCTCTCCTCCTACAGGGTTTGACAGAGTTTGGCATCAGGCCCTTTTGTTGAAAATGCATACATTTGGGATAGATGATTGCCTTATGCAGTGAATTAGAAATTACCTTTCGGGTCGTTCAATTCAAGTTGTGTTGGACAGTTTCAAGTCCGATATTCATAACATAAATGCTGGGAACCCAGGGCTCCGTTATGTCGTCGACACTCTTTTTAATTTTCATCAACGACCTCTTGTCTGGTACGCTCATTAAATTTTGATATTAACAACATCCCTAAATTGAGAACCTCCAACAATGTGGAATTTAATGCTTTCAAATACAATGCTGTCTGCTATCATTAAAGCGAAATTTAAACACCCAGCCAGTATCCATGAAACCGAAAAACATTCTTGGTTTGTGTGTCTATGATGACTTCACATGTTCAGCGCCTGTGCTCCATCTAAACTGCCAATATCATTACGCCCCTTCAGTTCTTCAATCGGAACAATAGTCTCGCTATGAATGCTCATCACTGTACCCTCAAGTCCACATTCAGGCGTACTCTGAAATATCTAAAAAAAAAAACAAGTGCTCTGGTTAGACAATCAAATTGACAATTTTTCGACAATTTAACAGGTATTTTAGGCATCAAATTGTACATGATTATCGATTTAATCAACCTTATGCTCCTTTTCGTCTTCTATTGTTTTTTTTGTTTCTTGTGTTTTTTCAGGCTAAGGATACTAGCAACCAGAGAAACATATGACCAAATTAGCAGACCAAGTCTATGTAACTCGTAGTATGCCGACAACGCTAACCGAACCAAAAATTATTCGAAGAATCTTGCGTTCAAAGCGACCAAAGACATCTTCATCTGCCTTCGGTTGCATCCACACGTCTGCAAAACAAATCTTTCTGGGCACCCGCTTTCAACTCAATCTCCTTCTTAGGCCGAGTAAACAGTGATTAGCAAGTGTAATTCATCACACGTTTTTTGATGAGATGTCATTGTCAGTGTTAAAAGTGGAGCCAAGGAAGATAGAATACCTTACTCCTCCAAAGCCATAGCGGTTCATTGCTCGACTTGTCGAAATATGTACTCGTATGTAGACACCATAGGTATTTGTCTGATTCGGAGCTTATCCCATTCCTGTCGTTCCTATTTCAGCACTTGCAAACGCATCAGTGATGGCTCGCTGTCACTCTTTCAATGACATCAATGTCAATGCGTCGCATACCTGATTCGTCTAGACATGCCTTCCAAAGTTATATTTAACAGATTTAGGCAAAATACAAGACATCGGTGGCGATCAGTCAATTAGCCATTAGTTAAGGTACTCGTACATGAACCCGCGAGCAATCAATCTCCGTTCGACGCCCGCATTTACATGTGATAGGCATTACCTAAACTCAAAACATCACAACTCACGTTCTAAATGCGAGTTCTTGTCGTACCATTAATTTCGGTGACCTTGCCTGGTGCACAGGATTGAGGATTTAGAAAGTCGTTACCTAAGAAGTCGTTATTGGGAACCCTGTCATGTCGCTCCACAGCCGATGTCTTCTTACTTTCTTTTCTTTTTGTCACCTATGGCTATTTCAAATCACGTTACGTAGCATAAAATCTGCGAACTAATAATGAGATATCTTCTCAGGCCATTGGATGAATACCCATCCACCGCCAATCTCAATGACCTCATATTAAACGAATTATCCTTTTATGCTGACGCATGAGTAATTTCCTCCAAGGCTCGCGTACACGAATGTGCTCTCGTAGCCAAGACACATTGTCACAAACTCGACCAAAGGAGCCTGCAAAGCACCCGATATTATGTTACATGCGTTAAGGAAAAAGATTCATTTGTACGTACTGTACGTGTATTTGGTCCTTGTGTTGGCACCTGGACCTAGTCCGAATTGTTTACATTAAGTGCTAAATATGTTTCACACAATGTTCAAAGTATTTCCCAATGAAAGGAGATATGTACTCGTACTTCCATTGAATAGAACCGACGACGTATGGTATGTATTGTTTCCCTTACGATGAAAATCAAACACTACTCATAGAGGACGTTCGGGATTTACAATAGGTACGTAGGGAGTGCACTCGTTTCGAGATGACCACTTGACGCATGGGTTGGCCAAGATTTCTGAAAAGTGGTTTCCACTTAAAATACTTTCCACTCCAAGTATGTGCTCGGAAGACTAATAGCTGGAAAGGGACGCTTTTCACCACCGGTTGGCCGTAGCTAATATTTGTGGAGTGGACTTTCAAATGAATGTATGTGCTCACATCTGTACATATCCTTTCATTCCTTCATTCCTTGATACGTCAGCGGTCTTACTGTTTATTTATTGATTTTTCGTCACAATTATGTGTATTTTTGCTCAGGGTAAGCACTCGTATTTGTGATTCGTGTTAAGTGAGAGAGTTAAGACTACGCGAAATAATCGGATTCTTTTTGCAAAGGTATTTACTTGCTACAGATTCTTGAATAAGAAGTTTTCTCCCAGGTGACCTGTCTAACGACCTTAGACATGAAGGTCTATAGTCAGAACAGCGCATATTGTATAGAGCCACCCCACTGGACTAAGACAAGGATTTTTGAAACAGAGAAAGTGACCGCTACTTTTAAGGGAAATGGCAGTTGTCGTATCTCTGTAGTGGGTTAAAGCCCCTGGAATATCCTGATGTTTGTCCACAAGTCTTACGTTGCAGCTATAGGCTTGATGTGCGATCACGCCCCGCAAATGAAAATAACGACTTTGCCAGAGATTGTTTTTATTGCCCCACGACAAGACCAATGTCCACCCTCCAAAGTACAACGTTAAGATCGTCCGTAGTAATTTGAACGCCAAGTTATGAAACGGAAGCATCTTTGGCGGCATTGTTGAAAGACATACCCCACCCGACACCGACTCGACTTCGTGGCGGAGCGAAATATCATCATAGCCAGCACATGTTTCCCATATCTTCATATACACAAAGGGACACGAACTCATCTGATTAAAACGCCTTCAACTAAATTGATCCAATTGCGATCGGCGTGTGACACAGCCCTAGTATTCTGGATGTACCAACGTTTCCAGGAGCCAATATTAGTTCGAACTTGTTGTGGACATCCCCAACGCCAGACCACCTGTGCTGTGGAAAAATTGAAAGAGGCCCTAGCAGCTCTGATTATGTCTCCGAGAACCTCCAGAGACGTCTTATGCTGCCACCATGTCAAGTGGCGACATTGTCAGCAAGCCGTTAGAGACGTCACATCTTTGTTTCACCCATCCATCCCAACGAAGCCACTGGTTTAATAAACGATACCGACAAGTGCATAGAATAAAACAAGAACTGGTCTTGACTTTCAGTCAGTATCTCAAACCAGACAGACGTGTTTTTCTTGTTCTCCCTTTAATTAATTTTCGCCAAATTGCATTTTCCGGTTCTTAAACCCAGTGCTTGAATTCTCTAATTTTTTTTTGTTGTGCAATTTTTTCAGTGCAAAGCCCCTAACTATATAAAATTGCAACCAAGCAATACAAAAAAATAAATAAATAAATAAATAAAAACAATAATTCGACCTAATATTTATACCCTCACTGACCTACTCAACTAATTTAAATATGTCTTGCGGAATTGCCAATTGTGTAATCGATGACTGCAGTGCTGACTGGGTAGCTTGCAAGGGCATCTGTGGGAAAGCCTTTCATGCCGTTTGTGTCGGGTTAAACAAAAGAAATACGGTGTTTATCAAGAAATTCTCTGATAACCTCCTTTTCTTCTGTGATGAGCGCAAGTGTATCTCACTCTCGCATGTTCTTTTGGCAATAAAATGCCTAAGCGATTCCAATGACTCCTACCAAGACGCACTCGCGAAAAAGATCACGGACAAAATTTCGGTCATCAAAAGCAGTGTTAAAAGTGTTGAAGAGTTACGGAACTCAGTGCAGACCTCAGCCGAACTAATAAAATCCAAAGTAAAGCATATGGATAAACAAATTGCTGGTCTAATCGAGTTAGACTCCGGGAGATCCAGGAATGAAGAAACTCCCTTACGTCACCTGGATAAAGTGTTAAGTGACATCAAAGCCATCTGTTCTACGCAAGTTATATCCAACCAAAAAACTTGCGAGTTGATAAGCTCTCTGCGTGACGACATTGACATTCATTTCCAGTCCTCGTCACGCAAACAACCATCTCCTAAAGAATCCGATCCTATGCTCGAAGTTATCTTCGACAAAGTGAACGATGTCAGTGATGAACTTACTGCGACTCGATCCCTCGTATGCGATATTGAACATCAAATCGCAACAATAAACAGCAAAATCGTTGACACACCAAACTTCCCGCAGCCTTACCAGAATGTTCCCTATAATACATCGCTAATGGCTGAATTAATGGAACCTGAAGTGGATTCACACTCACCCCACATACAAGTCATCTGCGGACGGTTACGTCAACACCTCCAATCGCTGCCCCATGGAGGCTTATCAATCACTTCAACTCAACTTGGACACCTTCTGAATGGCAGCGTAGACTTGATAAGCTTGCTTCGAAAAATCAATTGGTCACTACGCTTCTTATAAAAGGCGCCCCACCACACGCCGATGCTGATTGGATCTCGAATTTCTTCGTAAAGAAATATGGCATCACCATTAGCCACTGTAATTTAATTCCAACGTCTCACCACAGAAGTAAGCGCAGCTTCAAGCTCAATATGCCGGCCAAATACGAATGGCTATTCCATAATCCAGCCAGCAACAATTTCAACCTTGGAAAGATGCGTGTCTGCAAATGGTTGGAAAATACGACCAAGAAGCAGGATAAAGTCAAGCAGTCCGTTTTACCTAAACCATCTATAAAGGTAGCAAGTAAACCTAATTTGCCAAGACCCACCTCTTCTCAAAACAAACCCAGCTCCAATTGGAGCTTTAAAACTAAAATTTTTCCTAATTTTAAGCCTCCTACCCATACTCCAACTCCGTCTATTCCACCCCAAATCAAGCCCCGATGTCAACATGTCTCTTTTGACTTAACACCTATCTTAAATCCCGCTTCCAGCTCGCCTTCTCCTTCGGTTTCACGGGCCCCAGTCCCTATTTTTGATACACCACCAAACCCAGCTAGCAACTCAATTCCCAACTTCGACCTTAAAACTGGAGCTAAGTACCCTAATTTCATTAACTCCCATACCCTAAACCCCACATCTCATCCCTCATCCAACTCCATATCCAATCATTTATCACCCTCCTCCAATGCTCCTATTCTTGATCCCCTTTTTCCCCCCACTGTTAAACTAACACAGCAAACCAATGGCACTACAGAAAGTCGATATGCTCTCTCTAGGCTCAGAGAAAGAAAGATATATGAAAACATTCGTCTCTTTCTTGCCTATCTACATGACAAATCGGACTCGGTTTGCTACGAAGGGAAAACCAAAACCAGCGTCATGGTTTCCATCCAGCAGGAAGGCCTCCCTACCGACCCTATCAGTCTCAGGAACCTTTATGTCAGGTACCACGAGATTTTTAACATGTCCCCTCAGAAAGTAGCAGACGACCTCGCTGCATTCGGCAACTATGTTCACTCTAAACGCGTATCACACCTACAGCGAAGCCGAGCCGACCACGACAAATTTTTTCGTCCATAACGTGACTCCCTTGCCAGCGCTTAAACCATCCTGCCTCACACCTCCACCCCACAACATACCTCTTACATTTTACTACCAGAATGTAAGGGGTCTTCGCTCTAAAACCAATGCTGTCCTACGTCAATCGCATGCTCTTCCCTTTGATATCTACGCCTTGACCGAAACCAATTTGATTCCCGACATAAAGAACCAGGAATTGTTCCCTCCTACTTTTAATGTTTTCCGCGACGATGATCCTACCCGCACAAATAAAGATTCCCCCTATCGAGGCGTCCTACTGGCGATGGACAACAGCCTTAACTCTTCCCCCATTACAATTTCTTCATCCTCTAAAGCCGACTTTGTCGCAATAAAAATATCACTGACTCTCAAGTCCCTTTA
This sequence comes from Volucella bombylans, assembly GCA_949129095.1. Lineage (NCBI taxonomy): Eukaryota > Metazoa > Arthropoda > Insecta > Diptera > Syrphidae > Volucella > Volucella bombylans. Next base: position 382,234,005 of record OX422140.1, on the reverse strand, counting down.
CGTTATATGTTGCTACATCCTACCAGCTCAACCTATCGAATCTTACCAATTTGTTATTGATGCGATCGATCATTTAATTGACCTGTCAGACCCTACTGATGATATCCTTATTTTCGGCGACTTTAATCTTCCTCAGCTACAGTGGACTCCATCAGATGATCAATCGTTTTTCATCGCTTCAAATGCCATCTCAGCTAAGGAATGTCTCTTCTTAGATCGCTTAACAGACTCAAGTCTATGCCAAGTCAGTGGTATATCCAATTATATGGGCAGGCAATTAGACCTTATTTTCATAACAGATCCAATTAACTCCTCAGTCTCACTTTGTCCCCTATCTCTCTCAACAATCGATAACTACCATCCCCCCCTTCTACTTTCATTTTTTCATAACTCTTCATTCCAGTCTACTCCCCCACAACTCTCTCATCCCACGACTTTCATAAAGCAAACTTTGACAAAATCAGTGAATATCTCAGCAGATCCCACTTTAACTTTCACAACTTAAGTATAAATGATGCCTTATCCATTTTTTATAAAGAAATATTTAATTCTTTTTCCCTTTACGTTCCGTTTTCCCGCCTTAAAACATCATCTACTAGTCCTCCCTGGTATAATCGCAAGCTTCGTTCCTTACGAAATCAGAGAAATAAGTTATGGGCTGTTTTCCTGCGTACCAGATCCTTTACCGACTATTCCAACTATCTTGGTGCTTATCTTCATTTCACTGAACTTTACGATTCCCTTTACCAGTGCTACCTTAACAATGCGCAAGTCAACCTTATAAACCACCCTAAGTCCTTTTTCCAATTTGTTAACTACAAAAGAAAGTCCGATGGTTACCCTCCTTCCCTCTCTTTCAACAACAGGTATTCAACCGATCCACTCACCATTGCCAACCTATTTGCCACATTTTTTAAACAATCCTTCACCAACGACTCCTTTGTACCAGATCCATCCTATTTTAGTTACCTACTGAACTTCTCCAATGGCCCACTTCTCTCTCATATTTTGGACCCGTCTTATATCGAAAATAAATTACACCAACTCAATGACGAATTCACTCCCGGCCCAGATGGCCTCCCTGCCATATTTCTTAAAAAAATTTCTTCCTCTCTTTCCCTTGCCCTTTCTAATCTCTTCCGTCTATCCCTTTCACAAGGAGAATTTCCTCAGGTTTGGAAAACCTCCTTCATAACCCCGATCCACAAGAAAGGATGAAAGAATGAAATAACCAACTATCGTCCCATCGCTAAACTCTCCCATATAGCCAAACTCTTCGAAAGTATTTTGTATGAAGCTCTAAGCTTTCAATGCAAATCACTTATTTCCCCTAGACAACATGGCTTCCTAAAGAGTAGGTCAACCACAACAAATCTCGTTGAATTCGTATCCTTTGCCCTCTCTGCCCTAGAAAATGGCAATGAAGTCGATGTAGTTGCAACCGATTTTAGCAAAGCCTTCGATAAAATCTCTCATCGGTTAATAATCTTTAAATTGTCTGCCCTCGGCTTTGAACCCATATTGTTGAAATGGATATCCTCTTACCTCAAAAACCGTTTTTACAGTGTTCGTTTTAGGTCAGCCCACTCCGCTCCATTTTTGGTCACCTCTGGAGTTCCACAAGGCAGCCATCTCGGTCCCCTTCTTTTTATATTAACCATATGTGATCTCGATATGATCATCAAACACTCGTCTGTCTCCCTTTACGCCGACGATACCAAATTTTTCAAAACCATTTCCTCTCCCCATGACTCTTTCCTCCTTCAACAAGATCTTGATAGTTTTTCGATCTGGTGCCTCAAAAATTCTTTGGAACTTAACATCGCCAAATGCCAATCCATCACCTTCTCACATAAGCGGAACCAATCTCCTCCCCGACTCTATCTTCTCCATAACCAACCTATCTCCTCCGTACAATCTCTTCGTGACCTCGGCATTTTGTGTGATAGCGAGCTCAACTTCCGTTTACATATGGATGAGATAATCCTCAAAGCCAACTCTGCACTAGGTTTTGTAAAACGGTGGTCCAAAGAATTCAACAACCCATACGTGACCAGGTCCCTCTATATTACCTTTGTTCGCCCCCTCCTAGGGTACGCCAGTCAAGTATGGTCCCCATATCATCGTGTTCATATCTCGAGAATTGAAGGCATTCAGCGTTTTCTTCGATTTGCTCTCCGAGGTATGCCCTGGGACGATCCTTTTAATTTGCCCCCCTATCAAAACCGTGTCAACCTTATCAACTTAAATTCCCAACCTCAGTGACCCCGACCTAACCGTTGCCAGATTAGAAACTGCCAAAGGCTCATACTGGCTGGCATCGGCTTACCTTGGCCACGACCAAGTGGGCCCTCTCCCTGGTGATAACCTAGAAAGGGTGGTACTGGAAGCGGGAAGGCAAAAAACTGGCCTCATAATCGGATGCGACGCCAACGCACATCATACGGTATGGGGCAGTACCGACATCAATGATAGAGGTGAGTCACTTTTTGACTATATTTTAAGTACTAACCTCTTAATTTGCAATATTGGCAATGAGCCCACTTTCATAACAAAAAACCGACAAGAAGTGCTAGATATTACTCTTGTCTCCGACAGCATCACCCAAAGGCTAACAAACTGGATGGTATCGTCTGAACACTCCTTTTCGGACCATAGGTACATCCAATTCAGTCTGAGTGATGCTCCCCCTCGCCAACCAGCTTTCCGGAACTACCGGAAAACTGATTGGAGAAAATATAGAGGAATCCTGTCGGAAACGATATCCTCCAAACTATCAAGTCCCCCGCGTGACACCAATGAGCTCGACATGAAAGTCAGGGAATTTACTCTGACTCTCAATAAGGCTATGGCCGCTTCCTGCCCTCTTATTCAACCAAGAGGCAAGAAAAAGCCACACTGGTGGACATCGGCACTAGGACTGCTCAGAAACACATGCAGAAAACTTTTCAACGCAGCAAAAAGCACAAGAAAAGTGACCGACTGGGACTCATATAAAGAATCCCTCAAATTATACAAAAAAGAACTGAGGAAGGCAAAGCGACAATCCTGGAGGTCATTCTGTGACAAAATTACAGAAACCTCTGAGGCTTCGCGGCTAAGAAAAATCCTCTCCATAAATCCTATGATGCCCAGCTGTTTGAAAAAAACCGATGGCTCTTGGACAACCTCAAGTGATGAATCACTCAACCTGCTTCTGGACACCCACTTTCCAGGTAGCTCCCAACTCGCGGCCAGTAGCAGCCCAAACAAGCCTACTGCAACCGTGACCAAAATTCATAGTCTGATTACGAGAGACAAACTGCTCTGGGCGCTACATAGCTTCAAACCATACAAGTCTGCTGGTCCGGACGGTATTATACCTGCCGAGCTACAGAGATCCTCAGATATTATTCTACCAGTGTTGGAAAATATTATGAGGAGCTGTGTAGAACTTATCCACATTCCACTGTTATGGAGAGAAGTCAATGTATTATTCATTCCCAAAGCTGGAAAATGTTCTCATGTGGTCCCAAAGGACCTCAGACCTATAAGTCTATCGTCATTCCTTCTGAAAACTTTAGAATGACTGATTGATATCCATATTCGAGCTAAAGTTGATCCAAGACTTCTGTCTACGGCTCAACATGCCTACTGTAAAGGAAAGTCGGTGGAAACGGCTTTGCACTCTCTGACTAGCCACATCGAACGATCCCTACAATATAAGGAGTACACAATGGTTGCTTTCCTGGACATAGAGGGCGCCTTTAACAACGTCAACACATCCGCAATCACGACTGCGCTGTCAACTCTGCAGGTAGACGGCTCACTTGGGGAGCTGATTAATCTAATGCTAACAAGCAGGATAATCAACTCCAAACTGGGTGAGACTTCTGCTAAAAGATATATCAATAGGGGTACGCCGCAAGGCGGTGTCCTCTCCTCCCTTCTCTGGAACGAACTACTGATATACCTGGAAGCGGGTGGTAGCAGAGTGATTGCCTATGCGGATGACGTTGCCATAGCCGTCTCAGGAAAACATTTAAATACCATTAAAGAACTCCTCCAAGTAAATCTTAACAGATTAACCTGCTGGGCAGATCGCTGTGGATTGGGAATAAACCCCCATAAAACTGATCTTGTCCTCTTTTCTAGGAAATATAAAATTCCAATCATAGACCCTCCTTCAATAAACGGTACCAGTTAAGCTTTCTCCGATACAGCAAAATATCTGGGTCTCATTTTTGACAGGAAACTAAACTGGAAACCTAACATTCAAGAAATAGTCAATAAAGCTACAATAGCTTTATTCTCTTGCAAACAAGCCATTGGGAACAAATGGGGCCTTCAACCTCGCATAACCCACTGGCTATACATCTCGGTCATAAGACCGATACTCACTTACGGGGTGGTTGTCTGGTGGACGGCCTTGGAAAATGCTGTCAACTGCATTAAATTAAGCAGAGTCCAAAGAACAGCATGTCTATGCACAAGCGGAGCCTTGCGGTCTACCCCCTCTGCGGCATTAGATATTCTGCTTCACTTGACACCCCACGACATTTTTAGCAAGCAAGTAGCTGCGACTGCAGCTATTCGCCTTAAAGCGACTAAACAGTGGACAAATAATTCATTTGGCCACGCCAACATTCTTAATACATTAGGAATCCTCACAGAGAACACCGATTACACCATACCTGAACTTTGGTTTGACAAAAACTTCCATGTAAGCTTCCCCTCTAGATCATTCTGGGAGGAGGATGCTTTCATGGAGGACAAGTCAATCCATCTCTACACAGATGGATCTAAAACCGACAGCGGAGTTGGTGGCGGCGTTTTCGTAGATAAGCTTAATCTAAGCCTAAAGAAGCTCTGTCCTGGCTTAAGAAAAACGTGATATCTGCAAAGGATATCCGCATATTTTCGGATAGTCAGGCCGCCATCAAGTCCCTGGACTCGGTCTCATTGTGTTTTAAAACTGCCCTTGAATGCCGATCATCTCTCATGGAGATGGCAGAGCAGTTCAACATTCACCTCTGCTGGGTGCCGGGCCACAGAGACATTCCAGGGAACTGCAGAGCCGATGAACTCGCCAAAATTGGAACCACTCTACCTATCCTACCAGACAAAGGTAGTATAGGTATACCAATCGCTACGTGCAAACTAACACTAAAGCTAGATGCCAATAAAAGAACGGACCTTAGGTGGACTGCTGGACAAACATGTCTAGCGACAAAACAGATCTGGCCAAAGCTGGATCTGAGTCGATCTAAGTGTCTGATCCTCTTAGAAAGGAAACATCTCAGCGCCATAATAGGTGTCATTACCGGACACTGCCTCATAGGCAAGCACGCAAGAAGGCTTGGCGCTTTTACTAACGATTTTTGTAGAAGCTGCATGGACGAGGAAGAGGAGGAGACAATCCCCCACCTACTCTGCACATGCCCAGCTCTCTCTCAGAGAAGGAAGCTTCACCTAGGAGCTTTCTTCTACAACGACCTAAACGATCTAGAAAAAATAGACGTTAACAGTCTCCTACGCTTTATTATAAGCTCAAACTGGTTCCAGTAGTAAGAAGATCATAGATCCACGTGGCATCACAATGGGCCAATAGGCCTAAGTGGGTTGGTATTTCCAACAGCCACTCTTACCTAACCTAACCTATCAACTTAAACACCCTTGAAGATCGCAGAGACGCTGCAGACTTTCTCTGCATTCATCGACTCCTTTCAGGTCACGTTGAATGCGCGTCCCTTCACAACTCCATTTTCCTCAACACTAACCCTCGTAATCTACGTACCCCCCGACTCTTCTATCTACCAACCCACCACACCTCCTATGGCGCGAACGAACCAATCTCCCGTATGCTACATCAAATCAACTCAAACCCTACCGTCTTTGATTTCCACCGCACCACTCCCTACCTCAAATCCGTTCTCCTTCACCACTCCAACTAACCTTAGTTTTAAGTTTTAGTTTAAGTTTAATTTGTAAGTTATAGCTTGTATTAAGCCGAATAAATGGGGGCATTCGCCCCACCAAAATTAAAATTAAAATTGGCACGAAGCGCTAGATAAGGATTCGGAGTGGCACTTCCTCAGAAATAACTTTCGGAAACACTTCCAAGGACAAGGACATATGAGTAAATATTGGATAGAAGCATGTAGAGATGAGGATGGGAACGACTACCAGGCAGAATGAGCCATTCAGCATGGCCTGTCTGTAGAATCGCGATGAACTACTAGTTTTGTGAACAAGAGCAATGCTGGCAAGAAGGAAGGTGATTGTGGATGCTGAATGTCTCCAGTACGGATGGTGGGGCTAAACAGGGGCATCCTGCCTCCACTGATGTAGTACATATTGGTCGACAAAATGTTTAACGCTCTAAATAGTTCTGACGTGTATGCCCAAGCACATTAAGATGACGTAACTACACTGTTTTTTGGATCGTGTCTAGAGCGCAGACTATTAGTGCACTATCTATCGGTCAATCCTCTGAAAATTGGGGTTGTTCTCTTCTCTTTACGAGAAGGAACAAGCTGACTGGTCTGACCATTCTAGTACCTAACATATAACAAACTTCTGTGAACCAAGCAGGTCACCTCGAAAACCTCCAAGGCGTTGTCGGCCTTCTCTCAGTGTAAAGTAGCTTTCGGCAAATCAAAGGGCGGGTCACCGAGGAGGGTGGATGCGGCTGTGACATGGCTAATTATACCGTGTTATTTAGTTATCCGGCGGAACAAGTTTTCACTAAAATACTCCTTCTACCAGACTCCAAAGAACGGTTCGTCAAGGCTTAATTACAGTTTTTTGTAATACGCCATCGAATTTCCCTGTGCCCTGGAATGGTTTCTTCAGGATCTCAGCCAATGCAGTCAGATCTTAACGGATGTCTTGAAAACCGATTTACAATGTGGAGCTGGGGTCTTTCTGAGGGACGACAATGATAGATTTTACTTGGAAGTTCTACGCAATGCTAATGGCAACGAACTTAAGAGTCGGTGAATGGGTCTTGGAATTTGCATCTGTAGCAACAGCACTTAACCACAATTTCCAAGTTAGTTCGAGAATGCAGGGCATTACTGAGCACAGTCGGAAGACTAAGTTCATTGAGTCTTGTGTGGGCCCCAGGTCACAATGGGATCACGTGAAATGAAAGCGCCGACGAACTTCCAACTTCCTAGGCAATGCTAAGTTCATTGAGTCTTGTGTGGGCCCCAGGTTACAATGGGATCACGTGAAATGAAATCGCCCCCGAACTTCCTAGGAAATGCTCAGAGAACAGCTTTTCAGGATCCGTTTAAACCGTCTGCATCCTTGGGTTTCATATATGCAGAGCTCTGATCTTCAGATTACCGGTAGACTAATCGATTCCCGTGGTGTCCAATAGGTTAGCTGCAATAGGAAAGACCGCAAATTGCTTACTGGCTTCATTACATGGAACCAAGGTCTTGTAAAGCACCCAATTGTATTCTAGGCATTAGCAATACAACATCCTGTCATACTGTGAGAGTAATGATGACATTGTGGAGCTTCATCTCTGCAGCCTCCCATCAGGCTGCATGCACTCGACGCTGGTGTGGTGGAATCTGATACCTGCGTTTTATCACTGGAATTCTTACTCAACTTGACTGATAAATTTTAGGACAAGAAACATCCAGGAAGTACAATGAACTAGATCTCCGTCTTAGGACTCAATTCCAACAAAAAGAAAGCCATTAACCAAAAATGCAAATCGTCAGTAAGGATTATTTTTCATTGAAAATCCGGACCTTCTTGCATCTTACAATAGAACCAAATTAGCTAAAGCCCGATATGAAGGATGGTCACTTGGCTTTAGGTTCTGGGTTAATATGGTGTTATACCAACGAATGACTATGTGCTCTTTCAAAATACGCTACAGGAACGTTCGATATGTGCCCAGCTCGGTGCCTAGTATGTGTTTCAGAATTCGCAGTACGAAGCCTTTTGGGAGCAGAGACATAGCGACCTATTGTAAAACATCCTAATTGAGGCCCCATGTAAACATTTCAGCGCATCCTAGAGAGGCATGACAACGCTGTTCGGAAATATACTTGGAATGTGAGGACTCTGTGTTGGAGTATTTCAGCAACCTTAACGTAATATAACATCGCAGGCAATACTGCGCAATGCATCTTTGATGTTTCCCCTAACAATGTACTATCCGTTGCATTTGAGATCTAAATACGAACTCAACCTAAGTTCTGTGGATTCCATTGCACAGCCAATTGTAGTGAGCAATCGTATTTCTTGTTCGTCCTTCTGAATCTGCACACAATTATCAATTTGCTGTAGATGAATTTGACTCGCTGTTTAATTATAGCGATATCGTTGTTTTTCTGGACAATTTTAATCAAACGAAGCTCAAGTGGATTCAGAAAATCTCATCGGCTATTTTACGGACTCCAGTCTTTTTGAATTAACGACACGATAATCTTAGAATTTCAATCTCATCTTCTCTACTTGTCTACCTCTTGGCCAATTTAGATTTTTACCACGTGCCCTCCGATTATCCTCCAATAATCCCGAAGTTATTTGCTCAGTTAATTAGCTATTTATTCGCTAACCACTTCGAAGGCCTTGATTAGCTACCTCTCCACATAAGCAGTTGCCTACAACCGTCTTTAATTAGTGAAGGAGACGACTGAAGAACTTAAGGATGAATGCTCTTCGGGTTCTGGTTAATTGGTACAACCTCTCGCAGCTGTTTTTCATTTCTCCATTTCGCAGGGTGTTTTCCCTAATTCCAGGAAAAATTGCATTCGCAGTCCTTCTCTGTAAGAAAGGCCGAAAAGGCAAAGTTCCGAATTATAGGCTAAAAGCGTGTATATCCTCCATTTAATGGCTCATCGAGCCTTGGAGACGTAAACTACCTGGTACGGTGTCAAGTTCCTCGAGCTTAACGTCAACAGATGTCAAACGATAACAAACGTTCAAGAATGTCGTACAATTTTACCTCGGACTTACTATAACTCACCATAGTGACAGAAATGCGCTACTTAGGTTTTATATGTGACAACGAACTGAACTTCCGTACGACTTTCAAGTCTGGTCAACCTATTACAGCATCCATTCCATTTATTGGGTATAGGCTCTGTACAGTGAAGGTTTATCTACTCGTATATCATGTTACGGGGTCTCCCTTGGCCGCTCCTACAACACGTTATGAAGTTGGTGACATACTCTTTGTTCAACAGATTTTAACGGATAGCTACAATAATTGAACGTTAACCCGCGAAGTCTAGGATCCGTTTCTCTCTTCTATATTAATCCTCACCGAATAAGTTATGGGTATTAGGAACTCATGTCCAAAACCTACCTTGGACCATCACCTAATCAAGGTCTTCCTCATGATGCTGCCATCAGTTGTAACCGTCGCATTATTGCGCTAGAAATCTAGTGGTATGAGACCACGTATTATTTGCTTTGCCGCTGTGGATGGTTGTGACAATGATACGTTAAGATGGACTTTTCAACAACTGTATACAGCTTGTGTATCACAGCTGCTTTAAAGCCCCACGTCTTAATGGAGGCGTTTCTGTATATTTGATGCCGTCCGCAATGTTCTCCTTCCAACTTAGTTTCACATGTAGGATTGCTTCAATGTCGCATGTACCGAACTCCAAAAAGTTTATACACTGAGTTGAATGTAGGGATTCCGCTTCGTTTACTTAAGAGAACGATCTCTGTTTTTGAAGAGTTCGGTCGCACAATCGAGTATTAAGGCTTGTAAGGAGCAAAGAGACAAAACCAACATCAAAAACCAAAAGATGTCATTACGTCAATGAAGAACCATAAATCTCTTCCTACTAAGCCTTCCTTGTTTAAAATGTTTTCTCTAAAAGTAAAAGTTTGTCTATAAACTATGACTGAGTCTCAAGACAAAACATCCTTATACAAGGAACAAAACCAACCCTCAAGCACCACTTCTCCTAATCCTATTTGCAATAAGAAAATAACTCCTTACAGCGGATTTTAAATAAACCACAATACTTTTCCATTGCGGTTAAATATTCGTCCTTTTTTTTAAAAAAGTCCTCACTTACGTAGATCTCCAAGTTTCAACATCTGCTCATTGCAGCAATAAATCGCTGAAACCATTTTATGAGTTGTAGTCTGCCCAGAAGTGTCCTAATGCAAAAACGACAATAATTACATTAGCGTTTCAGACTACGCCAATGGGCAATTTAAAGTTTTTCAGATGTTTATGTACTTCGGTGCACTCCTTTGTGTAATATCCTTGTCCGATGAGAAAATACACTCGTCCTCGTTTATGTATGTACGAATATATGGAGAAAAACCGAGGTCAAATAATAGAAAAACGGAAAATAAATAAAAAAAATGAAAAAAACTTTTAACATTTCCACCTCTGCATTATATGGTTGTGTAAATTCTGTGCTCTGTGTAGTAGCCTTGAGCATACAAAGGACACCATGAACTTACGACTAGGAGCACACTCGTAACCGTAACTGCAGTCGTTTTGGTCCACACGAGCGGCAAGTACTTTTGTAAATAAACTTTAAAATGTTGGCTTACGGGCTTAGTTTGTGTTTTATACTCTCCTACTCGTATCTACTCGTACAAGAAAAAATGTAATGTAACACTTTTGGACTTTTTCCCTTCCCCAAAACAACGTTATTCCTTTAGAAGCACTCTCTCACAGAGGGGACAAACTAAAAGGATCTGGAATAATACAGCCAAATATAGCAGAAACATAGGGGTGCATCTATTTTGTTAGGCCAAAACCTAACAGTTTGTAAATATGCGAGCCATTTGGAGCTTCAGGCTGTTATGCAAATAGAATGCTAACTCAGAGGTTGGCTTCATCTGTACGATTAAATTCGACAAAAATTCGACAGGCGAAGGTATTTTTTGCAAAACTACTATAATTGCAAGAAACAAAAAAATAACGATGGCCAACCATTTGTATTTACACGAAAGCAGAGTTAGTTTGGTAACCTCTGCCCAGCGGTTAGTTTGTTTTTTTGGATATACGAGTATTGTTGTGCTGTTTAATTAGGGTTCATGGCTTTATACGACCCGTGGAGCACAAACATAAATTAAGATGCTATTATGAATCCTCTTGATATTGCCGACACCTAACCTCAACTCAGTGGGGAATACTCTTTTTTCTCTGTCGGAACAGAGCACTCTGACAAAATCCATTGTACTCCTTGTATGTTCCTTTTACAGAAATTTCTCCACCGACTACGTGAAGTCGGATACTTGCGGAGATAGTGTCCCGCGGTGTCGTCACCACTTTCACAGCAATCAGCCCAGGATGTTGTGTCACTTATGCACAAAACACACTTAGCAAAAGAGGTGTGCACCATTACAGCCCCAGTAAGCAATTTGCAGTTACTCTTACCGAGTCACGACAGTCGCTGTGCTTTTAGAGAGCGCTGGAGTATCATAGTGTCTGCAGTAATGCACTTATCAAAGCTATCTATCAATAGAAGCACTAACCGAGGACGTAGGAAGTTCGGGTTCTGGAAAATTCTCATATGAGCCTGCTTAGCATGATTCCATTGTGGCCTAGGGCCCATACAAGATTCAATGAACCCAGCCTTCCGACTGTGCTCAGTGAACTTTGCACTCTCGAATTAATTTGGAAACCGTTGCTAAGCAAGGCTTTAAGTGCTACAGATACAAATTCCAAGACCTCTTCTCCGATTCTTCACAATTTAGTTCGTTGCACTCAGGATCCGGTTAGAAAACAGCCGCATGTCCTCCTAACGATGACTGAAATCGAATGTCGTCGTGTCGGTTTTGGAGCAACTCGTCTAGGCCCGTCTACATTTCTCTACTGGCTCATATCCTGGCCAAAAGCATTTCCGGGTACAGGGAAGTTCTATTCCGTATTGCAAAGAGCTGTCATCCTTTTTTTTTTTATATAATGAGCGCGCGCTCAAGGGGTTTGAGTACCCTTAAGGTGATTGTACACAGCGCGGGCAAAGGAAATTTAGGGAGCAACAAAAGAGAGGTACCGATGTACATTGTTTTTAAATGTTTGCAAGTTATATCCACCAGGAAATACAGAGATCGGCAGGGCATTCCATAAGCGAGTTGTACGGCTTAGGAACGAATCACGATATTTTAGAGTACGTCCGAAAATGGGCTTGAGGGTATACTGATGAGCATTCATAGCGAGACGGGTGTTACGGTTGAAAGTTTGAATGGGCGGAATGCTACTGGCGATTTCAGTGGAGCAATGGTGGTGGAAATAGCGATAAAACAAAGTGAGACACGAGACATTTCGTCGATGTTCGAGGGTGTCCATTGTTTGACTGATATTAGTATCATCAATAAGTTTTATCGCACGGTTTTGAATCCTACGAGTATCTAGCAGGTGCAGAGATGTTTTAGGAGCACCTGAGCAGATGTGGGAGCTGTACTCCAATTTTGGGCAGTTGAATGCCTTATATATTGAGGCCAGATCAGAGGGGGTAAAATATTTCTTACATCGCTTGAGTTGATAGTTCCCCAATTGGTTATGCTGTTGATATCGGAATTTAATGAGCTTAGCATACGCTGCGTTCTCGTACTACAGCCGAAGAGCTGAGTCCGGGAACGAATATGAAAAGCAGAGAGTACTGCCATCAGCAAAGGAATATATTGGATTAGAAGTAGCAGACAAGAGATCGTTAATGAAAATTAAAAAGAGTGTCGGTGACAGAACAGAGCCCTGGGGCACACTAGCATTTATTTTGTGAATATCAGACTTGAAACCGTCCAAGACAACTTGAATTGAACGTTCCGAAAGGTAATTTCTAATCCATTGAAGAAGAGAGTCGTCGATCCCAAATGCACGCATTTTCGACAAAAGAGCCTGATGCCAAACTCTATCAAATGCCTTAGAAGTATCAAGTGCAACTATCTTGCTTTCGCCAGATTGATGTACGCTTTGGTTCCACTTTTCGGTGAGACATGACATCAAATCACCAGTGGACCTGTTGCTACAAAAACCGTACTGCCGGTCATTGAGAAGTTTTCGTGTTTCGAGATATTTCATGAGCTGACGATTTATCAGCGTTTCCATGACCTTGGAAAGAAGGCACGTAAGTGCAATGGGTCTGTAGGAGGAGAGAGAAGATGATTCGCCTTTTTTAGGGACGGGCCGCAAAGTATGCAGCAAGCAGATTGGCCTTATCCAAAGAGCTGACAGCTGGAATGTCCTAAGGAAAGCCACCATTCAGCATAGACAAACCTTTTTTTGGAGTCTGGCAGAAGCAGCAATGAGCTGGGAATAATTGGCCGTGTAGATCTAGGGGAACCTCCTCGGCGAAAAGCCCGTTGTCTTGCCGAAAGCTACCTCACACTACCAGGAGGCCTTCGAGTTTCTGACCTCACATGTTTGGTCCACAGAAGTCTGTTTTATGTTAGGCACTAGATGAAACAGTCAGCTGTTCCTTCTTATAAAGTGGACAACCCCACTTTTCAGGCGCAATTGACCGATAGTCCATTTCTAGTGCGTCAATAGTCGCCAGACACGGTCCAACAAACAGTATAAATATATCATCTACGTTTGCTTAGACATATACATCAGAATTATTGAGAACGTTAAGCATTGAGTCGACCTACATCATACCATAGCAGGCAGGCCGCCGCACAGTGGCCCAATTTGACGTTTTCATAACTCCTCAACGAATAAAGGTCTCATGACAGTTTTTTTTATCTACTTAAAGGCAATTCCCTGGGGTATGAAATGAGTGAATTTCGAGAAAAATCCTTTACAAGGTGTTTCAGAATCTTCCGCTGAAAAAAGTATTTCTCACAACAGGGGACAGCATAATATTTTACTTTACTTTACTCTACTAATATTTATTCAAAATTCATGATTGAAGTAGTAACAGAATGTAGAAAAGCTAATCCGAGCAAAACAGTGGCGGATTAAAGTAAACGAACCATTTTGTCAACGTTTTTCTTTAGGTGCATCAAAAGAGAATTTTTTTTGTGGCACATCAATCTCCTTTACGAGTTTTTCGATAATGTTTATTTAGAATTTGATGCTTCTGCATCTTATACACTATTTATTGATTCTCCTGATAAACATATTTCACACTGTGCCTACACAATGTCCCTAAAACCTTCTAATGAAAGACTTAAACTTATTAAAAAATCAAGAGTAAAAGTGAGCTTAGAACCAAGAGTTCTAAGCATTCTAACAACCTCCGTTTGGGAAGTAAGTATAAAAAAACAAATTCACATTTGCCTCGAGAAATATAATATTATCGGAATCAATTCATTTTGGCCAAGGGAGATTTTACAAGTGAATGGCAAGTAGTCAACAGTATTTTGAACTAGTCTTCCATTACTGAAATACCTAATGCTATTCGTGTTAATAACTCTGAAGTTTCTGATAGACTTGACATTACTAATGCTTTTAACATCACAAACTGTCCAACTGAGATGCACTTCGAAAATATCGCTGCCGGTCAGGCGTCCGTAGCAAACGATCCAAATCAGTCAATTCCACGGCGTTCTCAAGAATTGGTCATCGCTCAGACCACATTATGGCGTATTTTGCGTAAGGATCTTGATGTGCACCCATACAAGATCAAGCTGACTCAAGAAGCCGATAAGCAAAATATGCGTTATTGGTCGGGTAAAAATCCACATGTGCTTCATGAATCACCACTTGATCCACAACAAATAACTGTTTGGTGCGGTTTGCATGCCGGCGGCCTTATTGGGCCATATTTTTTCGTCGACGATAACGATCGTCACGTTACTGTGAATGGTCAGCGTTATCGCGCCATGATCAGCGATTATTTTTGGCTCGAATTGGAAGATCAGGACTTGGACGACATGTGGTTTCAACAAGATGATGCCACAAGACACAGAGAAAGTATGGTGAGCGTGTTATCTCAAGACATGGGCCAGTCGATCGGCCGCCTCGTTCATGCGATTTAACGCCGCTTGGCTATTTTCTGTGGGGCTACGTTAAGTCATTGGTTTATGCCAATACGCCGACGACGTTGGAAGAGCTCAAAACCAACATTGAACGCGAAATAGCGGCCGTTTCGGCCGAAATGCGTGGCCGAGTCGTTGAAAATTGGGTCCAACGAATCGACCGCTGCAAACGTGCCCGCGGTGGCCATATGGACGAAGTCGAGTTCCATTCATAAACGTTTTGATTGTACTTCAAGCCGATAATAAAGTTTTTGAAATATCTCCAATGGTTTGCGTGTTATTTAAAAAAAAAAGTTGTCAAGTCCTTATTGGAAAACCCTATATGTTGAGAAAACTTGAAAAATCTGGATTTCGTGGCTTTATGCTCGATTTATTTAGATCTTACCTTTCAAATAGTTATTAAAGCGTGAAGATTGTTGAAATGAGGAGCCAAATCCAGTTTTTCAATTTGGGAGTACCTTAATGTTTAGTATTGGGACCCATTCTGTTTCTCATCTATATCAATTCACTGTTCGACCTTAACTTTAAAGGTATACTTAATGCTTACTGCAGATTTTTTTTTATGATTTGAGCGCGCTCAAAAAATGTAAGTACCCTTAAAACGTTTGCACACAGCGCGTGCGAAGGAAAATCAGGGAGAATGGAAAGAGAGGTACCGGTGAACGCTGGTTTTAAATGTTTGAGGGTTATAATCACTAGGGAATAGAGAGCTAGGCAGGGCATTCCATAAGCCAGTTGTACGGCTTAGGAACGAATCACGACATTTCAGAGTACGTCCGAAAATGGGCTTGAGGGTATACTGATGAGCATTCATAGTGAGACGGGTGTTACGGTTGAAAGTTTGAAGGGGCGGAATGCTATTGGCGATTTGTATGGAACACTGATGTGAGACACAAGACATTACGTCGGTGTTCGAGGCTGTCCATTGTTTGAGTGATATTAGTATCACCTATGAGTTTTAACTCACGGTTTTGAATCCTAGGGATGGCCGTGGTGTAGTGGTACTAGCAATCGCTTCTCACTCAGAGGGCCAAGATTTGAATCCTACTTATGACAAGTTTTTCAAGTTTCTCATTTGTGTAATTGGAACTCAGTCAGAGAAATCTGCGTGTGAAGGCATAACACTGACATGTAGATTTGGCTGTTGTAGAGTTTCAAGCACAAAACAAGCCTGAAAATTGATAACCTTTGAATCATTCCGAGTGAAGAAAAAACTCTCCGTCCTATTCGGACTCCCACCCCCGGAGAGCTAATATCGAAACCAAATATACCTGAGTTTCAAACCACTACATCACAACAATGTTTTCCTTTCTCCTCCTTCTATCATTCCGACCGCGCCGTGGCAACAATAAAAGGCTCTCATAACCTCTTAGGCGCGCATAAATTATAAAAAGAAAATCTAGCAGGTGCAGAGATGTTTTGGGAGCACCCGACCAGATGTGGGCATTGTACTCCAATTTCGGGCGGATAAATGCCTTATATATTGTGGCCTGATCAGAGAGGGTGAAGTATTTCTTACATCGCTTGCGGAAACCTTGACATTTCACTGCAATTTTTGACGACATCGAATATGTGGTCATTCCAACGTAAGTTTTCCTTGACACATACCATATACCGAGAATGGAAAGTTTTTCAGTTTCGACGATATAAGTGCCATTCATGGATAATGGCTGGGTGTTTAAATTTCGCTTTAACGACAGCAGACAGCATTATGTTTTGGAAGCATTAAATTCCACTCTGTTTATAGTTCCCCAATTAGTTATGCTGTTAATATCGGAATTTAATGAGCTTGACATATGCTGCCTTTCCCATTCTACAGCCGAAGAGCAGAGACGTGAGTCCGGGAAGTAATATGAACAGCAGAGATTTCTGTCGCCAGCAAAGGAATATATTTGATTAGAAGTAGCAGACAAGAGGTCGTTGAAGAAAATTAAAAAGAGTGTCGGAGACACAACGGAGCCCCAGTATTTATTTTGTGAATATCAGACTTGAAACCATCCAAGGCAACTTGAATTGAACGTTCCGAAAGGTAGTTTCTAATCCATTGAAGAAGAGAGTCGTCGATCCCAAAAGTTAGATGCCACACTCTGTCCAATGCGTTGAAAATATCAAGTGCAACTATCTTGCTTTCGACAGATTTATGTACACTTTGATTCCACTTTTCGGTGAGACATGCTATCAGATCACCAGTGGAGCTGTTGCTATGAAAACCGTACTGCCGGTCATTGAGAACTTTTTGTGTTTCGAGATATTTCATGAGCTGACGATTTATCAGTGTTTCCATGACCTTGGAAAGAAGGGACGTATGTAAGTGCAATGGGTCTGTAGGAGGAGAGAGAGAAGATGATTCGCCGTTTTTAGGGACGGGCTGGACAAATGCAGTAGGATTGATGAAAAAGCTTACGCAGTGATTTTGCCAGCGTGGAAGAACACCTCTTCAGAAAAAGGATTTATGTAGGCTGTTCTTACGTCTTTGAATTTGGTATCGGATATCAACTGGGATCTTAATTTATTAAGGATCTGGTTCGCTGCATTGATTTGACAATAATGAAGTCTGGTCATCTTCAGTATCAGAAACTTCAGTTTGCATCCAGGTAGTATTGAAAAGCCAGTTTCTTAAAGTGATTTGCATTCGCACGTTTAGTGTCTATCGGAAGTTGATTCCATAGGCGAATTGAATGAATGAGAAACTGTCCAGAACTAACTAAATATTTATGGCGAGGTGGTTTAATTTGCAAAGATCTTTGAGATCGTGTAAAATCTAAAAAGCAGGATAGTTAATTTGGCGCTTTATTCTCGAGGATCCCATGCAGTGCTACAACAGTGCGATATTTGAGAAGCGAATTCAGCGAGAGCCCAGGTATTTTGTGGGCATATGCTGAAACGTGATCATATCGATTAAGGTTGAAAATGTATCTGGCACAGTTTTTTTTTCAGAGCAATAGTCCAATTTACAAAAAAGCTCACACCCTTAAAAAATCGAAGGAAGAACATATGACTTGACAAGCTGGAGCTTAATCTTTGTTGGCAAGAAGCATGCAGTTGGACTAAGACCACGGAGAATGCCGTCAATTTTGCCGACTAAACTATTAATATGATCATGCCAGGTCATATTGTTGTTAAGATATGTGCCCAAGTTTTTAATTTTCGAAATCTATTTTTAAACCATTAAGAAAAAGTTCTGGTGGTATTTGGTCTTGTTGAAATTATCGCTTTCAACATATTGCACTCTCACCTTAAGCCATTATCATGTTTCAATTCCTTTTGGGCTTTTAAGCTTGCCATTTCTTTTTATATTTGTTTAACCTTCTTCTTCCTTGAACTCTTGAAAAGATAAGTCACATTTTGTAATCTGAAAAGTTCTATCAAATCATTTAATCTGTTATAATATATTACAACTTGGATTATTTAATTTTATTCAAAAGTGTATTTAATATATTTACAAAAGGTTATGGGCCCAGTCATTCGCAAGTTTATTGTACAATAAATAATTAATTTGTTTTTATATGGAAACGGGCATAACCAAAAGTACAACATCTACAGACGATTCTGCAATTGACGATACAATCCTTTTGGACCAAACATTAGAAGGGATTCGTCAAAACAATTTCGAGATTCAAGTTCCAGAGAAACTAGAGTTAAGTATGGCTGAATCAAAAGTTTACCACATTCATCGTTTCAACGGGCAGAATTACAAGCTGTGGCGACGACAGATGGAAATTTATATGACGGAAAATAAACTAAAATCATACATTCTAGGAACAATAGAAAGACCAGGTACCAACACTCAATCTTGGGATGATAAAGATGCTGAAGCACAAGCATTCATTATGAGGGGTATAGAGTTAGAACAATTAAAACATCTTACAGACTGCGTTACTAATCAACACACCGAATTATGCGATTTATTTAGAAACCGGCTTGCCAAAGATATTTACCAGCACCGTGAAACTACAAGCTGATTATCTACTTAAAGTCTTAGGTTTTCGAGATGAACGTCTGAGTAAAAAGATGCTGCTATACGAAGTTAGGAACAAACACTGGTGGTTTAATAAATGGCAACAGATCGCCACTTCTTTTGGCGAAGATATAGAAATTGATCCAAACAACATTCTTGGTGTAAAGGAAAAGCTTTATAAAATTATTCAGCTGAATGAAGACTCGGTTCGAAATCTGCTTGTAGAAACAGCTACTGAATCTGAAAGCCGAATATTATACAGTCAGTTGAAATTTAATCTGTGTAACAATAATTATTTTCAAAATTCTCTAAGTCCCAAAGATATTTCTCTAATATTTAAAGCAAGATGCGAATTATTATGCCTCAACGGAAGACCTTACAATGGGAGTTACAACCAGTTTTGCACACTATGCAACACAAGATCCAAAGAAGACTGCTTCCACTTTATAAGTATCTGTCCAATTTTTCGACAAGAGAGATTTGCGTATTTTGGAAAATTCTCTTTCTCAATGCAGGAGACAATACAAATATTGGATGGACCAGATTGGATAAAACTTGCCAATTATCTAAAGGAAACTTGCAGATTTAGGAAACTAATCATGACTGAATATGATTGATCTACGATAAAAAAAAAAATAAACAAAAATATTAAATGAAAACTGAAAATTAAAATAATAAAGTATATTTAAAATCAATAGAAGAAATTAAAGTTGTTAGTCGAGCTGACGGCAATGCCAAAGCGTTTATATTCATAAATAGTTAATGTAAATGTATGTTAAAAATTGTAAATAAATGAATGGATTACTTACTTACTTACTACTTACTTAAAGATGTTCTTTTTGTTCCAGATCTTGGGCGTAATTTTATATCTGTTTCAAGATCTACAGAAAAAGGCATGAAAGTTATTTTCGAAGAAGGTGCCCAACGTGTCATCTTTATGAAAAATCAAAGATGAATAAGATGAATTTGGTGCCAACAAAGATAGCTCAACTAAACGTTGCAACGTCAAGCACATTAATGCTGTGGCATGAGCGTTTAGGTCATGTAAATTTTCAGACACTTCGAGAAATGAGCAACAAAGCAATTGTAGACGATCTCAAAATCAACCACGTTTCAAGTAAAGACCCATTCTGTGCAGGCTGTACTTATGGCAAGCAGCATCGTCAGACTTTTCCAAAGTCAGGAGCTAAGCGGTCTGGTTTTGCTGGTGAAGTTTTTCATGTTGATCTCTGTGGTAAGATGAGCATTTCATCAATTGGTGGTGCCAACTATTTTATGCTGTTAAAAGATGATTTTTCAAGATACTGCTATGTTTACTTTCTCAAAAATAAAACAGATGTGTTAGTTAACCTAATGAAGTTTTGCACAGAAGTTGAAGCTCACGGACATACCATCAAGCGCTTGAGATCGGACGGTGGATTGGAATTCTGCAATGAGTCTGTTAGAGATTTTCTTTTGAAGAAAGGAATAAAACATGAAGTTTCGACCCCGAGAGCTCCAGAGCAGAATGGTTTCATCGAGAGACAGAACAGAACGATAATCGAGAGTGCAAAATCAATGCTACATGAAAAACAACTTCCTTTGTATCTTTGGGCAGAGGCAACACATACCGCAGTTTACCTGCGAAATCGGACAGCTTCACATACAATTGCAGGAGTAACGCCTTATGAAAGGTGGTTTGGATCAAAACCTTCGGTAAAAAAACCTTCGAATTTTTGGCAGCGAGGTTCATATTCATATTCCAAAAGAGCAGCGAACTAAATGGGAGAAAAATTCCATGAAGTGTCTGATGATCGGCTATAACGAGGAGAGCAAAGCGTATAGAATTTTCGATCCTGCTGGCAGAAGAATATTAATCAGAAGAGATGTGATATGCAATGAAGGACAACCGACGCTCCACGAAATAGTTGAAAACTGTGATTCAACTAAGCCAAATTGTCAAAATGACTCATCTGATTTGCAGAATGATGCTTGTTCTGAAAAGACCAAGAGAATTTACAAGAATCAAAAGGCTTCCAACTCCCAGAAGCCCGTACAACATAAGACAAAGTACAAGGCCGAATTACAAAGGGTTGCCTGAGGAAGAGCTGATTGCAGCCGAGGTTTGTGCAGGTGAGGTGGAGCCGAAGACGCTGGAGGAAGCCATGAAATCCGAAGATTCGCAAAAGTAGTTAGATGCTATAAATGAAGAGATCGACTCACTGGAAACCAATAAAACTTGGGTGCTAGTCCCAAGGACAGGGGAAGAACATGTCATTACTAACAGGTGGGTGTTTAAAATTAAGTATAAGGCAAATGGTTCCATAGATACGAGTAAATATAAAGCGAGATTGGTCGCAAGGGGTTGCTCACAGAAATTTGGGATCGACTACGAAGAGACTTTCGCACCGGTTGTTAGATACGATTCTGTCAGAATATTGTTGGCAATAGCAACGGCACAAAATCTTGAAGTTTACCAGTTCGATGTCAAAACGACATTCTTGCATGGCAATTTAGAAGAACGCATTTATATGGAACAACCATATGAGTTCGAAGATGGTGAGAAGATCTGTTCTTTAAATAAAAGCTTGTATGGACTCAAGCAAGCATCGAGGCAATGGAACAAAAGAATTGTTGAATTTCTGATGCAATATGGACTAGAACAATCAAGAGTTGACCCATATGTATTTATCAGTAAGTCTAAAGAATTAGTAACTTACCTAGATCTTTATGTAGATGATGGGCTCATATGTGGAAATAATATTATATTTATAAAGCAGCTGCTCAATAACCTTAATAAAGAATTTAAGATTACTTTCAGAGAAGCAGAATTTTTCGTTGGCATGCAAATTAAAAGAGATAGAGAAAGAGGGACTCTCAAAATTTATCAAAGCATTTACACAAATAAAATTTTAAATCGTTTTCATCATGCTAATTGTTCACCTGTTTCTATACCCGCAGAGACTGGAATCAAATTTTCGAAGGATGTACAATCTCAGAAATCGGGAGTTTTCCCGTATAGAGAAGCGATAGGTTCGTTGATGTATTTGATGGTGTGCACAAGACCAGGCATCTCGTATATTGTTGGTGTTCTTAGCAGTTTTATGGAGCGTCCTTCCTTAACACATTGGCAAGGAATTAAAAGAATTTTACGATTCTTAAAGGGAACGTCAGAGCGTGGAGTAACCTTCAATAGAGATTCCATCTAAACCGAAATGACAGCCTATTGTGATGCGGACTGGGCTGGAGACGTTGATACGAGGCGAAGTACAACAGGATGGATCGTGTTTTTAAATGGAGGCGCAATTGCTTGGAGCTCTAAGAAACAGACTGTGACTGCAACATCAACAACAGAAGCCGAATTCGTAGCTCTATGTTCTGCAACAAAAGCAGTTATAAGCATAAGAAGATTACTGTCAGATCTGGACCAACAACAAACTAAACCTACGATTATAAAATGCGACAATCAAAGGGCAATTACTTTGGTTAATACTCGTAATCCCATCGACATCGACACTCAGTATTTTTACACATGTGATATGCAAAAAAAGGCGGAGATAGATGTGCAGTATGTACCAACCGATAATCAATTGGCTGATCCTTTAACAAAAGCATTACCGAAAGAGAAATTTCGAAGGTTGGTTGAGCGATATGGACTTATGGACGATTAACATTAAGTAATTTTTTTTTTGAAAGCGAGAGGGAGTGTTGAAATTATCGCTTTCAACATATTGCACTCTCACCTTAAGCCATTATCATGTTTCAATTCCTTTTGGGCTTTTAAGCTTGCCATTTCTTTTTATATTTGTTTAACCTTCTTCTTCCTTGAACTCTTGAAAAGATAAGTCACATTTTGTAATCTTAAAAGTTCTATCAAATCATTTAATCTGTTATAATATATTACAACTTGGATTATTTAATTATTTTGTTGCCTTTTTATTCAAAAGTGTATTTAATATATTTACAAAAGGTCTGTTTTGTTTCTACTGAGTGTCAAAACTTTGTTTTTTTTAGGATTAAGAGCAAGTTGGTTATGTTGGGACCATTGATGCAATGAGTCTAGATCCTCGTTTATGCCTGCTACTGCTTCTGATTCATCAGAATTTTCGAACAATTTATAAATTTGTAAGTCATCAGAATAAATGTGGTCATTTATAAAAAGCACAAATAGCAAAGAACTAAGAACGGATCCCTGAGGTACACCCGAATATACTGGCAAGTATGATGATAGTCTATTCTCAGAAAAAAAAACAGCCTCTAAATATGAAGCTATAAGTTTACTTGCTGTAGTTTGAAAGTAAAATTGATTTGTAAGTTTTTCAATAAGTATTTGGTGGTTTACAATATCAAATGCTTTAGAAAAATCCAGCAGCACAACCAAGCCATTTTTGTTGTCATCTATTCCACAACGTACGTCTTCAGTGACTTTCATAAGTGCCGTAATGCTGTTGTGTTTCCTCCAAAATCCAGATTGGTACATTGTTATTAAGTTCTGTTTCTCTATGTACCCTTTAAGTTAATTCTTATAACAGATTCAAGAACTATGCTCATAAACGAAATAACTGCAATAGGCCTGTACTCTGCATTTGTTGGCGAAGGACTCTTTGCAAGTGGAATTATTTTTGCAACTTTCCAACTATCCGGATATACACAGGTGGTGTAATATGTTTAAGGATATAAGGGAGCAGAATTTTTCCGAAATCAGGATGGATGCCGTCTAGTGCTACAGCCCTCGATTTTATTTTAAAAATTGCTTCTCCAACGTCCGTCATATGTACGTTTTTAAGGTTAAAAGAACTACTTGTGGCGGTTTTAACATTGCAAAAACCTCACAAATGTAAATGTAACTTTTATGTAAACGAAGTACTGAAAAAACCTTGCTTATGACAGTGCAAACGTAGGAAGATAGAGTTCAGTGTAAAATAAAGACTTGATTTTTGGAATTTGATTGAATACTGTGCGAGCGTCTTTTTCTTCTCGATAATTTAATCATTTTTTATTAATGTAATCTGTACATAATTGGTGACCCCGACAAGTAATTTACACGGAAAGCGAGATTCTAACTTTTTTCAAATTAATATTTTGACATTAATTCGTCCAATTTGTTTTTTTTTTCCCATCGTTTTTAAAATGGCCACTTCGCCAAGTCAAAACGACTCACTATGTGTTCCCAACGCAGCAGCTTCAGAAATAGCCCGAGTCTCCATAAAAATTCCACCGTTCTGGAGTGCCAAACCACAGCTATGGTTCGCGCAAGTAAAATCCCAATTCTTCGCAGCAGGAATCTCAAAAGACGATACGAAATACCACACCGTCGTTGCGGCAATAGAGAGCAGCGTCCTTTCATATGTCTCCGACATAATTCTAAACCCACCCCCGTCGGACATGTATAAAACTCTGAAGGAGAGGCTTATCGAACAATTCGCCGACTCGGAACAAAAACGAATTAAAAAACTTCTCCAAGATGTGGAACTCGGCGACATGCGACCATCACAACTGTTGCGAGAAATGCGCAAATTAGCTGGCGCAAACATGAACGAGGAAATGCTTAAATCAATTTGGCTTCAACGTTTGCCAACCAACGTACGTAGCATCATTTCGATAAGCATGGAAGGTCTGCAACAGATGGCTACTCTAGCAGACAAAATCGTCGAAGTAAGTGACATCTCACAAATATCCGAGTGCACAACGGCCACAACTCCATCTCGAACTAGTTCTCTAGAATCGCAAGTAGCAGAACTATCGCGCCAGCTATCGGAGATAAAAACAGCATTTATGCGCTATCCACATCAACGCAATCGTTCCCGTACGAGAAAATTCACGAGGTCAGCTCGCCACACTTCTTCAGAAAGATCCGACACAAATATCTGCTGGTATCACAAGAAATATGGCGACGAAGCTCTTAAATGTCGCCCACCATGCAAACACAGTTCGGAAAACTAAAATCTCTGTCACATTCGGCGGTATACGACAGAGGTTTAATCGCAAACCGCCGACTCTTCATCATCGACACGAATACTAAGTTAAAATTCTTGGTTGACACCGGAGCCGACATTTCTGTCATACCACCAACTCGAAACCAACGCAACCTGCCAGACAACCGAACTTTTCTCTACGCGGCGAATAAAACTGCAATAAAAACCTTCGGAGAAAAACTACTCACGCTTAACCTTGGACTGAGACGGCCTTTTCAATGGTTATTCACAATCGCTGAAGTTACCCAACCCATTCTCGGTGAAGATTTTTTGCAGCACTTTAACCTACAAGTCGACTTACGAAGAAAAAAACTATTTGATTGCCAAACGCAAGTCGCATCTTACTGCAACTTAGCAAACGGGAATGAGGTAATAAAAAACCTATCTACAATCGATAAATCTCTGCCATTTCAGAAGCTTCTTTACGAGTTTAAGGACATTACACGAAGCACTTTATCGCCGACCAAAGCCCGTCATCAGGTAACTCATCACATTGTAACGAAAGGTCCACCGCTCTTCTGTCACCCACGTCGTTTGTGCCCAGAAAAACTGAAAGCTGTCAAAGAAGAATTTCACGCAATGGTATCACAAGGTATTTGCCGCCCGTCCCGCAGTCCTTGGGCTGCTCCTCTTCACCTCGTCAAAAAATCCAATGGTGAGTGGAGACCGTGTGGTGATTTTAGACGCCTCAACGCGGTAACAGAACCCGACCGTTACCCAATCCCACACATCCACGACTTCACTCACACACTAGAGGGCAAGCAGATTTTCTCGAAAATAGATCTAAAGCGAGCTTACCATCAGATACCAGTGGAGCCAAGCGACATACCCAAGACGGCCATCACCACCCCATTCGGCATGTTCGAATTTGTACGAATGACTTTTGGCCTGAGGAATGCTGGGCAGACCTTTCAGAGATTTATGGATGAAGTTTTAAAAGATTTCGACTTCGCAAACGCCTACCTAGATGACATCGTCGTGGCATCCGACAACACTGAGCAGCATGAACACCACCTCCGTCGTTTGTTTCAAAAGTTACGCGAGAATGGACTAGTAGTGAACATTTCGAAGTGCATGATAGGCCAGCCGAGTGTGACGTTCTTGGGTTACGCAATCGACAAATATGGAACACGTCCACCACCACATCGAGTCGAAGCCCTTATGGATATCACTTATCCTAAAACTGTAAGCGAGCTCCGAAGATTCCTCGCAATGCTCAATTTTTATCGAAGATTCATACCAAAAGCAGCCGAAAATCAACAATTACTTTGCCAACTCGTTAAAGGCAACAAGAAGAACGACCAAACCCTAGTTCAATGGACCGAGGAGTCCAAAACAGCTTTCCATCAGTGCAAAAGCGATTTGGCATTCCCCAGGACAGATTCGCAGTTAGCCCTAATGGTCGACGCATCGGAAAAGGCTGTAGGAGCGACATTGCAGCAACTCGCAAGTGACGATTCATGGCAACCCTTGGGTTTTTATTCGGAAAAATTAACACCTGCCCAAACTACCTACAGCACGTACGATCGCGAACTACTTGCCGCTTATGCTGGAAGGACGGAAATTTACTATTGTTTCGGACCACAAGCCGTTGTCTTATGCGTTCGAACAAAAATTGGATAAGGCATCGCCGAGGCAGTTACGGCACCTGGATTTTCTTGGCCAGTTCACTACTGACATTCGGTTTATTCCTGGACGCGAAAACATTGTTGCCGATACATTCTCTCGTGTTGAAGCAATCCAGATACCTGCCACTGTTAACTATGAACTGCTATCCAAAGCGCAAGAGGCGGACGAACACTTACAAAAAATTTTATTATCTGATAATTCACTTAAATTAAAGCCTTTTATTGTTCCAGGTACAACCAGAAAAATTTACTGCGATACTTCTACAGCAATGCTGCGTCCCTACTTAACCGAAGCGTTTCGGAAAATAGCTTTTACGAGTGTTCATGGGCTAAGCCACCCCGGCATCAACAAAACAGCAAAGATGGTTTCCGAGAGGTTCATTTGGCCTTCGATTAATGCAGATTGTCGGCGATGGGCGAAGTTATGTGTTGCGTGCCAAAAATCGAAGATACAGCGTCACAATAAGTCTCCAATTGGATCCTTTGCGCTCCCGAAACAAAGATTCGAGCATATCAACATGGATATTGTGGGCCCGCTGCCGATTTCAAACGGATTTCGTTATTGTTTGACGTGTATAGACAGATACACCCGATGGCCGGAGGCATATCCAATGGTGGATATTACAGCTGAATCTGTTGCACATACGCTGTACTCGAATTGGCTTCCAAGATTTGGAGTACCACTACGCATTACCACGGATCAAGGACGACAATTTACATCACAGCTCTTTAGAGATTTAACACGACTTGTGGGAACGAAACATATATGCACGACCGCGTATCATCCCTCATCAAATGGCATAGTAGAACGATGGCACCGCGCGCTGAAGACTGCAATTAAATGCCACAACACCGAACGTTGGACAGGAGTACTACCGATGATTCTACTCGGATTCAGGTCGACAGCTAAAGAGGACTTAAAAGCATCCCCTGCTGAAATGGTTTATGGGAGTCAAATGCGACTGTCTGGTGAATTTTTTGTGGACAACTCAAAGGAAATCCAGGAACATGAATTCGTCAAACAACTCAGAAGCACAATGAAGTCACTGAGGCCATCTCCAATGAGTAACCACTCAACACGCACAGTTTTCCTCGAGAAGGAACTTCGAACTTCACCATTCGTATTTGTGCGAACTGAAGCTGTCAGGAAACCGCTTCAAACCCCCTACGAAGGCCCATTTCACGCTTTGGATCGAGCGGATAAATACTTCACATTAGATGTAAACAACGAGCAAAAACAAATATCCATCGATCGTTTGAAAGCTGCACATCTGCCAATAGAGGATGAAGAAAAACAACAACAGCTGACGTGCGACAAACAACCACAGCTGACGCCAATACACAGGAATATAGAACCCGTTCTGGAAGAAGAGTCAAATTCAACATACGAAGAGACATATCGTAGGAGGGGAGTATTTTGGCGGTTTTAACATTGCAAAAACCTTACAAATGTAAATTTAACTTTTATGTAAACGAAGTACTGAAAAAACCTTGCTTATGACAGTGCAAACGCAGGAAGATAGAGTTCAGTGTAAAATAAAGACTTGATTTTTGGAATTTGATTGAATACTGTGCGAGCGTCTTTTTCTTCTCGATAATTTAATCATTTTTTATTAATGTAATCTCTACATACTCATGCCCTGGCTAACGCTTGAAAAACTAGAGCTGTTAAAGGATTGTGTGGATTGCACACATTTTTCATTAAGGTCATCTAAATTAACACCGTGTAAAGAAGGAGAATTATTTGTGTTCAAAACTATTTGACGAATGTTTTTTAAAATACAGCAGAAGACGATATGTTGCAAAACGTCAAAGATACGAACTGACCGGGTGCACATGTAATTCCGCTTCATTGTCTCCAACATTTGTTAGCACTCTTAGTTGCAGTGATAAGTGTTTTGCTAATCGGGAAAGTGAATGAGTTTAAGTACTTAGGGCTTACTATTGATTCAAGAATGAGTTTTGCAAACCTTACGGAGTCTTTAAGGAAATATTTTCGCTGCTCTCTCAGACATTTTTTTTACAATACATGAAAAATGTTTGTTTGAAAAAATTGCGAAGAAGCTTCAATATGGTATTGCGTGCACCCCAGTTATCTATTGTTCTGTGATATGAAAATTCTTCCAGGAAAACATAATTGCACATTATTCTCTGATTATAATCTACGTAGAATTTTTTTTTAAAATTTGTATCTGGACCCTTTTCTTGTACTACAGCTTTTCGTAACATTTATTTGGTTTCATTTTGCCGCCTATTTAATAAGCTCCCACAATCAATTACAGCATTAACTTATTCTGGAAAGTTTGAACAAAACTGTAAGGCATTGGCTTTTAGATCTTAATTATGCGAGTTTAGAATTATTTTTCCCTGACATTCTGGTGTAATTAATAATTAAGGGTTCTCCTTATTGACCTTTACTTTCTTCGGAACATGAAATTTATAATGTGTTTTTTATTACATTTCATTCTTTCGATAATGTAAATTGCTTTTTAAGGGTCACCCCACCCGCAATTAAAACTATTTATAGTAAAGTTCATTGAAGTGGCATTTAACAATATTTCAATACTTGAAGTATATACATAAAAAATTCAATTATATTTTTTCTTGTATTCTGTATATAAAAACGAATGTAAAATAATTAAGTATTAATGTACATACACATGTGGGGGAAGGGGGTGAGGGCAAAGTAATGAAAATACTTCAAGATAGGTTAATGGTTTAATTCACTGTAGGTTATAATATTATGGGGTACAATAATCCAATGTTGAAATAATAACAATGATCGAATGTGAAAAAATATAATTCGCGTTGCCGTATCGTATGGTTGCGGGGTTGACGTCTCGTAAGAAAATGCGTGGCGATCGTGTCGAAGTCTAAACCGTAACTCGTCCCATGTCTTGTCGCTTCCTTCTAATAGTAATTTTAGGAACCGCTTGTGGAAAGATAACTGGATGTCGTCGAGGTGGCTGGGATGGTACATGTAAAGTACAGACTTAGGGGATGAGTTGGAACATATTAATCATCCCACACACATATTTGAATTTATACGAAATAAAATTATCTCTATATAAATAATTCCTTCGGGGTGAAACTCGATGACGTTACAACTCGATAACCCCTGGGCCGATTTACTTGATTCTTTTTTTTGTTTTGTTCGTATTGCTGTATTTCATGTTTAGGCAGAAAGAAAATTCTACAAAATCGATTAATTCGCATTTTTCGGATTTTACAATAGTTGTCGTTGAGGGTATCTGACAGTTTATTTGTATGCGCGTTATTATTTAGTTTTACAAAAGTGATTTGAGTATATCGAGAATTTCAGGTTAATGTATTACTTTCGTCAACAGTGCTGGTTTTTGATTTTGTGCATAGCTTGAAAGGTTTCATACATTTTATACAGTTGATTTAAGGTAAAAAAAAGCCAAGACCAATACGCGCAAACATTGGCCGACGAACAAGGCCAGCCAGACGACAACAAATATATCAACAAAGCCAAACTGAAGAAGAACGCGAAGCACATAGAGAAGTCTACAGAATGGGACATCGCATAAAACCAGATAAACAGGCAAGCAATTTGAGAGTGCATCTAATGAGAACTGCGTCAAATCGTACTGCTGCTGGGAGAGAGCAAACAAATTCAAATCGAAGAGTGACAAGACGCCATACGAAGGACTGGCATTTCGGTATGAACCAACAGAAAACTACGGTGGTGATGCGATTTTCGATATTGGAGCGATGACTATTGTGTGCCAACATTACAGCGCGCTAAAATTCAAAGGCGAAACGCTCGGTCTTTGCTGTGCAAGTGGCAAAGTGAAATCGGTTCCCTTAGATGCACCTCCGGAGCCATGGAAATCGTTGTTTGAATCTGAGGATTTTCTCAAGAACATTCCACAGTATAACAACTGTTTCCGTATGACTTCGTTCGGAACAAAAATCATTCGAGGAACTGGTTTTGTGCCGGCTTACAAGGTATATTTTTCTTTTATACATCTTGCAAACACACCTGTTCTAACAGGATTCTACACTGCACAATTCGGGTTCACAGATTCAAGGCCAAATTTACTATCGGATGGGAGCATTCTTGCCAGTAAACGAAGACGCACAGCAATATCTGCAGGTGTACTTCATTTCGTTGGAGGATGATCAAGTCAATTTGCGGAACAGAGGGCAAATAGACAATTGCAACAATTCTTTAATGCAAACAATGCTTTGGTTACGATGTTTAAAACAGCGATGGAGAAAATACGAACTCAGACAATCGCAGATTTGTCTTCAAACCTGATGGCGCTCCAGCCGGAGAATATTTACGACGATACAACGCTCCAACTTCTGCAGACATTTGTGCATTGGTCGTTGGCGATCAAGCATACAGCCGAGATATTGTCCTTCTGCGAAGAACCGTTGGGCCGTTACAAATAATATCCGAAACGCATACGCACGGTTTGGAATCCTGTCTAGCAGGTGGAAAAATGTTTTGGTAGCTACGCAATTCACGGCCACTGAGACGACCTGGAACTTTAACTCACCATCTTCCCCTCACATGGGTGGCGCATGGGAGCGCCTTGTACGGTAGGTTAAGCAAGGGCTATACATCATTCTTCCATGCAATACAGTTGGCGAAGAAGCTTTACGAGCCGCTCTTGCTGAAATTGGGGACACGATCAATTCGTAGCCCCTCACATTTGTATCGCTGGAGGCAGCAGTACCAAGTCGACCACCGTCGAGTGCACAACTCAACCAGTGCACTCGCAATATTGTTGTGTGCTGTGCAAAAAAAAAAAACGGCGCGCGTGTGCAAAAAAAAAGTGCATTGCAGTGACTGAAAAGGAAAATATCACAGAGTGCGGGTATCCCATCTCACCCGCTCCTAGTCGAAGTACTGTTGCTTGCACCATATGGTACGGGCAGTGGCTGAGTGTATGTAACAACGGATGGATAGCGGGTTATGAGTGAAAATTTTGTTGGTGCACTGTTTCATATTGTTGTAAGGGCATAACACCTACAGCAATTTGATGAGCAATTGTATCCCTGTATCCTCATACTGAAATCGTTATTACGGGTGACTTCAATATACACAATTCTGGGTGGCTTCGACATTCTGGACAGACAACACCCGAAGGACGGTGTGTTGAGATCTTCGCTGCGGAAAACAACCTAACGAAGCTTGTAAATGAGCCCACCCGAATACCACAAGATGATATTCATACCGCCAACACCCTGGACTTGTTTTTAACTTCTCACGCTGATAAGTACACCATTGATGTGCTCTTCCCTCTAGGCTCGTCGAACCATTGTGTCATATCAACTAATTACACCGACCACACAGTTAGAAAAAAAAATTCCTAAAAGAACCGTATGGCAATACGAGAAAGCCAACTGGAGCGGTCTTAACAGCTTCTTTAGGAATTTTAACTGGTCGTTATGCTTCCTCGATAACGACGTGGATGCCGCAGCTGATATGATTACAGACACTATTCTCTTTGGAATGAGATCCTTTATTGCTCATCGGATGAAGAGTATCATACCAAAAGGGTTAGAGAAATGTTTTTTCGGTCCTGCAAGACCAACCCGACAGAGGAAAACCGAAGAAAGTTCAAACGAGCCAGAAATGACTGCAACGCCTTTCTTAAGCGTGTGAAATTCCTATACGACCAAAAACTGAGGCAAAAAATACTGCAATGTCCCAAAGGCAGTAAAAATTTTTGGTCGTTCGTCAAAAACATTAGAAATTCCGCCTCATCCTCCATCCCAATGCTCATTTACAATGACATTCCAGCTGTCAGCTCTTTGGATAAGGCCAATCTGCTTGCTGCACACTTTGCGGCCAGCTCAACACTCCCAGATTGTGCTTTGTCTCCGCCTACACTTGAGTGCGTCGAATCTTCAATGGGACGAATCTACTTTTGCACTCGTGTAGTAGCAAGAGTACTTAAAGATCTCAACATACATAAATCCGCTGGTCCAGATGGTATATCTCGACTTCTTCTGAAGAGGTGTTCTTCCTCGCTGGCAAAACCACTGCGTAAGCTTTTCCATCAATCCTACACTTTAGGACTCTTCCCGAGAAGATGGAAAACCGCATTTGTCCAGCCCGTCCCTAAAAAAGGCGAATCATCTTCTCTCTCCTCGTACAGTACCATTGCACTTCTTTCTAAGGTCATGGAAACGCTGATAAATCGTCAGCTCATGAAATATCTCGAAACACGAAAACTTCTCAAAGACCGGCAGTACGGTTTTCGTAGCAACAGGTCCACTGGTGATTTGATGGCATATCTCACCGAAAAGTGGAACCAAAGCGTACATCAATCTGGCGAAAGCAAGAGAGAGTTTAGCATCAGGCTCTTTTGTCGAAAATGCGTGCATTTGGGATCGACGACTCTCTTCTTGAATGGATTAGAAATTACCTTTCGGAACGTTCAATTCAAGTTGTCTTGGACGGTTTCAAGTCTGATATTCACAAAATAAATGCTGGTATGCCCCAGGGCTCTGTTCTGTCACCGACACTCTTTTTAATTTTCATTAACGATCTCTTGTCTGCCACTTCTAATCCAATATATTCTTTTGCTGATGACAGTACTCTCTGCTTTTCATATTCGTTCCCGGACTCACGGCCCTGCTCTTCGGCTGTATAACGAGAACGGCAGCGTATGCTAAGCTCATTAAATTCCGATATTAACAGCGTAACTAATTGGGGAACTATCAACAGAGTGGAATTTAATGCTTCCAAAACACAATGCTGTCTGCTGTCTTTAAAGCGAAATTTAAACAACCAGCCATTATCTATGAATGGCACCTGCATCATCGAAACCGAAATCTTTCCATTCTCGGTATGTGTGTCCACGACAACTTACGTTGGAATGACCACATATTTGATGTCGCCAAAAATGCTGCGAAATGTCTAGGTTTCCTCAAGCGATGTACGAAA
Source organism: Volucella bombylans (assembly GCA_949129095.1). NCBI lineage: Eukaryota > Metazoa > Arthropoda > Insecta > Diptera > Syrphidae > Volucella > Volucella bombylans. Next base: position 382,200,627 of record OX422140.1, on the reverse strand, counting down.
TATTTTACCCCCTCTGATCTGACCTCAATATTTAAGGCATTCATCCACCCAAAATTGGAGTACAGCTCCCACATCTGGTCAGGTGCTCCTAAAACATCTCTGCACCTGCTAGATAGGTACCTCTCTTTTCTTCCTCCCTAAATTTCCTTTGCCCGCGCTGTGTACAATCACCTTAAGGGTACTCAAACCCCTCGAGCGCGCGCTCATTATAAAAAAAAAAAAAAAAAAAGCTGATGACGAAGCCCTGCGCACAATCACTTCCTTCTTGGAGTCTCGAGTGGATCCAAGCCCCCTTGCCATCTGGAGGCTGAAAAACATGAGAAAAAAATTGCAAGTACTCGCAGATGATGGCCGAGGTTTTCTGGAAGAAATCGGTGAAAGCATACTGGCCCAATATTAACAGACAGTGGAAGTGGTTCGAAAAGGTAAAGCCGAGTGAAAAGGGGATATGGTAATAATAGCACGCGATAAGTTTGGCTAACCGAACCATGGTTTTCAAAATAAATCTGCACAATTTGCACGCATTGTTCTGGCGTTAATCTATTCAAAACGTACTAACCACAAATCAACTATCAACTGTCAAATTGATAATCTATAGAAAGAGTGTTGCCAGCTTGAAAACCAAACCTCTAAAAAAAAAAACCTTTAGAACGATAGTCTCACATTAACTAACTAAAGCCTTGGTTTTGAGTGAACATGATTCGTAAACTCTTCTCAATAATACACACGTAGGGACCTATGGACCTCGTAGCTGATTACCGTTCTAAATGCTCGAATCGCTTCGGCATTAGCTTTTGCATTTTTTTATGGAATGCAGTTAGCATCAAGTTTCTAGCACATGCATATAAAGATTTGTGAACATTGAACAAATCCAAAAGTTCATACAAACTTTCTCGCCCAACGGAGAGTTAAGGAAACACACGCAGGTGCTCTTTCTAGCTCGGTAGGTATGTACCATGTACATGTCGATTTTCCTAGTTCACAGATCCAGCAGCTTCAAAATCCGTTTCCCACAAAGCGTGTCCTCCATCAGCCATCATCCTTGAAGTCGACTCGGATTAACAAATACGAGTACCCTCAACTCAGAGTTGTTATCAAAACGAAGTTTCCTTCTTAACGCTCCACTTCCGGTTGCGGTTCGACATTGTGTCCTTCAAATCATCCATATCCCAACTTGAATTGCCAACTTCCTCGTATTACCTTTATTCAACAAGAATAGATAAATTTATCACATCAGACTTTCGTTCGCCTTGGATTACCGAAAATTTTTCAAAATACCAGTACTCGTATCTCCGGTTTTTGTTTTTTTTTTTCGTTTTTTTTCCGAATACCGTTTCCTTTCAAACCAGAGAGTTCAGAGGTAAATGCTGAGTTTCCTAAATAGATTACTCAGCTTCTTTTCAGAGCGCCACCGTAGTAGGCCGATAAGGGGTTGACAAAATAGGCAACATTGTAGCAGGCAACACCTTCCATCCGGAAGCGGCTCCTTCATTATTTCTTGACATAACAATTTGGGTCATTTGTCTTCGTTTCGTATGCCGAAAAAGTTTCTTGTGTCATTGTCTGTTGGCTTTCGAAATTTTCTTCATTTTTTTGTCGGAAATTTTATTTACACCAGCCCTCCTCGCTTGATATGTAATGTAATTAGAAAACTTTGAAGTGTAGTACGAATGTTTGAAATTTTGGCTGAAAGACTACTCGTACTTGTGCTGTTTCTTTGAAATAGGTCTAAAGAGGGTAAGCAAAAGTTGCTTTTTGGAATTAAAAATTTATTGGATTCAAGGGGGTTTTTTTCTCGCTCCGTGTTATCCATTTTATGATTAATGTTCTGGTGACGGAAGTTGGCTTTTTTTTGTCTTCGCTTCATCTCCTGGAAACTTTCATTGGTGTGATAAATGGGTGTTTGTGTGTTTTCTGATTAGTTGGGAACATAGTTTTAGCTGGAATCCCAAGGAGGTAAGGTGGTACGTACCATCTATGTGTACCTGTGAATTTGGGTTAACGCAAAAATAATTGACGGGGACAAAAAAATATGAGAACATACGAGTGTCTATGAGATGAGTATTTTCTGGAACATTAGGTACACACTACACATATTCGGATATTTGCTTACAGGATTCGGGAACAGGTAGGGAGTCAGTGGAGTTGGAATTTTGATGTCTTGACTTATCTTGACTTATCGCATAAATAAGTGAAAGAAGAGGGGGAGTTCGCGTGGGCAACTTGACACTGTAATGGTAATATATGGGACACGTGTATGATGATTTGATCCTGGCTACGAGTGTGCTTACCCTCGAATAAGTGTGTAACAGGCAACGTCTTTGCGTGTCACTCTCTTTGCATTATTCATTACCGTGCGCCGAGCACCATTATTACTAGAACACAACCGACAACTTGAAACTTTATTCTTTGGAAAGGCAAACAGTCTTAAAGCTTAATTACACAATTTCCGAATTCGAGAGACGAATGTTGAAGTATGCAAATCCAGGCGCACTCGAATGAGAGTCACCGGGTATGATTGATTGGTGGCAATCAATCTTGGGAATGAGTGGACCTTTGGTGTCATTAGGAGAGCGCAATGTTGGAACTCTTACTATTAAACATTCATATTGGGACCATGCGTGCTGAAAAACATCTGCGGTCTTGGAGATTTTCATAAAGATTCGAGTAAGTAGTCCTGTAAGCCCGGAGACTGCATCCTCGCATCAAAATCTATTTTAGCTTGTTCAGTGTCCAACATTTTATCGCTGTAATAACAATTCATGGGTAGTATCTGCCTTTGGCTTCCCTTCGTTATGATGCGATAGCAAGATACTGTCTTGGGAGGAGGAGCTTATTAAAACCACTAGATTTCATACTGAGCCAACAATTCACAGAGGAGTTCATTGGTTCATTGGAGCTTAATAGTTCCCTGAAGAAAATCTTCCGTCTAATACCATTGAGAGCTGGCCATTCACATAAGATATGTTCAGCTGTTTCGTCTTTTTCTAGGCAAAGTCGGACCTCCGGAGAGTCGACTAAGTTCATTTTGCCGAGGTGATAGCTTAAACCGTGATGTCCTGTGAGATGACCTACTATGTTTTTGATATAGTGCCGACTTAGATTTGGACAGCCATTGGCATTTTTATTGGAGGGCAAGGTGGCTCGTTTGGCCTGTCTTAGACCTGAGCTACTTCTACCGCGAGCATCGAACTTGTCGAGTTGTAGAGGCTGAGTAGGGTTAATAAATCTCGAGAAGAAATTCTCCAGACGAGTCCTGTAACCAAAGGATGCTCCCCACCCCCACCTCAAATCTAATCACTCCCTTTTTCCCCTGGGCTGGATCAAGGTGTCATACGACCCAGTATCTCCGAAAATAGCTCAATCGCGAATGGAGCACCCGGATACTTGGCGACCTCCGGATTAGCTAGCCTTATCTGTATACGGCGGATCTCTGGACACATGGACCACCCTTTCTCCGCCAGTCGTGGGACCGTATTATAGACAATACCCCAAACAAAACAAAACCCGAGGCCAGTAGTCCTTTAATACCAGTCGGTAGAACGGTAACTGCACTGACTACCGGCAAGGCTCCTGCCTGATGATTCTTCACGCATCATCAAAACCTTCGGATCCATTCCGGAGGTTGAGAGAAGTGCGGACATAAAGAGCAAGATTGAGTGGGTTCAAAACATCATAAAAGACGGATTACCCACTGCTTCCACTGCTCCCAAAATTCGAAAAGACTCCTCCAAGTGCCAAAGATCGTTGGAAGAAACCGTGCCGGTTTCCAAGAGGCCCAAAACACACAATACCAAAACCCTTGGGCCATGCAACAGCACATCTCTGAGGTCTTTCAGCGAAGTCCTAAAGGACGCAATAGTGATCGCGGTGATCGATAGAAACGATACCGACGGTCCCATAACACCTGAACGGTGGCAGCTGGTCAAGCTGAAGCTTTCGAGGGAAAACCATGGACCACCTCCCATTACAAGCGACGCTGGCTGGCACCATAGGTGGTTTAGGAGGGATTTGACCAAGTGCAAAACTCGAAGTCGTGTCTAAGGAAGACATTGCTAGCAGACCTCGAACTCGTACCTGGATCCCAGCCGAACCCTCCTGTCTAGAAAGTATTCTTTCATAAGACTCAGTAACCCGACTCTTCCGACTCATGACTGGAAAGTCGCGTAACGGGAGGAACTAAAGGGCTCTTATAGATGCGCGTTAATCGTGATCAATAAGGAATCCCTTAATCCTCTGGCGCAGACGAAAGGCATGATTCGGTTCGGATTCGAGTTCATACACTTAAGGGTATATAAAAAGGATGAGCTGGATGCTGATAAGCAACCTCCTCCTCCTTTAATACCTGATAACACAACCTTGGATCTCGGAGCGTTGATATCCTTTCCAGAAATGGATAGCGACAACTCCAATCTATCCCAGGTGACAATTAAGCCATCGGTCTCCTTTTTTGACGCCCTGTCGGAAATGGAAACCGATGACGGAGAAAAAAGAGGTCCTATACGATCAAAGGATGAACATGAGCTCTACTCAGGAAGACTAGCAATGATACGGTTTCTCCAGATTAGTCTTTTAGGAGTGCAGCAGAAGGGTTTAGGTCCATTAAATGGAGTTTATGAGCCCTTTCTGGCAGGTTCGTCAGGCTTTTCATTCCTATAAATGCCCTCATGACCAGGACCCCACCACAGTTTGATTTGTTGCTAGAGCTTAGTTTTTGGAGGGTTTCGAAGCAGTACATGACTGATTCAGAGTCAATGGCGTGCAAGCTATTCACTGTCCTTGAATATATGGATGTTTACGCCTTTAATATCAGAGTTGTAAATATGGTTGGCACATACTTAGATGGCGTGGAATTCTGGCTGAAATACCCTGGGACTTTTGCCCATTATTTAGGTTATGTCCGTGTATTCCAGCTCCCACTCCCGATTCCATTTTAGAACCATCCGTATACCACTTTATGACATATTGGTTGTTTGGTGGGTTATTGCTAACCCATGATTCTTTGCTGGAAATCTCCATGAAGAAGCCTTTATTGAAGCATAATATTTTTTGAAGGCAGGGTCCTTATACCCGGGTGATCGCTAAAGCTGAACTCTTTAATTTGTACCAGACTTTCTGTGCTGCGTAATGACGTTTTGTTTAAATAAGTGCAAAGGCATTAGTCCTATTATTGCTTCTATCGCAGTTGTGAGGCAGGTCTGAAAGGCTCCGGTAATGCCCAGCCATGCACGACTCTGTACTGTTTTGAGCTATAAGACGGTGGTGTTTCGCGTGACTTTAGTCCACCATACTACAGAAGCATATGTTATGATGGGCCTGACCATACATGCGTCTGCAGGCCCACAAAGCGTTGGTTGCTTTAGATATTTTGTTGTTTAAGTGGGAGTTCCAGTTGAATCTTTCATCTAGGATTACTTCCAGATGTTTGGCTTCGTCGGAGTACACAACGCTAATTGAAACTATGCCCAAGTTTATGTTTCTTCTTTTAGTGAAAGGAACTATGACAGCCTTATTTGGGTTTATGGAGAGATTCTCTCTGGGGCACGAGTCTATTACTATCTTAAGGGCGTTAGTCTCTCTACCCCTAATGATGATGACTAGGACATCGGCATAAACAATTGTGTTGTAGACCAAGTTGCTACAAAGATCCAGGCGGGACGATAATATGCCTCCCAGCGGGCAGCCCCTTACGGCTGATACTTATACCGAAGTCGGCTTTGATGAAGTAGTCATCATTCGGCTTTCAAGCATCGCTCTGATCCAGTTAACGATCGATGTTTCTATGGAGCAAAACATTTGATATTTATCCATAGCTAGTATTGTCGAAAGCCCCCTCTATGTCAAGAAATGCACAAAGTGCAATTTCTTTACAGCGGAAGCAGGTATTGACTTCAGCTGTTAGCTTCATCAGAGCACTTTCCTGCTGGGCTTGTTGCTTGGTTTGGGGATAAATACCACGTTGACCACCCCCCACGTGCGTGGTATGTAACCCAAGTGAAGCTGAACCTAAATAAGGCTAATAGGGTAGGTACAAGCACGTCCAGACCTTTTTGTAGTAGAGCTGGTAAAATTCCGTCTATGCTGTATGGTTTAAAAAAGGACTAAACTATTGATCCTGCTGAGGGGTCTTGGAAGTGAAACCCCCGTCTGTCCATAAGACATGTCAATATTAGAAGGCAAAAAGTGAACCTGAAGCAAGGTTTTCAGGGTTTCCTCACGGTCGTGTGTGATTGTGCCATGTGGTTAGATTAGCAATCCCATGCAATTACATTGATCTTGGGAGAGGGCTTTATGGAGTCGGGCTATCGCATGAAGTTCTTCGAATTTCTCTCAGTAAGCCTCTCATCGCAACTAAAGTGGAAAAGGACTTCAGCCAACTTAGTGGGCGCATGGAGGTAATAAGCGAAAACTCGCGGTAATTGAAGAGAAAAACCGTCTCCGGCCAATAAGAAATATTCGTGTCTCGAGATAATTCATAAGCTGGTGATTTACCAGCATTTCAATCAATGACCAAAGAGAGGAAGGACGTTAGTGAAGAGGGTTCAGTCTGTAAGAGGAGAGCGAAAAGCGTTCGTCTTTATAATGGATGGACAAATGCTAATTTCTATCTTCCCGAAAAATCTTCTTAGATGTAGAAGAACACCTTCTCAGAAGAAGGGACATATGCCATCTGGACCAAGGGATTTGTGCTTATTAATTGATGCCGAATGCTCCACAAGTGGCTAAATAACATGCGCCAATAATAATTCCAGGACTACACCCGTTAAATATTCTACAAACTGAGGTATAGATCGCACTTGAAGATGAAGATTGTAGTAGGAGGTAGTATAAGAAATCCCAGATCACTGCGGCCACAACTGGGCCTATTGTGATATCCTCTATTTAGAGCTCATTCATGGGATTTAGGTAACGTTGACGTGCTTCGGTTAAACCATATAGTATGTGTCTTGCTGCTTTCACATCTTCGTTGCACAATCTGCATGTGTTGTCTTGTGCTATGCCCATGGTCATCAGGTCTTTTTTCACACGGCAGTGTCCTGTGAGAAAACCTGTGGTCACTCGAAACTGTTGTAGTAGTTGATTTGTTTTCATGTGGCAATAGTTTAGCATAAAGTTTTTGGCTTGTCTGTTTTCTTCGGTTTCCCTCCAGAAATGAAAAGCTTCTTTTCCTCTAGCCAGGTTTTAATGCTTCCTTTTATGGTGTTTATTGATAGACCACAGTATGGTCTTGGCATCATGAACTGAGATGCGGATTCTTTCCTGGCTAGTTCGTCTGCTTTTTCGTTGTCTTCAAAAATTTGTGGTGGGCAGTAGTTGTAGGAGTTGAAGGCATTTCCAGACAAGTTTTGATTTTATTTCAAAGGCGTTAATTACAAGTAGGCCTGAAATATGGAGCTTCTTGTATCCATACTCTGGCTCCAACTCCTTCATTTGTCTTGGATGCGTCTGTGTACCATACATGTGAGTCCTTGGCAAATGTTGGTTCATCCTGTTCCCAATGAAGACGATCTGGAAGTGTAACCTTAAAGTTGTGCCAGAAGTTTGTCTGTTAGGTGTATTCCAAGTAGTTCGTTTTTTTTTTTAAATTCATGTAGAATTGCGGCATGAACTAGTTTGGAGTTCGATTCATCTTCTGTTATGAGCATGTAGGCATTTACCATTGCTTGTTTAATGAGTTCCAGATGAAGTGGTGGGATATTTAGAATAACTTCAAGCGCAGCTGTTGGTGTGGTTTTCATAGCACCAGTTGCGCAGACACAGGCCAGTCTCTGCAGTTTGTTGAGTTTGGCCTGTGTTGACTTATGCGTTGCTTTGTGCCACCAAACGGCTCGGCGGCTGCATACGTGGTGATAGGTCTTGTTATTGCCTTGTACATCCATAGTGTCATTTTGAAATTAAGTCAACAATTTTTCCCAACTAGACTTTTACTGTCCAAAATGAGGTCCTGGCTTTGTCAATAGTCTTACAAAGATGAGTGATGCGTGCAAGTTTTTCATCCAGTGAGATTCCTAAATATTTTTCTTCCGTTGAGAACTCTATTATTTCACCGAAGAGAGTGACATTTCTGATTCCCTCTCGCCTTCTTCTCTAAGTGAATCTTACAATGGTGCTTTTCTTGGGATTTACTTGAGGCCAACTTTGGTGCACCATTATGTACCAGTCAAAGCCCTCTGGAGGTGATCCGTGATTGTGTCCTTGAATTTACCTCTGATTAGAATAGCAATGTCGTCTGCATATTCTTGGACATAGAAGCCATCATTGCTGAGTATAGGCAGTAGTTCGTTAACTACAATCGACTATAGTAGGAATGATAGTACTCCTCCCTGAGGATATCCTCTCGTTTACATGTGGTGTCGTCAACTCCCAAGTTCTGAATACCTCTATATATCTCGGAGAATTCTATATTATCAAATGCTCCTTCAATATCGAGGAAACAAGCGACCGCTTCCTCTTTAACTCTGAGAGATTTTTCAATCCTTGCGGTAAGATTTTGTAGAGCGTATGCAGTCGATTTTTCAGGTTGGTGGGCAGATTGATACTTGTGAAGGGAGTTCAATTGAAGTGCTCCGTCTCTGATATGTCTATTCAGGATTTTTTCCATAGTTTTGAGGAAAAATGAGATGAGGCTGATTGATCTGTATGACTTTCTAAGGGTCTGCGTCCTACCTTGGGTATATATTTGACAGCAACCTCCTTCCACTTTTTTGGTAAGTATCCCCATGCTTAGCTAGCTCTGAATAGGTTAATTAGTATAGGTAGCAGTTGAGGGATGCCGGTTTGTAGTAAAGCTAGGAATATTCTAACCTCACCAGGGGCTTTGAAGGGTTGAAAAGAGTTGATTGCTCAAGTTATTTTGCCTTCATGAAAGATTTCCATTGCTCCAGTTGCAGTCTTCTCTGAGCGGTCTTTTTATCCTTCTCTGGGGAGTGTATTCTAGGGCTTCTGGAGCTGTCATCGAGTTTGGGAAGTGTGTTTCGGCTAAGATCTGAAGAGTTTGTAGCCCGTTTTCGGCGTACATGCCATTAGGTTTTTTAATTGACACGATAGGATTAGTCTGCTGCTTTCAGAGTATTTTATGAATGCGGGCACAACTTCTGGTGCCATCGATTGTATGGCAGAAGTTTCACCACGATTCTCTCTTAGTCCTTCTAATTTATTGGTGGTGCATCGTGAGTGTTCTTCTGTATATCTCCCATTCACCATTACGTTTACCCTTGTTGAAGAGCTTTCTTGTCTCTGTTTTAAGTTTGGCTGTCGATTGCCTCTTTTTTTCTTTTTTTGGGCAAACTTGATGAAAGGCCATATTGAGATTTTCACAAGTTAGCTCAATACTGCCTATATCTCTGATGTTTGTGTTACATCTACCCAGGTCATTTGGGTTGTCTGTCTGTACTTTTCAGATATAATAGTACCTAGTCCAAGATCAAATATGATGTGGCGATGGTCCGACATTGAGATTTCGGATGAAACACGCAAGTTTCTTATAAATTTTTTAATAAAATTAGTAAATATGTAGAGTGAGATCTAGGACCTCTGTCCTGGTACTATTTATGAAAGTGAGGTTGCTTCCCTGATTTAGAATTTGTAAATCGTTTGAATTAATAAATTCTAGTAGAGACTCACCACGTTTGTTTATGTTTGAGCTGCTCCAGACCGAATGATGGGCGTTTGCGTCGCAGCCTACAAAGCACTGAAGTCCACCAGTCCCTTCAGTGGCAGGAAATCCAAGTCGCTCCGGGTTTTCCAGGGTTAGGGGAATCGTAAAGTAACTCACCTGAGAGTCCCTGTACCTAGTTTTTAAAGATGTATGGTTCCTGGATAAAGGCGACGCCTCTAGGTGATCCTTGTTAGATCTATGACTAAGGACTGCCGCGCCGACCTTAGCATGTTGTAGATTAACTTGGATGCACCTTAGTCCCATTTGGTTATTGTTGTATACTTAGTACTGACAGAGTTGGCAGTATTTTGAGATAGCTCAGGTCTTGGTATGGCATCTAGTGTAGTAGTCCTTCTGAGGTTCCGGCATTATAGCTATTGTCTACATCCATTGAGCTGTCTGTGCCGCTCTTTGTTGTGGACTGGCAATCTATTTGTTTTTTTGTTGCTTCAGATTGTTTTAAGGTTGAGAGGCTGTAATCTTCGGGAGATCAGGGTGTTTTTCTGTTTGTGTTAATCCTTTGATGCGGATTTGTACCTGCAAGAAGTTAAGAAATCTTCTCATCGATGGAAATGGTCACTGTCTCACCTCCACATTTTTCTTGAAGATGAAACAGGAATATCATTATATGTGAACGTCAGTATGCCAGATAGGACTTACTCGTAGTTTCTAATTTTTTCAACGAACGACCAACAACTTTTACTACATTTGGGACAATGTAATACAGTATTTTTGGCCACAACTTGGTCGTTTGGAAATTTCACTTTAACCTTCTAATGGGCATCTGTAAAGAAGACAGAGAGTTTTACGATACTTTTTGGGCTCTCTGCAAATGTTTGATTAGTTGTGCGGGTTTAAGTTCTGTCTTTCTTATTTCCTGTCCCTCGAGGAACTCCTTTCTTCTCGACCTCTCACATCTATGTTTTGTATCACCACAAATCAAGAAAAGAAGAATATATTAAAAATGTCCATCAACGCTTGTTTTAAGGGCAAATAGACGAAAGTTTTCCATAGGCTAAACACTTCCGTCCGTCCGTCCTTGGAACGCCATAGCACTTAAGTTTAAATTTCTGCAAACTTCTGCATTATGTGGGGAGTTCATGCTAGTCCCAAGTGGCCCAACTGCCTTTCCAGCTAAACTTTCCTATATTCTAAAAGTTCCTACACATACATACATACTCGTATGGAGTCCTTCACCAAGGACACATCAATTTGCATACATTTAACACAGCCACAGGCCACAGGCCACAAATGATTTTCGTTCCATTGTTGGCAGCAAATCAAAAACAAAAAGAAAAATTACTCAAGACATCTCATTATTTGGAAAAGGACTTCTTGTACGAATATTATATATGTATACCTTCCCCCCCATGTCAAGTTCTAGAAAATGCGAATTTCAAAAAGGAATACTTACACTCTCGCTGTTTAAGGTCATCGAGAAAATCTGTTTCCAAATGACGCATGATTTTTTCGTGATTGATGGGATTTCCGACTGCCGGCGAAGAGGATATCCCTATTATCCAAAGTGTTAACTTATTTTTGAACGCATTCATTCCTATTTCCACCGCTGGCTCTGTATTTGCCATGAAAATAAAATTCGATGGCGCAGGCGGTAGGTCTTCCTAGTATTTGGCTCCACACTGGTTTCGTAATGGTTCCTTTTGTTCTTCAAATAAAGCATCCTTGGTCGTACATTGCCGAAGAGGAAGGTAAGAAGAAAGGAAGAAAACCAGAAAATAGCTCATCAAAGAAGTTATCGTCTTCCTGGAAAATAGGGAACTTGAGAAACAGCATGGTGTACTAGGACTCGTACACATGGTATATCTGGGAATTTGACTCCGCGCAATATTTTGTAGATACGTACATATTTTCAGGCAGCCTCTGAAAAAACTGGAACCCCCACGTACAATTTGGTATGGTTTTTGTGTTAGATCCTTCTAGATTTTGTAGCGATTTTTTTCTTTGATTCCTTTAATCGTTCCGAGAAGTAGATATATGTGGATAGTTGTGCCGACGATGTTCGTATGTTAGCTTTAACCTAATTGATTTAAGCCATTTAACAGGTTTAAGTAGTTTTGGGGTTATTTGTTTGGTTATGTAGGATTAGTTATCTGGGTCCTTTGAACGATTATGGTGCTCATAGCTTACTCCTACTCGTTTATGATTGTAGATAGTTGGCGACCGATAACGATTGCTAATGGGCTACATTGCGTAAACACATTTTCTAGCCCGCACACAACAATAACAAGGACTATAAGGGATAAGGACGATGATGTTCGAAAATTAAATGAGAGAACAGCTATGCACGTTTGTTACGGCAGTTACGTGCCCTGAATCGAATCGAAAGTACGACTATCTCACAATGGAGCAACAAATTAGGGCGTAATCGAAACGTTTATGGTTAATTGCTTTGGATACATTATTTGTTGGAAGGAGATGCAGATATACATATTTACAATACAGATACAGACACAAAAAGAGATACAGATAAGGTGGCCAATTGAAAGAATATTGGAAAATTTAAATGCACACTTTGCAATTAAAGTTGAACATTGCCGTTTGAGTCAGAAGTTGGAAGTAGTACTCGTAGGCAGGACTGTAAAGTTAATTAAGGTAGAGTCCTAGTTGGTATTTGAAATTTATTAAATTTATTTTTGTACGCGTGCAGTGTTGGGAGAGTCTTCAAATGAATTTCGATTGTGTTTTTGGATTGAAGAATGTGCAAGAGGGAGCATGCCTACAATTGGTTGTAAATTGGTGTTAGAGGCGATCAAACTCCTAAGGATCGTTATGTTCTTGTACATACTGTTATTCTTCAGTCTAGGTCATCTCAAGAAACTTAGAGGTCTTCTGTGTATGATGTCTAATACTGCTGACAACGCCTTTGAGCAAGAATTTAGGAGTTGCTCCTAAGAGCTGCCTTTAACGAACGACGATATTTCTCTTTTAAGACAATTAATATCGTGTCCTTTAGCGACACAGCTGCAGGCCACCTTAAGGACCTGTCGATAGTTGTGCAAATACATTGGTGATTGTTAAATGTGTTGAGTTGTATTATTAACATGAATTAGTTTTTTTGAGCCACACTGTACATAACACTTGTTTGGTACATTAGCGCATACATATGTACATCATCTTATAAGTTATTCACTTGAAATATACTTTTACTTCTATTTTGTCATCCGAGACGAACGGTCGTTTTAATCAGTTTAACAGGTTATGGGCCCAGTTACCCAGACCACGCGTTTTTTTTTTGCAAATAAGTTTTTTCCATTTATTGCACTTTTTTCGCTAGTTTTGTGCAGAAGTTTCGCGAGAAATTATTTGTTTCGGATTCGTGATAGATACTTCAATTTAATTGTCACTAAGCGAATTGACTGTTATCACATTTAATATGGATAGTGATAGTGTAAAAATTGAAAAACTGCAAAATTCAGATCAGTGGAACATTTGGAAGTTCCAAGTCAAAATTCTGTTAAATGCTAGCGATTTATACGAGGTTGTAATTGGGGATGAATCCATGCCAAATGTCGTAGAAGGTGGTGATTTAACAAGCTTTAAGAAGTGGCAAGTAAAAGATCGAAAAGCCCAAAAAATTATCGCAACTAGCATTGGACAGCAACCATTAATTCATATTATGCATTGCTCAACGTCTTATGAAATGTGGAAAAAGCTCTGTTTAGTTTACGAGCAAAGCTGCAGTGCATGTATAAATCTTCTTCAACGACGCTTTTACAGTTTTCAAAAAAAACCCTGATGATGACATTGCCACTCACATGAGCAAATTAGAGAACTTGGTGTAACAACTAAGGGATGCAGGCGAAAAAGTCCCTCCATCTATGCTTGTCGCAAAAATATTGATGACCTTACCTAAGAGCTTCTCACATTTTTTTAGTGCTTGGGGGTCTACAGACATCAAGAATCAAACACTAATTAATTTAAGATCACGCTTAATCATGGAGGAGACAAGAATTAATGCAATGGAATCACCCACATCAACAGTGTCAAACAATGAAGAAAATAGTGCACTCTTTACAGGACAACAACATACATCAAAAATTGGTAAAACCCACAATCAAAATAAGAAAAAACGTCCAGGTAAGTGTTTTGCATGCAATAAATATGGACATTGGAAATCTAACTGTCCAAATAAACATAAAAATATAAAACAATTAAACTATGCAAACAATGAGAAGAATGAGGGAGATGATGCACTTGTTTGTGCTTCAGTTAATTTTAACGAGGTACGAGTAGTTGGAACGGACGATTGGGTCTTGGATTCAGGTGCAAGCGAGCACATGACTTTTCGTCGAGAATGGTTCAGCAGATTTGTACAGCTAGATAATCCAGTACCGATAACTGTAGGGAATGGAAGTAAAATAAATGCATACGGGAAAGGTGAAATAAATATCTTAGCTTTTAATGGTAAAGAATGGAAAAGAAAAAGATTGGTTAGCGTTTATTTTGTGCCCGATATTAAGATAAATTTATTTTCTACTGGAAGTGCTCTAGATAAAAACTACAAATTAACTTCTACTAGTCAAAAATGCAACATCGCTAAGTCTAATGGAATTGTAGTTGCAGTTGGCATTCGTTTTCAGAAATTATTTAAAATGCAATTTAAGGTAATAGTGGAACAAAAATTAACTTCGGCTTGTTTTTCTTTAAAAGCTGAATCCATACAAACATGGCATGAACGACTTGGTCATATGTGTGTCAGTCAAATCAGAAGTGTACTTAAAGCACATAATATTGAGTTTATTGATAGTTCACATTTTTTCTGTGATGCATGTGCACTAGGAAAAATGCATAGAACTCCGTTCACTAATAGTAGTTCCAGAGCGACACGAGCAGGTGAATTGGTCCATTCGGATTTATGCGGCCCAATGCAAACTGCATCAATTGGTGGATCAAGGTATTTCGTTCTTTTTAAAGATGACTTTTCAAACTATAGAATAGTGTACTTCATTAAAGACAAATCTGAAACCTGTTCAGTTATTGAAAAATATATAAGTTTTCTTAAAACAGTTGACTATCAGTTGAAAACGATTAGGTCCGATAATGGGTCGGAGTTCAAAAATAAAGAAGTACAAAGTCTTCTTCAACGAAATGGTATTGGTCATCAAACAACGGTTCCTTATACACCGCAACAAAATGGCCGAGCAGAAAGGGATATGCGGTTTATAGTTGAAATTGCTAGGACTATGATTCACGCTAAGAATTTACCACTTTCTCTTTGGGCAGAAGCAATAAATACAGCTGTATTCATGATAAATAGGTTTGGTCCCAGTCCGTTTAAAGGAAAAACACCTTTCGAACTATTTCAAAATAAAAGGCCAAATTTTAATAATATTCACACATTTGGCAATGAAGTGTTTGTCCATATTCCAAAGGAAAAGAGAAAAAAGCTCGACAAGAAGTCGAGACCTGCAATTTTTGTCGGATATCCAGAAAATATTAAAGGTTTTCGTGTGTGGATAAAGGAATTAAATAAAATTGAAGTAGCTAGGGATGTTTTATTTAAAGAATATTCTGTTGTCCATTTAGACCAGAAGTTACCTATCGAGGAACATCAAAGAACTCAAAGCGAATACCTTTCTGAAGAAGAAGCTTTTGAGAAAGCAGGCGAACTTCTTGATGAGGATATGAAACAAAATTATAAACCTAACCAAAGCTTAAACCAAGTGGGAGTTCGGATGAAGGAGACAGAACAGACGGAACCTCAAACTAATTACCGGGATAAACTCAGAAGTCATTCTCAGTCCAGTTCAAAACAAAACATAGGAATATATGCAAATGTATTAGAGGGATATACTTTTATTTGTAATAGTTTTGAACCATCAAATTATAAAGAAGCATTAGAATCACCCGATGCTAGTAATTGGGGAAAAGCCATGAACGAAGAGATGACAGCTCATCAGAAAAATAAAACATGGATTTTGGTAGACCCGCCGCAAAATTGTAAGACAATCAAAAACAAATGGGTTTTCAAAGCTAAGTTATTTCCCGACAATACAATCGAACGATACAAGGCACGTCTTGTTGCTAAGGGTTTTAATCAACGAGAAGGTATTGATTACGAAGAAACTTTTAGTCCCGTGGCAAAATGTACATCAATTCGCACCATATTTGCAATAGCAGCCAGCAAACATTTAGAGCTCTATCAATTTGACGTAAAAACTGCCTTCCTCAATGGTGAAATTAAAGAAGAAATTTTCATGGATCAACCACATGGGTACGATGATGGATCTGGTAGAGTTTGTAAGCTAATGAAGAGTTTGTATGGTTTAAAACAAGCTTCCAGATGCTGGAACTCTACGTTTACAAAATTGTTAACCGCTATTGATTTCGAAGTGTGTAAGGCAGATCCCTGTGTCTTTGTGTTACATCGTATGGAAGAGAAAATATATCTAGCGCTTTATATAGACGACGGTTTGATTGCTGCAAAAAATGAATGTGATGTGAATTACATAAATAACCTTTTAAATAAACATTTTCAAGTAAAATTTACCAAAGCAAACTACTATCTTGGACTCCAAGTAACACGAATGCCAGATGGAGCCTACTTTGTTTGTCAATCAAATTATACAGATCGAGTCCTTAGGAAATTCAACATGTTGGAGTCGAATCCTATTTCTACACCATCTGATCTTGGAAGCCATTCGACAATTTTGGATAAGAAGTTATCTTCAGAAATAAAATTTCCATTCCGAGAAGCTGTCGGTAGTCTCATGTATTTGGCAATCGCTACGAGACCAGATATTGCTTTTGCAGTGCTAGTTGTTAGTCGTTTTTTGGATAAACCAACTTCACAACACGTCAAAGCGGTTAAGCGTATTTTTAAATATTTAATAAGCACAAACGATTTTGGAATAATTTTTAACTCCAGTACTAATCTCTTTCTTTCTGTCTTTAGTGATGCTGACTATGCAGGTGATCATTCTACAAGACGTTCAACCAGCGGACATGTATGTCTTCTTGGAGGTAGTCCTATTTCCTGGTCATCTAAGAGACAGCGATGTACAGCTCTTAGTACAACAGAGGCAGAGTATATAGCAGCGTCGGAAGCAGTCAAAGAGTTGATGTGGCTTGATGCGCTTATACGGAATTTGCTTGGTGACGAATATCAAAAACCTATGCTTTACATCGATAACCAAAGTGCTCTCAAACTTATAAAAAACCCCGAGTATCATGCAAGGACCAAGCACATTGATGTTCGGATACATTTTATTCGTGAAAAATATAATGAAAATTTTTTTAAAACTTATAAACAACTAGCTGACATTTTTACGAAATCACTTGCAAAGGAAAAGTTTGAATTTTTTCGAAAAGGCATTAAAATTGTACGTTAAATTTGTTTTGAAATATTTGAAGAATATGTACCTTATGAACTGTTAAAAATTAATTTCAATATTCATTTTAATAATAAGTGGGAGTGTTGAGTTGTATTATTAACATGAATTAGTTTTTTTGAGCCACACTGTACATAACACTTGTTTGGTACATTAGCGCATACATATGTACATCATCTTATAAGTTATTCACTTGAAATATACTTTTACTTCTATTTTGTCATCCGAGACGAACGGTCGTTTTAATCAGTTTAACAAAATGGCAGAAGCTCAGTATAGTTCTTTGCAGGTATGTCATTTTTGAATGGTTTTAGCTGGTTCTGAGTTTCATTGCAGAACTTTGACAGTTCTATGACACAACCATGACATTTTCTTTAATTCCTGGCCACACAGCAACTTCAGCCTTTTGAGCAAATATGAAAGGTAGCCACCTGCGGTCAGTTTTGGTAACGGAATGGCGTAGGCGGCCCAAGGCTGTCAGTTGCAGCATTCACATATGAAAATTCTTGTGCTCTTAGCTGTCTGGAGGGGAATCCAATTGGTCTTCAAGTGCAGTCCTTAAACTGTTTCAGCGAAGAAACTGGTAGTAGTAGATAAAAACAATGCTATTCTGGCACCGAAAATTATGAATTGATAGGCAAAGCCCTATTAGCCTCAGAAAAAAGGCCAAAAGTCTTTTTCATATGTAAAAAAATAATAGCTCTTTTATTTATAGATATTTTTGAGTACAGCTAGACCTCACTTAACACGTACCTCTTACAGCACGGCCTCGTTCTAACACGCTCACATTTTGTGGCATATTTTTGTTTAACACGAAAAAAGTCTCGCTCTAGCACGGTGTGCGAGACACAATTATTTTTAGCATGCTATCTGGTTCGCACACATGCCACACGTATACATATTTTTCTGGCCAGTAGACGCGTACCAGCTGTTTTTATAGGAACATACGTCTAAAAAGGGACTTCCCCATTTTACATGTAGAAAGCGGATAGTGGTGTGGAAACCGGTTTCAGTCCAATCTACTCAGAGTTCCTTTTTTGAGTTCGCGTAGCTCGGTACGTACTTTTATGATACTCGTAACATAGGTGAATTGTAATCGCGTAAAAGGTATGTTTAAGAACTCACTGTTCAATTTTCAAGCCTTTATTTATAAATTGGTTTTGAAATGTCAGCGAAGAAAGAAAAACAACCACTTAAGAGAAATGTTATATCTTTACAAGCAAAGATAAGCATTTTAGAGCGCCTAGCCAAAGGTGAAAATGGAACTGCAATTGCGAAAAGCTTAAAGTTGAATGAAGCTTCGATACGGACCATAAAGAAAATGAATCGGCAATAAGCTGTAGCTGACGGTTCGTCAACATCACTTAAAAATTCAAGCCGACGGCGTCCGATAATTATGGAGAAAATGGAAAAAGCACTCAACATATGGATAGAAGATAATTGCCAAAAAAGAATTCCTTTAAGCAAAGGAAAAAGCCATGATAGTCTATGTGAGCGCCGATTTTACCGCAAATAATTTTTTATTTTTTTTTATAATTTATGCGCGCCTAAGGGGTTTAGGGGGTTGATACCCTTTTACTGATGTCAGGGCGCGGGCGAAAAGTTAGAAGGAGGAGAAAGGAAAATTAGTTTTTTGTAGTGGTTTGAAACTCAGATGTGTTTGGTTTCGATATTCGCTCTCCAGGGGGTGGGAGTCCGAATAGGACGGAGAGTTTTTTCTTCACTCAGAGTGATTCGAAGGTTATAATTCACAGTATTTTTTTGTGCTTGAAACTCTACAACAGGCAAATCTACGTGTTAGTGTTATGCCTTCACACGCAGAATTTTTCTGTCTGAGTTCCAATTACACAAATGAGAAACTTGAAAAACTTGTCAATGGGTAGGATTCGAACCTTGAATCTTCGAGTGAGAAGCGATTGCCAGTACCACTACACCACGGCCACCCCTAATAGTTTGACTGGTTTGAGCTCTTCAAAAAACGGTTTGCTATTCACAGCCTAAAAATTCAAGGGGAGTCAGCATCAGCTGATGTAGAAGCTGCTAGCACGTACCCACAAGAAATTCAAGAATTTATTCAACAACAAGAATACGCAACCAGTCAAGTCTTTAATGCCGATGAAACTGAACTTTTATTTTAAAAGCAGAAAAGACTGCACCTGGATATAGGGTATCCAAAGACCGAATAACACTGCTCTTATGCGGAAGTGCATCCGGCGACTTTCTGGTAAAACCAATGCTGGTTTATAGATCGCTTAGTCCTCGTGCGCTCAAAGGCATAGATAAGAGCACATTACCGGTTTTCTGGAGAGCAAACTCAAAAGCTTGGGTAACCGGAGCGATATTCAGAGACTGGTTTTATAATTGTTTTGTGCCAGAAGTAGAAAAATATCTAAAAAAAAAAAATTGACTTCAAGGGGCTCTATTGTTGCTGGATAATGCTCCAGGACACCCACAAGATTTGGCTCATCCTAATGTTAAAATTGCAAGAGGTCGTAAGAAGCTGAATTTGCAGAAATTTTAACGATTGCTCATTCCATCGAAGGCGAAGGTTTTGAGGATATGGAAGCCGAAGATATTCAAGACTTATTGCAAGATACAAAACTAACAGAAACGGACTTAATTGAAATCTTAGCAGAGAATCCTAACCAACCGAACTCCAGTTGCAGCGGCACTGACGACGAGAACGAGGGAGAAGCTGACGAGTTCACAGCAAAAGACTTGGCAAAGGGATGAGCCTAGCTAAAAACTTAGAATCGTCTTTTTAAATGCCGATCCATCTACTGAAAGGCGATTATTCAAATGAGAGCTGGAAAAATGCATGTTACCTTACAAAGAAACCCACCACCAAGGATGTCGATGCATCACAAAACCGGCTACGTACGGAAATTTTAAGCAGTGACGAAGAATGAACTTCCACCATTTGAAATTTTATTTTTTTATGACAATGAAGTCTGAAATTATTTTTGTTTAGTTTGTTCTTTGTTCTTTTGTTAAGTTATGCAGGAAGAAAGTTATATTTTGTTTTTTTTGTTTTTGTTAGTTTTTTCATCTTTAATAAAAATACAACTTCGAATAAAACATATTTAAAAAGTTAAAACAAAAATTATGAGGGTTTTCTGAAATCATGTAACGTAACCACTCTTTTTGCACTAGTTTCTTGTATCGTTTAACACGGCATTTTTCAGGAACATAACCCCCGTGTTAAGTGAGGTCTACCTGTAATTATTTTTTTTGTTGCAGACATAAGACTTGGGAGATTTGACATGGAGCACTACACCATCGCACACAGCGAACACAAATCGTCGTATTATTTTCGGAAAACCGTCGGTCAATATTTTACACTCAACGTGCCTACCGGCAATTTTATGGAGTTCGAAATGCCCCAACAGCTCCCACTATTCCTGCAATAATGGCTAAATTTGAGCAATATGGAAACGTTGGCGATGTGAGGCATATCGATAGACCTCGTGATGGGCGATCGATAGAAAACATTTAGGTCGTTAGTGAAAATGTTGCAGCCGATCCTGAAACATCGACACGACGACTTTCAACACGGTTAGGCATATCGACGATTCTTCGGATTTTAATGAAAAATCTGCACCTATACCCTTACAAAATCCAGTTGGTCCAACAACTCAAGCCTGGTGTAGCAGAAAAACGTTTGGAGTACTGCAGAAATGTCCTTAACATCACCGAAAATGACCAAGAATTTTTAGGAAGTTTTATGATGAGCGACAAGACACATTTTCATCTGAGTGGATTTGTCAACAAGCGAAATTGCAGATTTTGGGGCACACAGAAACCCAAACATCTCCATCAACGTCCCTTACACTCACTTCGTGTAACTGTTTGGTGTGGAATACCCTCGCGTAAGATTTATGGTTCATATTTCTTTGAAAATGATGCCGGTACAAGCGTTACAGTTAATGGGCATCGCTACAAAACTTCTTTTTTCCACTCATGCAAGCAGACAAAAATGTTGAGCTCATGTGGTTTCAGCAAGACGGAGCTGTCTTGTGAACTTACCATATTCCCAAGTTGCATTATCTCAGAAAACGATGAAATTGAGTGGCCACCGCGATCGCCTGATCTGTCGTCTCTAGACTTTTTTATGGGGTTACCTGAAGGAAAAGGTCTACATTAGCAAACCACATACTATAGAGGAGCTGAAACTCAACGTTCGAGAAGAAATCGCGCAAATTACGCAGGCGACACTTCAAAAAGTCATGGAAAGTGCTATCATTTCTTCGCTGTTTTTTTGTTTGTTGTCAAGATCTTCGTTAATTTTCGCAATAAGCGAAATACTACAATACTTCGGTTTGTTGATTTAATCCCGTCCAACGTTAGCAGGGCTCCATTTACATTCTACACTGGGAGCTTTGGCCCAAAATTAGCTCTTTTGTGATTCTCTCCTATTAGCGCATCTACTAATTGCGTCCTTGGCTTATCCGAGAAGGGCGCTTCACTTTCTAAACTTCATACGATATTGGACTTCAAGCTCTCCTGTCAACTACTGGAGCTCTGTACGCTCTTCGATTCATCTCCAGTTACTTTCAGATAGCTATTTACTCTGACACTCAAATTCCGATAAAATTTTCTGTAAAAGTCTGGATTGGCTAACTAATCTGACGATTAGCTGTTAATCGTGTCAGATTCTTTGGTGAGATAGGCCCTTAAATACCCATGGGTATTACGCCTGCAAATCCGAAGCTTGTTGATGAATTTTCTTCGAATGGATGGAGGAAGAAGGCGTAAGAGAATTGTCATAAGATGCTGACCCCGTTCCGATGGGTCCAAGTCAATCTATTTACGCAGGTGAGCGCTATATTTCGATCTGGGTCGATCTGGTTACATGTGCGTTACCTTATGGTCAAATATATTGGCGACTGCTAATGTTACAGTGCTCTACACAACGCTCCCGAAAGTCGGTTTTTCCATCACGATTTTGAAGGCGGTGATTTCGTCGGTTTCTGTTTGCTTATTAACAAAGCCGTTGAACTAAAAATGTAGTACGTTATTCGCGATGATTGATGAAAATGACCCGGCTCTTGGCAAAGGCATTGAATTGATTCATTGCCTCTCTTCACTATCGGTGCTTCGCTAACTCACTGGCGAGGCAATACTATAAAGTGAATAAATCGATCCAAATTTTTTCACTAATCGCCCAATTGTTCGTTTATCGCGATGGTTATGACGGCCACAAATTTTAATTTAGGTAGACGTAGCGAATCACATTCAGCAGGAATAAAATGCCCAACTACATTGAACATACAGGTATAAGAGTTTGGCAGACATAACTAAGACTTTCTGGGTGTTCTGCAATATCTGCAATAAAGTTAACTTACGAGGGATGCAAAATGTGTATGACATCATATAGCGCCATTTTTTACCGATGACTGTCAACATTTCAGACAGATGTTAATGAGTAGTTTTGTTTTGACAGCTGTTGAAAGTCATCAAGTTCCTGTGTATTTGCAATCATGGAGAAAGAGCAATATCGATCAGCGATTCAATTTCTCTTTTTGCGTGGGAAGACGTGTGAGGAAATCAAAGTGAAGTTGCATGCCGTTTATAAGGACCTTGCACCTTCAACGACTAGCAGATCGTCGGGTGAAGGTCAAAGAGATTGCTGACATTGTACACATCTCAATTGAATGCATACAAAATATCCTACACGAGAAATTGGGCATGAGAAATGGGTACCGGGTTTGCTAACAGACGAAATCGATTGACAACTTCGGAGCACTGTTTGGACATGTTTAAGCGCAATCCGAAAGAGTTTCTACAGCGTTTCGTAACTGTTGACGAAACATGGATCCATCACTACGCGCCAAAAATGAAAGAACCGTCAAAACAGTGGATTTCACCAGGCAAAACTGCTCCAAAGGAGGAGAAAACGATTCCATCGGCCGGAAAAGTCATGGCCACTGGGATTCACAAGTCATCATCTTCACCGACTATTTGGAAAAAGGAAGGACAATCATGGAGCAGCACTATGCTGATTTATTGGACCGAGTCAATGTTAAATTAATAAAAAAAAAACGGCGCCACTTGGCAAAAAATTACCTTTTTCACCATGACAACGCATCTGCTCACTCGTCCGCAATCGCCACAGCAAAACTGGTCGAATTACGTTACGAATTCCTGCCTCACCCACCCTATTCACCAGATTTGGCCCCATCTGATTTATTTTTATTGCCAAACATGAAAAAATGGCTTGGCGGAAAGCGATTCTCGTCAAACGAGGAAATCATCGCCGAAATAGAGGTCTATTTTGCGGAGATCGACAAATCATAGTTTTTGAATGACTTGAGAATATCCAAGTACTCACCATACAGCCCTCGTATACCTGGGCGTTATTCTTACATGCAATATAAGCTTTGAAAAACATCTCAAGTCTAAGCTCTCTGAACGGCATGTCATTAAAGACTGTTTTGTAAAGCTTTATTACTATATTATTTATATACAGGAAAAAAAAGTCATTAAGTTTTTTTTTTTTTTTTTTTTTTTTATAATTTACGCGCGCCTAAGGGGTTGATACCCTTTTACTGTTGCCAGGGCGCGGGCGGAAAGATAGAAGGAGGAGAAAGGAAAATTGTTTTTTTGTAGTGGTTTGAAACTCAGGTGTGTTTGGTTTCTATGTTTGCTCTCCAGGGGTGGGAGTCCGAATAGGACGGAGAGTTTTTCTTCTCTCAGAGTGATTCGAGATATAATTCCCAGTATTTTTTTCATTGCTTGAAACTCTTATAACAGCCAAATCTACGTGTCAGTGTTATGCCTTCACACGCAGAATTTTTTTGTCTGAGTTCCAATTATACAATGAAAAACTGATTTTGCCATGGGCAGGATTCGAACCTGGACCCTCCGAGTGAGAAGCGTTTGCTACTACCACTACACCACGGCCACCCCCCAAGTGCGTGATATCCATCGATGCTCCAGTTTCCAGGTGAAAATTTGACCCGCGAAGTGCATCCGATCGTCACCAACACTAACCTTCGCACTTCTGATCTGTTACTTGATGATTCATCGAATATGAAGTAATTTGCCTCTCTTTTTTCGTATTGCCAAAGGTAAATACTTCTGGACAACAATTTCTGCATCAATTTCTGCATTTAACACGCATTCCCTGGAGTCAAGTTCGACGGTAATGGAAAAAGGTGCCGCACTTGCTCAATCCTGACATTTGGAAAGGCTTTTTAAAGTAGCAGCTGATGATTAGATGCGGATCATCAACGTACCTCCAAAATCTGGGTCGACAAAAGTATGCCCGATGAATGCAACCTGATCATTGTTTCTCCGATCCAAAAGTAATGATATTTCCTGAACCGAACCTAAAGGGGAATAAGTCAACATCGTATACAAAATCCTGTCTGCCGCAATAGATGAAGGCCTAAGACCCTTCGCAAATAGCCAACTAGCCCCTAGCAGTATGATTCAGATCTTGAAAAAAACCAGTAGTTCCAAATCGATACACACCACCTCTTCATCGATTTCAAAGCCGGATATGGCAGCATCTATAGACACGAACTATACAGAGCTATGTCTAGTCTGCTTCTATGCAGGATGATGATGGGGAGAGTACGCTACTCCGGCAAGGTCTGTAATGACAAAACCACGACCTTCCCTATCCATAAAAACGGAAATAAGGCCGAAGTCGATAAGTAAAGACCTATAGCAGAACTCTCTTGCCTATCCATCTATCTTTTCGAAAACATCGTTTATCAACAACTGTTTCCGTACTGTAAGCCAACTATCTGCACCGACCAGCACGGTTTAATCAGGTAAATCAACCACCACTAACCCAACAGAGTTCGTCTCTAGGACGCTTTGTACATTAGAAGACTCATCACTGTCGATTCAATTTCCACAGATCTCAGCAAGGTATTCGATAGAATTTCTCACCAACTTATCGTCTTTAAACTAAAAAAACTTGGCTTTTCCCCTCATTTTGTGGCATGGACTAAATCCTATTTAGAAGACCGAGAATACAGGGCCATCTCCAGATCTTCAATATTCGACCCCATTAAAGCAACATCTGGTATCCCTCAGGGTAGTCACCTTGGTCCAATTGTCTTTATCCTAACAATTAACGATATAAATCTCTGATGACATGAGGATTTCCAAAGTCATTTCATTACCTTCTGACTCCCATTGCCTGCAAGATGACTTAAATAAGTTTTCGGTATGGTGCAAGCAAAACTTTTTGAAGCTTAATATCAACGAATGCCAAGCGATAACATATTCCTGATCTGCGATGAGCTTATTCCTTCCACAACTGAAGTACGGGATCTAGGAATAATTTGTGTCAGAGAATTCAATTTCGACTCACATTTTGCCAGCATTATAAATAAAGCTAATTCTGCACTTGGCGTTATCAAACGCTGGTCAAAAGAATTTTCCAACCCTTACGTTACAAAGTCCCTGTACAATACTTTTGCAAGGCCTCTTCTCGAATATTGCAGCCAATTTGGTCACCCTATAAACAAATACACATTCAAAGAATGGAGCAGTCCAACGCAGGTTTATCCGTTTCGTACTTCGTGATCTACCTCGGAGCGATCCATATCGCTAATGTACTTTTTATCCAGCAGTTATTGACTGGAAAAATCGACTACCCGAGAATAACACAAAATATTTCATTCACTTCCAATCCCCGTAATCTAAGATCTGTTGCACTCCTTCTGATTCGAACTCAACTTTTGAGCCTAGCTTTAAAACCCGGGCCAATGATAAAAAACTTTGGCGGAATTAAAGAAGTTCATTTACCTTTACTCGCCTATCAACTCCGACAACGCCAGGGCACGGATATAATGCGACGAATCACTCTTGCGAATCCCTGTTTCAATGGACTTGGAAGGCAATTGAGTAGTGGAGCCCTCTCTCGAGCAACGCAGTATGCAAGACATTGATCAATCCAGACCTTCTTTACGGCGCAGAAGCTTGAACACTGACAAAAACGAAAGAAAAATTATTCTGGTAATTTTCGGCCCCCACAAACTACTGAAGAGAGGAAGACATACGCAGCAATGCCGACCTCGTCAGAAAAGCTCGGAAAACCCGACCTATATGGCTATGTTATCTTGAATGTATGGATAACAGTGCCCTGTCTAAAAAAAATGTCAGGTCCAACCCAGAGGGATGTCGCGCACGCAAGTGAAAGTCAAGTTCATGTGCACAGCTGCCAAAAAACTTCTCTAAATGGAGAATCATGTTAGCTGGGGCTTTGATCCACCTGAACTGTAACGCCATCTAAGTAAGGAAGAATGTACAATGCATCGTATGTCATGGATCTACAGGCGAGCGGTTATTTGTTGTAAGTTAGTACACATGCATGCAGATTCTCTGGCTGCCCTTGTGGATTGTCCAAAATTACTCTGCTTGAGTCGATTCGACTTGCGTTTCATTTTCCGTGACGCGACATTATTCAGCGTTATTTTTGGGAGAATCTTCATTCTGTCTTTACTACCGACTTCAGGTGATTGAAACCAAACGGAAAAGTTAATCGGATATCAACAATCAGTGGAGCTACTCTGCATGATTAAGGCTACACAATTCTCATTTGTGTGATCTGTGTAAGTTGGTATTGAATAGAAGGATTTTTACTTAGATAATTGCCAAGTTAATAGCAACCACTTTATACACAGAAATAGTGGCATAAGCCTAACCACAAATCACGTAAAAGCGTAGAGAATAAAAAATCCCCGGATTAAGGATTAACCCGATTGAATACTTGGCATACTACGAGTGCTTCGGTACTTCAATAAGTTTCTAGCATCAACCACGTAAACGGCTCAGTCTTGGAAACCTTTTATATTGATTTTCCTCATCTTGTTTGCTTCATTTTCCGATTCTACCTCATGCAAACAATGGAAGGAAAAGCAGAATCTTTCTCTTTTTTTTTTCCTGTTTTTGTTTTGGTTTCTTTGTTGCCTTGTTTTCGTACTTTCGCTCTTCCAATTCATGAAACATTTTCCGTATCGGCTGATCCATTTCCTTCACTCCAAGAGTTTAATTGAAAGGATTTTAGCCAGAAAATCCAACTTCAATAATGGAATTAGACGTCGATACCAGTGTCTGGCATCTGGTGGGGTGAACTGTCAATTAAGCGCGAATTGTTTGCTATTTTATGGAGCGCCGTAATCCCAGTGGATGGAATGGAATCAACAATTTCAAATAATATCGAAAAGTTAAAAAAAAAACCGTATATACGAGTTTAAATAAGAATATCAGTGTAAAGGGGAAGGGAAAAGAGAATTGCGTCAAAATAACGAAGGAAGGCATTCTGGGAAAGCATCCACCAGCAAAGGATTACCGCAAATGTCCACCACCCATATGAACGTGCGGTTTATTCTCCTGACATTAAATTTTCACACTTTTTTAAATTCATTTTGTTCGCTTTTTTTTTAAGATATTTAATTAAAATGATGGTTCGTTGGTATTCAATCGTATTCCTAGGGATGTGGGTTCTGTGGTTTTTCGAATTTCATTCTCCATCTGCATATGCAATTGTGCGGTTGCGGAGAGGAAACGTCTTTTATTATGCTGTGGTATGTAAAATATGCGTGCACTCTGCTTATCTCGCCGCGAGATTAATTAGACTCCTCCCGGAACAGTTTGAACTTTACAAGTTCCAAATAGGCACTTGTGTACATATGTAGACCTAGATGCACAAATGTCCTGCATCTTCTGGAAGTTTCTGGAAAAGTATTTCAGCTTTCCCCGGTTTTTCCGCAAGTCTGATGTGCTTTATCTTTTCATCCTCTCCTCACTAACCAAGCCCTGTTGTCTTCACGATATGCAACAGAAGCGTCAGTCCTCTTTCATCCTACGTCTAAATGTTGGTAGGATTCTGATTAATTTTCTTATGTAACTCCTCGATGGGGATGGAGTTAGGTCAACAAACCACAAAATGTTACGTAAACATGAGCTTAAACGTCGAACATATGGAGTCTTCTTGTTATAGGTGGGTTTGACCCATAACTGAGTTCGTCGGCCCGAACCAAAAGGTCGCTCTAATATTCTACCTATCTACCAATATCCAGGCAGCAATTAACGTTTGACCATTCTTTTTTTGGCTGCCATTCGAATCAAACAGTTATCGAGTCCTGAGTTTTCCTATTCGTTTTTCTACACAGTTTTAGTTGTACTCGTATGATCGGCGAATTGCAAATCGGTGAAAGTTTACAGTTGCAAGTGTATCATTGCTATAGAGTTGAACTTGTTCTAGTGTCTTCGTTACAACCGCCAGAGCATAATCAATGAATTGTTTTCATCGAAGATAATATTCGGATACCGCAGAGAGCTTAAAGCCGAGCCTTGTGGCATACCGCCTATAACTCTGTATGCCTTAAATCCAACGTTAGAGTCATAAAGAAGGATTCTATTCGAGAAATAGCTTGTTATCATTTAATCCTGCTTTAATTATGTCCACTATTGACCGTGACTTACGACAACCGTATTGGAGTTTCCATAGACCTCTCCCACCGTTTATATTACTGGCGAGAGTCTAATCTCTCAAGGACTTTTTGAACCGTGTCGAGCAAACAAATAAGACGATAGGACGCAGGTTCGTTTGGGCTCCCTTTTCCCTTTGGCAGTAGCAATAGCAGTTGACGCTTTCATGGCTAAGAAAAAACCACACTGCAGCTCTGCCTTCTTTTATTGCCTAACTAACCACGAGACTTAGAAAAAAGGTATTTTTGAGAATGTCCGGTAACTGCGCATTGCTGGACCTGGGCCGATGGTGAACATTGAAATTAATTAAATACATTGAAATCCGCCGGGACTAAGAGACGACTCTTGTTACGAGTAATAGCGTCAGCGTCAACCCTATACAAGATCATTTCGAAGTTTTCGAAAGGGTGTTTTTTGTAGAGGTTTGGTTTTTAAACTGGCAACACTATTTCTAAAGATCGTAGATTTGACAGATCGTAAATTTGATCTGTTGTTAGTACATCCTGCCATTTTAAGATAAATAGACCAACACCAGAAAAACGCGTGCAAATTGTGCAAACTTATTTTGAAAACCATGGTTCGCCAAACTTATCGTGCGCTACGTCTATTTTACAGTCGACATAATCGTCCATCTGAGCAAGTTATTCGGAACACAATGAATCGTTTTCGCACCACGTATTCTCTACTGGATAACACGTATTCCAAAAGACGAGAAACAGTGCGAACAGAAGAAGTTATTGCCGTTGTGGAGCGCAGTGTTGAGGAGAATCCGAATGAATCGATTCGCCATCGTGCACAGCAATAAGAGCTATGCCCATCCACTTTGTGGAAGATTTTACGGAAAGATCTTTGGCTTAAAAGGTCTTTGGCGTATTTAATGGCATAAAATTATCTATTAAATAGGGATAAAATCATAAACATCAACATTAGCTTCAAGTATTTTATTTTATATTGAATTTGTACACCTCTAAAAAAAACACCCATTACAAGTATACTCGTAAATACTGCTTATCTTAGTCCGTGTCAAATAATCCTCAGATTGTTGCGAGTATTCCTGAATGGAGGCGTTTCGGGAAACCTAATTTCGAAGGCATTTTTATATTCTTCAGTTTCAGTTTTAAATGCATTTTATTTTCTTAACACTAACTCTTACATTCTAACAAAAAATGCTTAAATGCTAGCTTACAATTACTTAACAATATTATGCTAACTTACTGGCCCCACACAGGCGCTCTAAGCTACTCTAAATTCTTATAGCTATGTCTTTCGACTTTATGTACATTTTACTTAGAACTATTTACGAGTATCTTGAATATTTAAGGCTAAGAAAATATATTTGTTAAGAAAAACTTAGCATATGGACATAATTTTTATTATTTTTTATAAAAACTTAATATCTACGAGTAACTTAAAATAAACCTTAGCCTACCTAACCTAAATGCACAATACACACATAAACACACATAGACATTATACACAATCATATACATATATCAGTATACACCTTTGTATACACTGATATATGTATATGTTTCTTAAATGCTAACCTAAACCTATGTAAGCCGGCCATCGCTGTTTACAGAGAAAACGGATTGGTCAGCTCTGCCTCATTAGTAAGGCTGGTCCGTAATTGACGAAAACGACGACGAAACATCTTCCCCATCATTCAACCACCAGAAATGCTGGTGCTGCCGAACGACATCCCTCTTATCGCGATTCCCCACCGCCCTATTGAACCTGAGGCGATCCACACTGCCATGTGCGACGTCTCTGTTGTAGTTGAGTCGCCTGTCCCCAGCTTTCCGAGCGACATGGAAGATTAACGGGACCGCTGATCTATCCTGGATCAACCCTGACTGATCAAGGTAGAGGAATGCTTCCGGTGGAACGAAGCCGTCAGAGCGCACATTCTCGTGGTAAAGGTAATTGGGGTAGTAAGCCCCAGATATCAGGTTATTCGTCGAGGTAATTGCTCTTGCAATGTGCCTTCGAGTCAGCTTAATTACGAAGTTGTCCACTCGTATTAGGTTCGCCCTATTGTAAAGGACCTCATTGGGATAAAATTTTTTGTACTCCGACTCTGGTGTTCTGTACAAGCGAAGGCAAGCCCTAAGGCAAGCCCTCTCAAACACCCGAATCTTTTCCATTAAGCTTGCTCGTACATTGAACCACACGGGACACCCAAATACCAGCATGGTCCTGATAAGGGCCATGTAGCAGATTACCTTTACCCTCCCATCGAGTTGGCTGCTATAAAACAGTCTCTTTGTAAGGGCAAAAGCACCTTTAGCTCTGGCCAGAGCAGCATCTACATTTTTGCCAAAATACAGAAACTGATCTAGCCAGATGCCAAGGTATCTGACTACATTTCGACAGGCAAGAGGCTGTCCGTGCTGTCCAATGATTGAGAACTTTCGCCAATTTTTTCTGGTATCCCTAGAGGCTCCAGACAACGGCGTCCTAAAGAGAATGGTTTCCGACTTCTGAAAGTTGATTTTCAACTTCCAGTCATCGCAAAATCGTCTTATCTTATCGAAGTCACGCTGCAAGAGAGTATTAATGACCTCGATTTTTGGACCAGTTCTGTACGCTATCAAATCGTCTGCGTACGCAATAGTATGAGGAAGTGAACCTATCAAGTCGCTTGTATAAATGTTAAATAGAATCGGCGAATTGACCGCGCCTTGCTGAAGACCATTTTTAATTTGAAATATTCCAACAGAAGTCACATCGCCATTTTTCACGATGAATTCTGTTCTGTCTGTTGGTTAGCATATTATAAAGAATGTACAAGAGTGGTTTACTGATCCCCAGCCTAGTCAGCTTATAGAATAGACCCTCTAACCATACGGTGTCGAAAGCCTTCTCCAAGTCAACAAGGCAGGCACCAGTACATTGTTTTTTGCCTTTATTCCATTGGATATCGGACACCAGTTTAGACGCGGCATGTGAGATATCATGCCCCGCCTTAAAACTGAATTGATTATCCGGAACTATATGCTTGTCCTCAACCCGCCTAGACAGAACTCTATTGATTACTTTTTCAAAAACCTTACTGATATTCGGAAGGAGACTTATCGACCGGAGATTCGCCGGATTGGATATATCCTTTCCCTTTTTGCGGATAGGTTGAACCACCGCCGTTTTCCAATGCGCTGGATAATGTGCATTATTCATTGCATTATTAAACAGGGTGGTGTAGATGTCCACCGCTTCTAGAGGAAGATGTTGAAGCACGATGTTCGGAATACCATCGGTCCCCACTGATTTCTTAGGTCTGATTGTGTCGAAGATCTCACGGAGTTTTTCCTCCGAAATTAGCGGGGGTAGGTCACTCTCTCTGGTCATGACATTATTTGCCATATTTTCGTCGCTGAACCGGGTGAAAGCAGAGCCCTCGGATCGCCAGTTCCCCATTTCATTTCGAATGCAGAAGTCGTGCACCAAGACGCGACTGTCCAGGTCGTAATTAGGGCCAGTGGTATCAGTGGCCTTGTATACTTCCTGGAAAGCCGCCCCTATGGCCTCAATCTTCTCCTTTGGATCCTCGATCACAAAGAAGTCGTCATCATCAGCGGCCTCATTTGGATCAATACCTGCTATTGTCAGTAACCGTTCGTTGTCTGTTGTCCGGGCTATTTTAAGACACTGAAGGTCGTTTTGATTTTTTCTCCGAAATAGTTTATTTATTTGCGGAAACATATTCGGGTTGCTGGTGTTTACAGCCCGAACCTTGTTGTTCCAATACAAACTTACAGAAATTCTGTAATTTTCTTTTATTAGCGTTTGAATATTTTTAATCGACGACTTCAGTGTCCTAATCTCCGGGTCTCGTCGGTCAGTTAACTGTCTGTACAAGTTTTTGAGTCTTGACAGAAGTCTACTTTTCTGTCGGTGCAGTGCGTCAATAGTAGAATTGCGGAACAGGTCTTCGTTAGTCGTACGTCGATACCGCGGTATTGTAGTGTCCATAGTTTGTTTAATTGTCTCGTCCATTTTTATTAGGTAATTGTCGATCTCCTCGTTTGACAAATCCCTATTGGACGGTGGGTGGAGCGTGTTCGAGGAGAGTGCTCTTGTCAAGGTTGCGGAGAAGCGTGTCCATCGAGTCTTACTGTAGTTGTAAGAATATCTTTGGACAAACTCCTCCAATTCCGCAATTTCGTTAGGAACTGTATTTTCGGTGCTAAAACCGCAATGGTCGCTGTCATACACGAATGTGCGCAGACAGTTTAGCGTTTGTAAATTCGTACCTGTCAGTCGTATGCGTTCATCGTACAGCAGTAGATCCAAATATGACCCGCCTCTGGGAAACGACGGGTTATCCGTCGCTTTAAGACCGAGTCTGTACATGACATCGTGCTGACCCCACCAGTCGAGTAGTAGGTTCCCTCTAGTATTTGGCAAATTATTTCCCCAATCTCTGTGTCTAGCGTTGAAATCCCCGCCGATTATAAAATAATTCTCCCCCGATTCCAGCCTCAGAAGTCGAAACAGCGTGTCGAGTTCTGTGATGAATAGAGTGGATTGTGAAGTATCAGGTGCATAAACAGAGGCCAAGTACAGCCGCTTTCCACTGCGGAGCGGGATGTACACGACGACTGCCTCCAACACCCGGAACCTGCGCAACACGCCCTTGTACACTCTGTGAAATTTTATACCTTCTTTAATGAAGATCGCGACACCGCCTCCACGTTTGGATCTGGGCCGATTTCTTCTTCTAACAATATAATTATTGTACTCCAGTTTGTGCTTATCGGTTAGCTTGGTTTCGCTAGCGAAAAGCACATCAGGAGTTTGGTCTTATAGCAATTTAAACATCGCGGCTCTTCGTTCAATCCTAATCAGTGAATTAACATTCATCGCAAGGACCTTCAAAGTTTGCTCCACCATGTGCGTACCCATTACGACATGTGTTGCGTTAGGCCCGGCAGCAGCGCGTAGATCTGGTCCACCCGCTTGGCCTGTTCTTGAACCTGTTTTTGCAGCTGAGCCATCTGCCCTTGGATTGCAAGCAAGATGGCCAGCATGTTAGGTGCAGCTTCCGTTGTTCTCGGCGTTGGCGCCGGAGAAGCAACAGTCGCTTGCTGTACCGTAGCCCCCCTACCTGATGCCATTTGGGCGTAGGAAATTTGGGACATGACGGCTGGTGTTTGAAACCTCACAGGTGAACGTTTGACCTCCACCTTCTGCTGCCGAGCCAGTTTGGCTTTCTTAATGTCAGCGAACTTAGGACAACCCCGATAGTTTGCGGTGTGTCCCACATTTCCACATAATACGCACGAGAGCTGCGACCTATCGGATGCTCCGTCAACACCCAGAGGACATTCTTCGGAACTGTGGTTCTTAGCGCACTTCACGCATCGAGGCTGCATTTGGCAGTTCGACGCGGCGTGCCCGAACCTCTGGCAGCGAACGCATTGTATAACGCCTTCGCTCCTTTTTAGTTTTTCCCAGTGAACCACCTGGTAGTCTAGGACATTGATACTCCTTAGACTATCCAGACGGCTTTCGGGGCTGAGCTGCACCAGGAAGAACGGCAGACTCCGTTTCTCCCGCCTGGCTCTAGCTGTGGTAAACGGCTTTACCCCCACAAACTTGAGTCCTTCGCACTCCTTCTCTTTGAGCAGTGCCAAGATCCCCTCAGGATCAGAAGACGGTTCCAACCCCTTTAGCAGCATCGATTGCCGCTTTTCACATTTTGGTGTAAATGAGTAGTGCTCCGTCGTCGTTTCCCTTAGGAGCTCTTTCACTTTCGCGTAGCCCTCCACTGTATTACAGTGGATGGCATGGCGATCGTTCCCCAATCTCATAATTTTAAAATTATTACCAATGACCAACTTACACAGGTCCTTGGTTTCATTTACCTCTAGTTTATTGGTGTTTATAGGAGGCACCTTCTCCTTCTTCTTCTGCTGCTGCTGTTGTTGTTGCTGCTGCTGTTGTTGTTGATGTTGTTGTTGCTGTTTATGTTGTTGTTGTTTTTGTTGTTGTTGTTGTTGCTGTTGTTGTTGTTGTTGTTGTTGTTGTTGTTGTTGTTGTTGTTGTTGTTGTTGTTGTTGTTGCTGCTGCTGCTGCTGCTGCTGCTGCTGTTTTTGTGGTTGCTGTTGTTTTTGTTGATGCCGTTGTTGTGGCTGCTCTTGTTGTTGTTGCTGGTGTTTTTTCCGCTTTTGTTGGTGTTGTTGTTGGCTCTGCTTTGGAGTAGCGTCTGCTGTTGTTGCTGGGATAATTCTTCCTCTTCTCTCTTCCTTCTGACCATTTGCCTTTCTTTCATGGCCAGTACCCTTTGTTGCAGCATTTTGATGCTGCTACTTATGGCCATCATTTCTTCCTCTTCATCTTCCGTTTCGCTCTGTGCCAATGTAGCGAAACTGTTCCCTTCCCTCACTCCACCAAGCAGTTTTACAGTGGAAGTTGGTTGCGTGGGACGTTGAACTATGTTGGAGGATGGCCTAAGCTTCCTCCTTCTCTTAGCCGTGGGTGTTTCGCTTGACCCGCTTGAAGCCTCGTCAATAGTAGAATTGCGGAACAGGTCTTCGTTAGTCGTACGTCGATACCGCGGTATTGTAGTGTCCATAGTTTGTTTAATTGTCTCGTCCATTTGTTTTAGGTAATTGTCGATCTCCTCGTTTGACAAATTCCTATTGGACGGTGGCTGGAGCGTGTTCGAGGAGAGCGCTCTTGTCAAAGTTGCGGAGAAGCGTGTCCATCGAGTCTTACTGTAGTTTTAAAAATATCTTTGGACAAACTCCTCCAATTCCGCAATTTCGTTGGGAACCGTAATTTCGGTGCTAAAACCGCTAAACCGCACCAAACAGTCAATCTTTGTGGATGCATTTGTGCTTAGCCGGAAACTTGTGGATTGTGTTCGCTCCAATAACGGCAATTTTGTTTGTTGACATAGCCGCTGTGCCAAAAATGGGCCGAGTCCGAAAAGATGATTTTTTGTCCAAAATCCGGATCACCGGCCATTGTTTCCAGCACCCAATTAGCGAACTCACGGCATTGTCTATGGTCATTCGGCTTCAATTCTTGCGTCAGCACAATCTTATACAGATGTAGGCCCAAATTTAACCGTCGCCGAATCGACGTTTCTGGGCCATCTTCGATACTGGGTGCTACGGTGGCTATGTTTTCTTCATTTCTTACCAATCTTAGTCTGGTTGGTGGCTTAAAAGAGTGTACTCACGCTCAAACTTTTCCACGGTGTGACGAATTGCCTGCCCATTGAAGCCGTGATGACGACCGACTTCATGAGGGAATTCACGTTGCGTATTTTCAACTGAGCCGGAATTTCGATATTTTTTAATAATTTCCGCACGTTCGGCAAGCGTAAAACAATGCACGATGAAGTGGCAAACCGTACTGAACATTTTGACAGCTGGATGTCATTAGTAACTTTGACAGCTGCTGAAAGATAACAATTAGAAAAACTGTCATTTACCTGCATATCATGACGTTTTGCACTAGGCATCCATGTTGTGCGTCGCTCTTAGTTGATGCTTATTTCCCGCTTCTGCGTCAGTAGTCGCAAAAACTCAAATGACAGCTCGCGGTGTGCTTCCAATTATGTCAATGCCGTGTGCATGTGAGAGTAACTGAACAGACTTTTGAAAGATGTTGCCTTGCGAGTTTCGCAAAATTCTTTCAAGAACGATGTTGAAAAAATCACATGACATCGCATTGCTTTATCTCAGCCCGTTTCTGAAATGGAAGGTCTCGATTTTGTCATTACCGTGGCTTCCTGCTCAGTCCAATTAGCTTGGCAGGGATGTCAAGGCGTGTATCAATTTGGATCTTTCCCAAGACTATGGCAATGTACAAATTTGGTCTTAGACAGACTGGACTTTATATGCGATGTTTAGGAGACTTAATTACCTGTGGTTGCCGCAGTTCAGGCAATATCCCTAATACTGAACAAAAAGTGCTAAAGTTCCATTCGTCGGGCATATTTTCATCGATGCAGATTTTGGAGATACGAGTAAGTAGATGAGTACTACCAAGCGAGCTCTCAACGGCATCAGACGTGGTTGTCAAGTGCGGTATTATATTAGATCACAGAACCGGTAATTTGTTTGTTTTTCTTTTGTGAAAAGTACACTCTCTCATCGGTTCAATGGCTTGAATGCTAACGAGCCAGTGCATTCTGATCACGCAGTGAAAAGAAAAAAAACAATGAAGGAAACAATGTTACATCTGATCAGTGGCCAATATTGACAGTTCCATCACAAGCTGCTGCCTATTTCTCGCGATTTCTTATCATAACCAACTCTCCCGTTGACAATGATAAAACTCCCATTGCAAATCGTAATTCTATCATAATAGGCAAAGGCATTGATGCTGTTTCCACACAGTACAAAGAAATTAAAGCTCTAAGCAATGGCGACTTCCTCATTCAGGTAAATAACAGGTTAATCGCTGAACGGTTTGTAAAGTGCAAATCGCTAGGCCACTTCCCAGTCGAAATTAAATACCACCAGCCATTTAACTCATGCCAAGGTCGTAGAAGAGAGTGTTATCTTGGACTCTTTAAACAAATTCAAAGTCACCGAAATTAAAAAATTGTTCAAAAATGATGCCGGAATAATGAAACCAACAGGGGCTGCCATCATAACGTTCGATGCACCAGAACCCCTCCCGGAAATCAAGCTCGGATGGCAGATATTAAAAGTAGATCCATACTATCCCAATCCTATGTCTTGTAGGACATGCCAACGTATAGGACACACACAAAATTGTTGTAAGGAATTAGCTGCTATCTTACTCCTGCTCGCCAAATGGGTTCCTTACTCAGACTGTCTCAACCTTTGACGTTGCAAAACCTTTATAGGCAATGTGACCTTTTTGTGTCCCCACAGGAATATCTCTGCTTGGCTGCCAATCCTCTCTCGCACAGTATTGTGCTGGGAGACTTTAACGCTAACAACTCCTTATGGGCGTATCCGCACACCACCAGAGCTGGAACAGTTATAGCAAACTGGCTACAAAACTGTGATCTTGTGTTGTTAAACAATTGATCACCTACACACTTTTCAAGCAGGAACATATTCACTGCTATAGACCTGTCGTTCGCCTCTCCGGCAGTTGCATGCGGCGCTAGTTGGAATACTCATGATTGTCTAGTAGGCAGTGGTCATTTTCCTATTTTCATTGAGAACTCTGTTCCGTTCGCTTTTCAAAAACTATTTCACCCTCGAAAAAGCCCAACAGGCAGACAATTTTATCCCAATTTCTCAGAATATCAACAAAAAAACTGCTAATTTGAAATAAAATATAAGACAAGCTGCGGCCACGTCGATTCCAACAACACACCCTCCCTCCAGACCTACTCGACCTATTTGGTTTAACTCAGAGCTAAAACATTTGCCCAAAGACAAAAGAAAGGCATGGTTGAACTTAAAAAGACACCCAAACGTTGAAAACATCATTGCATACCGTCGCATAGATGCCATTGTTAAGCGAAGTGTTCGTGCGGCTAAAGCTGATTCGTGGGCACAATTCCTAGCTTCCCTTCATCCATCCATGGAATCCAAAACGATTTGGGGTAAAATAAAAGCTATAAATGGGAACCTTTCACAAGGAGGTATAACCACTGTTACTCATAACCCCACCACCGTTATTGACCCCTCGAAAATAGCACAACTTTTCGCAGACAAATGGGCTGGATATAGCTCCAACATAAATTTCTCCGATAAGGTACTCGGAAGAAAACTCTCATTTAATATTGATTCCCTCCCCGGGTCGGACAAAATGATCAAACAGCTGCCAGTAAAAGACTAATTAACGTATATAACAGCGTTCTCGAACGAGGTGTTTATCCGCACGAATGGAAGAAGGCCCATTTGGTTCCCATACCCAAGCACAATGCTAACAAACGTTCCCTCGACAGTTTCCGTCCTATATCTCTGATTTCCATCCTGTCCAAATTATTGGAAAAAATAATAGGGAACAGGCTAAAATGGACACTAGAAACACATCTCAATCATGGCCCACATGGTTTTAGACAGGGAAGAGGCACTCAAACATTGCTGCACATGCTTGACCCAGCAGTGCATGCAGAGTTGGCCGCGCGTAATCATTCGATTCTCTTGTCCATGGATTTGGAGAAAGCTTTCGAGAGAGTGACTGTCTTCGAAATTATAGAACAACTTAATCAGTGGGGTATTCACAAAAATTACCTTAGGCTTAGAGTAATCAACTCATTTATGTCGAATAGGGTTAATGGACACTTTTCAGCATCTACCCCTATTGATAACGGGATTCCACAGGGCTCACCTATATCTACTGCCCTATATCACTACTCGTGGACATCGAGTCAATCAGCGGACACATTAAAGCAACTGTAAGGTATGCGGACAATATCTTCCTGTTAGCTTCGGGAAAGCCAAATGAGGTTAATGACGCGTTAGAGCAAAGCCTACTAAAAGCACTTAAGTGGTGCGAAAATTCGGGAGCAAAGTTACCAACTATCAAAATGGAAGCATTGCATATATGTCTAAAGCACCATTGTCCCAACACACAAGTCAAAATCGGATATGTGATCCTATCTCTTCTGGACAAAGCAAGAATCTTAGGACTGACTTGCACTAAATCCTGGAAGTGGAATGCACATGCGAAAGTAGTAACAGAAAAACTGGGAAAAATTCATAATTTAATGAAAATAGTCTGCAACAAACACAAAGGACCGCACATAAACACAGCCAACAACATAGCTCAAGTCCTAATTAAAGGAGTTACGCAACATGGTCTAACCATATATTCACACTGGACTAACATAAACGCCATATTACGTGCTGCATTTGGTGCACTACCCTCTACACCCATCGACGCTCTGTTAGCAGAAACTAAACCTCCAAGCTTCGCAGATATGAAAATGATCGCTCTGGTTAAAATTAATCAAATGCGCGCTCTACAATTCCTTGAAGCTTCTCACAAACACGGCTATTCCAATGCCCACCAATTGTGACAATAGCAAACCACCCTGGATCAGCAAAGATAGTTAACAATTGAATTTACAAAACCAAGAACGGCAAAGACAGCTATATGCAGTGATTCCCTCAGCGCCATTCGTAGTATCCGAAACAACAAAAGCAAATCTCCCATCATCCTGAGCCTTCGAGCTGTTATGTCTTCAAATTGCCCGAGAATTCATTTAATATGGTCACCTGGACATGTTAGGATTCCGGGAAATGAAAAAGCAGACGAAGGCATTAGAATGCCTCTTCTGTACACATTGCCACCATTTGCAATAGCTGTATGGACTCAACGCCTTACGAAATTTCGTGAAGATGCAGAATATCGCTGGAACCAATCTAACTCTTTTTTAAGGACTCATAAACCCTCACTAGCGCAAAATCTCTACAACAATTCATTAAGCCGATTAAAAGCAGTGACATTATGCAGGTTAAGACTAAAGCACATGATGTTCAATAAAGCCCACTTGTATAAAAAGGAGTCTCCGTCAGTTTGCGATTCATGCAATGAAATTGGCAGCGTATAACACATACTCCAAAGCAGCCAAATCACAAGACAACATTTCTCAAACAACGTTCCAAAGCTGAAAGAACTATTTAATCCATCTATACCCCCTGAAACATCAACCCTGTTCCCACTTCTAGCTCAACATAGGATTAACATAATTTAATTTAAATAATGTGCTTAAGTTCCCACTTTAAAAATTAGCCAGTTTGTATTGTAAATATTTATTTGTAACTCGCACAATCTATAACAGCCATATGGGCATAGTACCCCGGCGTTATACTGCGGACGATACAAATTTATTTGTATTGCTTCCCTTGAAAATAAAATAAAAATAAAGTAGAAAGAATGATACGTGTCCATTCCAATCCTGTCCAATTGCCTTAAACTGGTGACCCAACCTGTACAGCACCTTTGTTAGAGTTAACCTTTTAGGTTGCTCTGCTGACTCCAGCACGGAGTGTGATGAGTCTTTTTTCTCTATCCTTGCAGGTCAAGTTTGTTTTATTTTTTGGTAAAACTTCCAAACTTCATTCTTCTGGTGGTTCCCTCTAAAAGCTCGATCGAGCGCTTCTCGTGCTCATTCATTTTTCTTCTGAGTTGCCTAGTTCTTCCATTCTTTTCTGTTCGTAGATCTCTCGTTCTTTTCTGCCGTTCGATGATGAGCTGTTACAGATATCCGCATCCCTATCGTGGCTACAACAAGATAATGGTCCGAGTCGATATTAGTTGCTCGAAACGTTCGGACATCAAAAACACTAGCGGAGTTCTCCGCGGCGACCAATTTGGATATGATCCACTTGGTTGAAAGTTTGTTGGTCAGGAATGTGTGTTTCAACCGTTTCCCGATCCCCGAGTGCAGCCCCATTGATCGACAATAAAAAATTGGACTCTAACTGTCAAGCTTGTAATTTGGTGGGGGATAGCGTTGGACAACACATACTGCTCCATTAAAATCTGTAAGAAATCCACCGAAATTTTTGGTGTCAACAACGGTGTCAAGCAGATTTTCGCATCACGACGAATTCTCTCCAAAGATACCTTAATTTCCTTGTCATTCCAAAATTATGAGGTACTCGATGTTTGTTATCCAAAACCATTTTTCCAGTTATTCGTATCGTTCCCTCACAGCTGTGCTATGCAAATTTAATACGAGTGCTTTAGGTGCTCTTTTGGGTGTGTTTCCACCTTCACAATCACAAGCACGTCTATTTATCGCTGCTCTTGATGTCAGGAAACAAGAATCCGGAAATACAATAGTTCTTTGTTCCAACATTCGTATTTTGTATACTTATTCGTACAATACAACTGTAAATAAGATTTCAACAAATTCAAACACAAATCAAGTGCGAATCTAGATAAATCATATTGCACAAGTGTGGTGTGTTGTGTGGCAGTTTTGAGGATGTATGGCATGAAATGTGAATATCGTTGCTTTGCAAATTGAGTATGAGAGTGCTCAGGATATGATTGCTCTTGTAATCGAAACAACATAAATCAAAGTCAAGTGCAGTCTGCTTGAGCAATCGTTTCGAATAGAGGAAATGTGTATCCGTCGTAACAGACAAATTGTAGATTGGAGGGGTCTTGTAGCCGGTGCTTGTATTTGCATTGTGACGCAACACATAGTGTCAGAGAAGACAATGGGTCATTAATTTCTCCGACAATTACAGACTCATTACCCCACAATCGCAATATGTTTTCAATGGGCTTACAGACATTTCAAACCGAAAGATATGAGCATGGAGTGAAGTTCCATTCAGATGTTGAATGGAAAAGTAGGTTTTGACCGGAGTGAGTATTTTTCCCAAATTTGCTAGTTCCCATTTCAATCCGTCTTAACTCGTAAGAGAAACTTTTGGTTTCGACATTTGCATAAAACTCAAAAGTGTAACTAAACGCAGCAGTGAAAGAAATTCCAACTTACTCCTTTGGGTTGGAAATTGAAAAACTTTTCACTTTGGTCCTTCCGTCAAACAAAACAATAAAACCAAAAAGAAACCAGTGTGTATCTGAATATGCGGAATATCCGAAAACATCCACAGAAAGTCAAAACTAGTTCCCGCGCTGTTAACAGTTGTTTCGTGTACCCAGATAAATGCGCGGGATTCAAAGATGCCCTTCGAATCACAACGGACGTTACTACTACAAAACCTTGAACAAAGAAACCAAAAAAACAAACGTTCTCAGAGTTTTCGTATTTATTTTTGGCAAAAGTTAGATCATTGAATCATTGGGGAGGTTAGCAGTCCATCTATGGATAGTGGCTCTCCGATTTACGTATTCATGTTAGCATGGACTTGCGGCTATGGTGGTGATAGCGGTTCGTCTATTCGCAAGAGAACTTCATTTCATTTCGTATTCAGCTGAATTACGACTGAAATATTCGAAAATGTTTTCCGAAAATGCTTGAGGAGGTAATTTATTGGAAATGTACTTACGAATGCTGACCTTTGTGCGCTCCACTCAGCATGTGGAAGTCATTTTAATTGATTATGAAGAGCAGTAATCGTAATTAAAAGTTCATATTGGATGGATATCAACATATCATAACGGTTTTTAGTGAATACCAAGTTGATGTTGAAATCCATGAAAGCAGAGTTTCATTTCTAATATTGACGGCAGTAAGTGCAATTAATTGTACGAGTGTAGTGTTACAAAGTCCTCACGTCGATTGATAGTATTCCTGTAACTACAGAACCAATGCAAGCCAGCTAGTAGGGTACCTTAGAGTGGTCCTCGTGGCGATGCACTTACGAGGGGCGTTCAACATATTCTCGGTTGTATATATAAATTGACTTATTTATCAAGTAATACTATTATTTTAGTGCATTCATGTAAAATTCCATATAAATGTGATTATTAATTCGCGTTTTATCTCTAGTTAATCAGAATCATAATGGCAACTGAGACGATGATGGTGAAAATTGAGCATCGCGCTGTAATGCAAGGAAAAAGTCAAAAAAACTATTCATGAAGAGATGGTGGCTGTTTACCAAGGTTCCGCACCTTCATTATCAACTGTGCAAAAGTGGTCAAGTGAGTTCAAGAGAGGCAGAGAGAGCATTGAAGACGACCCCCGCTCCGGTGCCCCGGCTACTGCTTGTACGGGAGAAAGCATCAAAGAAGTCGACAAACTTGTTCTTGAGGATGCCCGAATAAAGGTGAAAATGATGGCAGAGATCACCAAGCTTTCAATTGGTACCATTCACACCATTCTCCATGACCATCTTAACCTTTCAAAGGTCAGTGCAAGGTGGGTGCCACGAATGCTCACAGCGCCTCAGAAAAAAGTGAGAATCGCATGCTGTAGAGAGCTTTTGGAGATGTGTAGTGAGAACGCGGGCGGTGTTATGGATCGAATTGTTACTGGGGACGAAACGTGGGTCCACCATTATGACCCTGAAAGCAAACAAGAGTCCATGCAGTGGCATAAAAAAGGAACAGACCCCCCGAAGAAGTTCAAAGTCACTCCGTCTGCCGGGAAGCTCATGGCCACAGTTTTTTGGGACTCAAAGGGAATCTTGCTCATTGAGTACAAAAAAAAAAGGCGAAACCATCAACGCCACATCCTACG
Source organism: Volucella bombylans (assembly GCA_949129095.1). Taxonomy (NCBI): domain Eukaryota; kingdom Metazoa; phylum Arthropoda; class Insecta; order Diptera; family Syrphidae; genus Volucella; species Volucella bombylans. The sequence goes on along the minus strand of OX422140.1, from coordinate 382,157,108 downwards.
CTTCCACTTTGCATAATTTGCGGGAGGAAATTAAAAAGAAAAGACGGGGAAACTCGCAGCGGGTGTGTTGCTTCTTCATGACAACGCTCCTGTTCACACGGCGCGAGTTTCCAAGGCTGCTGCGCGAGATTGTGGTTTCGAAGAAATCCAACACCCACCCTATAGTCCAGACCTTGCCCCTAGTGATTATTTCCTTTTTCCGGATTTGAAGAAATGTCTTCGTGGAAAAAGATTTTCGGATGATGAAGAACTCAAGTCGGCAATAAATGGGTATTTTGCAGAGAAAGAGGAAATTTATTTTTTTGAGAGTTGAAAAAAGCTTATCTCAAGATGTAACAAATGCATTGATGTTAGGGGAGATTATATTGAAAAATAAAAACAATTTAAATTGAATTCGCATTTTCTTTCATATCGATACCGAGAGTATATAGAACGCCCCTCGTAGATCAGTTCGAAGTCCATTGAGGTACCACTGAGAGAGCGTGTGGGGGCGATGTTTTAGCCCCTCCTGGGACCAAAGAAACTCCTTGATGAATTTGTCAAGGTTGCTTATCGTCATAGAACAGAAATTATTTAGATCGCGGAAGTGCAATTGAAGTGCGCAAAAGATTCCGCTTTCTATTCTTCTATTCTACTTCCCTGCAGCTCCTGAAAAAAATCTTTGTGAGGAATACTCAATCATTGCACATTTTTTATATAGATTAGATAGATATTTTATTTTCATAGATAAAGGCTTAATAATATTACGCAGCTTGTTCAGAGATTTGATTTTTTAAACTACGAGTATATCTTACAACTGAAAAACTTTATAAACATTTTAAGATAATTTGAATTATAGAATACATTTGAAGGAAAACTATGAATAAAACCTTCATTTAATATGATTTTAATAATACTTAACCCGGCGAGAGTGTGGTGAAACAATGTAACATGGAGTTTGTGGCTGGGTATGACATACCCAAATACAAAATACCTATAAATATTGTAATAATAAATATAAAATATTTAAAAAATGGTATTTTTTTGTAAAGAGTATATAATAATTAGTTGCAAATGAAACACATGTAATATTTTAAGAATTTTTATCCTCTTATCCACGTGTACTGAAAAAAACTGAATTCACTAAACTTTTAAACCATAATTTGCTCACATTCAAAGTAGCCCGTTAAACTAACAAATTTTTCTTCTTAATAAGTAAAAAATCAATAAAATATAGATAATTTAACAGAACAAAACAAAAAAAAATTAACATGTTCCAAAGCATACATATTAAGAACTGGTGTCGGAATCGTAACAGTCCTTACATACAAATATTGCATGTTCCATACATATGGCCTTTCCACAGGTAGTACATGCGTGTTTTGTTTTCCGATCTTGTTTGGTTGGACAATCACGACATCTGATATAGCGACTTGTAGCATTTTGGGATGTTGAGGGTAGAAGTTCATTGATTTGGGATGATATTCTCTGTCGAATGTGCGTTGGAATATTTCTTTGATTTTTTCGCAATCGTAGATGTTCATAAACCAATTTTAGTCCCAAATTACGAATAAATTCTGTTCACGCGAAACACTGTAAGATGCGCACAATTCATCGACAACATCTACTTCTGCTTTTGTTGAGTTATAAAACGTAATCATTTCTGGTTTTTTCTGGTGTCCTGTGGTATTATCAATTCTGTCATCATGATGTGACATGAGTATGACTACTTTATTCTTTTTAGGAGCATACGACACCATAGATATGTCCTTTTGAAAGCAGAACAAAGAACTTCCCGGTTCCCTTCCAGTCTTCAAAAAAGCGGCCGGGATACATCTTTTATTTTTCCGAACAGTTCCAGTAGAAGTAAACCTGTGCTCAACTAGTAGATGCAACATCAGTTCGTAACTGGTAAACCAGTTGTCAAACGTCAAATTGCGGCACGACCGGAATATGGGCTGAATAAGTCTTTCCACTACATCAAAGGCCGCGTTGCTGATAGCATACGGTCCTGCAGGTTGCTTTCCTGTATACACTTCTAAATTATAAGTGTAGAAAGATGTTGCATCTACAAGGCTTTGTATTTTAATGCCATACTTCGCAGGTTTATTTGGCATATAGACACGAAATTTGCATCGCCCTCTAAATGCTAATAGCATCTCGTCAATCGTCATATATTCATGAGGAATGTAAGCTTCTTGGCAGCATTGAACAAATTGATCAAAAAAGGATCTTATAGGAGCCATGTTATCATTTTTCTTGCGCTCTTCCCTCGTTGATTTGTCATCAAAGCGAAAACAGTTTTGCAGAAAGTAAAATCGTTGAAGTGACATGGTTGTACGGAATATATCCACACCTGTTCCATCCGTTCTCCACAAATCTTTGAGACTCTGGCTGTTTGATTTATTGAGACCAGCAATGTATAGCAAACCAAGGAATGCATCCAGTTCCGTAGCTGTTGTTTCTTTCATATGTAATATTCCAGTATCTTTATGCTTGGCCTGTCGTATTTTTATTTCTGCGTTCGTGTATGTCAATATGACACCTTTCATTTCCTTGGTAATAAAAATATTCCAGCATTCGGTTTCAGTCTTCGCTTCTTTTGCTGTTCCTTTTGCTCCAGCCTGAAAATTTACTATGTTCTCAGCACGAGTACGTACATTTGTTCGTGGAACACGTTTACTCCATCTTTGGTTATCCTTCGACGTATAGTGTGGCGCATGCACTTGAACAGATGAACGTAGCAGTGTTCTGAGAACTGAGAGTGGAATATTGTCTTCCGAATCATCAATTTCCCCTCCCTCGACTTCGCCTTGATCACTAACTTCGTCGGATTCTATGTCAGAACTCGACTCGACCGAAATATCTTCTAGCACTTCTTCCAACATGGACCAAAGTCGCCTTTCTCTAGTTTCGAAATCCATTTCTTAATCAAAGACTAAAGAAAAAAAGAGAACAAAAACAAAGAAAACGAAAACAACAATAGTTAATTTTGGCGCAAAATGCATACACCAACTATGTGGCAGGGTATTACATACCCAACAGATGTTTGCACACGTGTATCTCGAACAATGGCTATCGCGACACTGCGAACACAATACTACCCCCTCTTACGTAATTATAACTCCAGCTACACAAAACAACAATGTCTTTGTGTGCTCGGTTAAAAAATACAGTTATTTAATTAACAGGGTGGGTATGTCATACCCAGCCACACTCTCGCCGGGTTAACTTAATAATTGAATAAATAAATAAATATGTTAAAAATGTTTATTATATATATTGTGTACGAAATTTCGTGAGTATAAAGAAATTATATAAGGAACATTTTTATTGATCTATTAAATTTTGTATTAATAAATTCTTTGAATCACTACATCTTAGATTAAATCTTTCGTTGAGAATTTCAATTTTTCTTGATGTACTCCGGTTTGCTCATGTAAGAGTTGGGTTGAAAAAAGCCAAGGTAGATCTGTCATCATTTTCAAAGTTTTATTTTGTTAGATTTGCAATTTTTTAATGTGTGATTTAGCACAAGTTCCCAATACTGGACATGCAATCTGGCTTCCGTCAAAAACGAAGTTGCAAGACTGCGTTATTATTGGTAATTGACGAAATTAGGAAAGCTATTGATGACAACCATGCTACAATACTAACGTTTCTTGACTTTTCGAAAGCATTCGACACCGTTTATCATACTATACTTTGCTTAAAGCTCAGAAAAGAGTTTAAATTTTCATTGCCCTCTACAAAACTTATATTTTCTTACTTAGAAGGAAGACGACAACAGGTTGTAGCGGGAAACCGATGTTCATGCTATTTGCCTATAAAGAGGGGAGTACCGCAAGGCTCCATTCTTGGACCATTGCTTTTTTCGCTCTACGTAAATGAACTGCCAAAGGTTGTCGTGCATTGTGCAATTCATATGTTCGCCGATGATGCCCAGATCCACTTAAGTGGACCTTAAAACTGGACCTTACTCACTTTCCACCAATCCAACTAGCCCAAAGTCCAATAGAGTACGTCGACTGCGCCAACAACCTGGGCCTTATATTTAACCGGACCCTTACTTGGTCTACCCACATAAACGCCACTATAGGTAAGATATATGGTGGATTACGTGCTCTCTGGACTGCACATCGCTTTGTTCCTACACGGACAAAGCTCTTGTTAGCGAAAACCCTTCTAATACCGATTCCGCTATATTGTTCTGAAATCTTTTGCTGCCCCGACTACGACTCCAGACGAAAGCTCAACGTCGTATATAATAATATTGCCCGATTTGTATTTCACCTAAAACGATATGACCATATTTCCTTTTACTCAAAGCAAATCAGCGGATGTACATTTGATAATGTGCTCAAATACAGAACGCTAAGTCTCGTGCATGGCATAATTCAAACTAAGCAACCAGCATACCTATTCTTCCTGAATTCTTATTGTTATATATACTTGCACATACTTGTATCTGATATTTGAAAAATTTAAGGCTTCCACATTTAAAAGATTCCATTATCTTACCGTGTAAGCAATACTTACTTAGTAATAAATAAATAAATAAAATACACGATTATAGCTTGAAATATTACTTTACATATTATAATCTTATTAAATTTACTCAGGGGTGATTTCCTACATATAAGAGGGTGTAGCATTTTAGTAGCAATGCTTATTTTGTTGAGGGTATTTGTAATATGGTCTCGGAAAGTTAACGTCTTGTCTAAATATACACCTAGACATTTGACAGAATTAACCCACGGGACATCACAATTGTTCATTTTAAGCTGACCAAGTGGTAAGGCACAGGCTTTCCTTTTTCTAGTGAAAAATATGGCCTGTGTTTTGTCAGCGTTGAGTTTGACTTTCCACGATTTAAAATAATCGTAGATTTTGTTTAACGCATGTTGTAAATCGTTCTCAATTTCATGACCAAAGTTATTTGAGCTGTAAATTGCGGTGTCATCTGCAAACATTGCTATTTCACAGTTCCATATTTCCGGAAAATCAGCAACGTAGATTATGTACAACAATGGAGCCAATACTGATCCTTGAGGTACACACGATGTTATATTTTTTAAAGATGAATATAAGAGTATGTTATTTAAATTTACTTGAAATTTTCTGTTCCCGAGAAAACTTTGTATTATTTTTATGAGATATAAAGGACAACCAAATATATTCAATTTGTGCAGAATACCTTCATGCTTTGGTCTCCCCCTAGTGGGAGTATCACTGTAGATGTAGTTTACAATTTAAACGCAGGAAAGGTCTTCCAGTTGGTTTTGGCCCGATGTAGAGTTCCAATAAGTAATGGGTACTGTGACCCTAGGATCGTCATGAGATTGTTGGTCAGACTCATACCATGGGTGTAGCTTATGCCCTCAACACAGGTTAAAGTTTGTTATTACACTAATAATGTGGGTAGGTGATGCTAGGCGTTACCTGTTTGCACGGATGTATGCACATCCCGCGACCTTGAATTTTTATTGACGGGTGTTCACGTTAAACACAAGAAAGGTTCTGCCCGTGACTTTTGAAAACCGTACTGGGGTTCCAATAGACGCCAAGCAGAGCACTCGTGTGCAATAATTACTTCACACCATTCTGCAAAAAAAAAACCGCGTTCGCGTAAAGAAAACTTGAAATGCAACTAGTGCAGTGCAGTGGAGTGAAAAAAAATTTGCACAGTGCGGGTATTCCACCACTGCCGCTCCTGGTCGGGAATTTAGACTTTTTAGAATTCAGCCAATATTGCGGGCTAAAAATTAATCACTTTTCTGCGTACATCGACGTTTGTAAATATAGACCAGCTGTTTTGGCACTAGTGATGTAGCTTTCCAAATTCCATCACAATGTGATTCATGTTCCACTCCGGAATTCAATTTCATGTGGTTAAAATTCCATCTCCGTAAGCAAATTATCCATTACTGCTTTATTTCCAGAAGCCCTAAATTGGACAGCAGACAACGAGTTTGATGCGGTGTCTGACAAACAACTGTATCCCTTTATCCTCATACTGAAATCGTTATTACGGGCGACTTCAATATACAATACACAATTCTGGGTAGCTTCGACATTCTGGACAGCAAAACCCGAAGTGAATGAGCCCGCGAATACCAGACGTTGATAGTCATACCGCCAACACCCTGGACCTGTTTTTAACCTCTCACCCTGATAAGCACACCGTTTATGTGCTCTCCCCTGAAGGCTCGTCGGGCTCGTGTCATATCAGCTAATTTCTCGTACACCGATCACACAGTTAGAGAAAAAAATTCCTAAAAGTACCGTATGGCAATACAAGAAAGCCAACTGGAGCGGTCTTAACAGCATCTTTAGGAATTTTAACGGGTCGTTATGTCCTCCTAATGACGTGGATGCCGCTGCTGATATGATCACAGATACCATTCTCTTTGGAATGAGATCCTTAATCCCTCATCGGATGAAGAGTATCAAACCAAAAGAATAGGCATGGTACGACTCGAGCTGTAAATAGGCCGTCAGGGTTAGAGAAATATTTTTTGGGTCCTTCACGGCCAACCCAACAGAGGAAAACCGAAAAAAGTTTAAGCGAGCCAGGAATGACTGCAACGTCTTTCTTAAGCGTGTAAGATTCCAACACGACCAAAAACTGAGGCAAAAAATACTACAATGTCCCAAAGGTAGTAACAATTTTTGGTCGTTCGTCAAAAATATTAGAAACTCTGCCTCATCCCCCATCCTAGCGCTCATTATAATGACATTCCAGAGGTCAGATCTTTGGACAAGGCCTGCTGCTTGTGGTTAGCTCAGCACTTCCAGATTTTGCTTTGTCTCCGCCTGCACTTGAGTGGGTAAAATCTTCAACGGGACGAATAGACTTTCGCACTTGTGTAGTAGCAAGAGTACTCAAAGATCTTAACATACATAAATCCGCTGGTCCAGATGGTCCAACTGTCGCCCCCCGTTAACTCGAAATATCTAACAGAAATTCTATCCCAGTATTAATCTATTTATTTCCATTAAATTATACTCCCTGCTCAGTTATCCGACATCCTCTAGTTGCGGTCGATTTGGGCGATGAAAAGGCCGAGGAAATCCTCAAAAATGCTAACAAAGAAAACGATGGAAACTACGACCCACACAGATGACTTATCCCCACGAACAAAAGCTATCGTTACCATTGAAACATGTAATCTCAGAACCAAAAATTGAACTCATACACGGTCCAGATGAGATCGATGTTTTTGGTGAAATTTTGGAATTCTACCGCGAGGTCAATCCCAGATGGATGCGCATGGAATGCTTTTAATTTCGGAACTTTGTACCTGGAACGAATTTATAATTTTAACACAAAACTCTTGAGTACAAAATAAAGATACATCTCCCCTTCTTATGAAGAGGTGTTCTTCCACGTTGGCAAAACCACTGAGTCAGCTTTTTCATCAATCCTATTCTTTAGGACCCTTCCCGAGCAGATGGAAAACAGCATTTGTCCAGCCCGTCCCTAAAAAATGCGAATCATCTTCTCTCTCTCTCCTCCTACAAACCCATTGCACTTACGTCCCTTCTGACGAATCGTCACCTCAAGAAATATCTTGAAACACGAAAACTTCTCAATGACCCACAGTACGGTTTTCGTAGCAAAAGGTCCACTGGTGATTTGATGGCATCAAATCAAACTTTCTCACCGAAAAGTGCAACCAAAGTGTACATCAATCTGGCTAAAGCAAGATAGTTGCACTTGATATTTCTAAGGCATTTGACAGAGTTTGGCATCAGGCTTTTTTCTCGTGCATTTGGGATCGACGACTATCTTCTTCAATGGATTAGAAACAACCTTTCGGAACGTTCAATTCAAGTTGTCTTGGTGTACCCCAGGGCTCCGTTCTGTCCCCGACACTCTTTAAATTAAAATTTCCATCAGTGATCTCTTGTCTGCCACTTCTAATCCAATATATTCCTTTGCAGTACTCTCTGCTTGTCATATTCGTTTCCGGAATCACGTCCCTGCTCTTCGGCTGTAGAACGTTAATTTCAGCGTATGTTAAGCCCATTATATTCCGATATTAACAGCATAACCAATTGGGGAACTATCAACAGAGTGGAATTTAATGCTTCCAAAACATAATGCTGTCTGCTGTCGTTAAAGCGAAATTTAAACACCCAGACATTATCCATGAATAACACTCGTATCGTTCACACCGAAAAATTTTCCATTCGCGGTATGCGTGTTAAGGACAACTTACGTTGGAATGACCACATGTTCGGTGTCGCCAAAAGTGCTGCAAAATGTCTAGGTTTCCTCAAACGATGTAAGAAACATTTTACCCCCTTGATCTGGCCTCAATATATGAGGCATTCATCCGCCCAAAATTGGAGTACAATGCCCACATCTGGTCAGGTGCCCCTAACACCTTTTTGCACTTGCTAGATAGGATCCAAAATCACCCAGTCAATGGACACCCTCGATAGGGTCGTAGCTATTTGTCGCAATAGTATCGAACACGTTGGCGATTGTATGCTGAGTCCTTTCAGCTTCATGGAAATAACTTGGTAAGCGCACGAAAAGGAGCGCTAGCACCAGTTATCTGCTTATCTTAGTCAAGCTCTTGCTTAGCAATATGCATTTCGTGTGCATTGCACTTGTTAGTCATCGGCATTCCGACTCCGGGAACGCCAAAAGGTTCTTCTTGTTCAGTGACATACGATTCTTAGTTCCGCGATTTCGTGGGTACACTAGTACACAAGGGGTCTTTATTTTCCCATTCCCAGCCTAGACATTGACACATTAGATGCATTAATTACCAACAAGGATACAAGACCGGAAAAATCCCGTGCAGTTCTGGCTTTAATCATCGCCTTACTAACAATGTGACTTAGAAGATCTTTTTGCAGGGTATTGATGTTTCATTTAAACCATTTTAGTGTTGCGGATTGCTGAACCTGTGCCGATGGTAAAGAGTATATCAATAATAGAATCTACAGGTAATGTTGCTGTGCTTTTCGAGTTTGCTGTTCTGATGCTGGCTATAATAAGAACTCTGCGATTTATGTATGAACTGCCCCATTTTGAGGCCCATGCATTAAATTCGGCCGTCAATCTTTCGAAAACTCTATATGTATGCATAAGAGAACATAATATAAAATAATCCTTAAGTTTAGCTGAGTGTTCCTGAATGGAAGCGTTTTTGCAAAATGAAAATCGCATGACTTATTTGTTACACGTCGGGGAATCAGTTGTTTCCAGTAAGGCTTCTGTATTGCTCACAGTGAATCGCTATATCAATTTTAAATTCAGCAACCGTTTGCTCTAGAAGGTCTTGAGCTGCAAGGTGTTCATATGTTTTAAATTTTTTTTCAAATGCATCAGAGAAAAAGGATTACCTACTTTCGTCCAACGCAACAAGATGCAATTTCAAGTCGACTCTGGTTCAGACATCTCGACGCTTCAGAAATCTTCACTCAGAAACAGATTACGACCAAACTCAGATGGATTTCAACGGCAAACAATACTACGAGTACTATCAAAACCAATGGCATCAAGCATCTAGAAGCTGACCTAGGACTTTGAAACTCCTTCGTTTGGGACTGGGTGCATATTTCTTGGCACACTATGGGTTCTTAAGGGAAAACAGTTACTCCAATCCATAACTTCCTTAAAACGTTTAGGCAAGATCGTACCAGTCGAACAGCATACTGTGATGTTGCGGGACGCTGATAATATACTCCCCTGACATCCTTCGAGAACGTTCTATACTATCCAGCGTTCCATATATCTTTCCATTGTACTACAATATTTGTTAAAAGTTTCCATTCTCCAAGGGTTAACTCATCTGCTATTCAAATACAGATGGCGCTCTACACATTTTAAGTGGTCATCACAATATATTCAGATGTAGCTGCAGTTTGAAAGAAGAAAAAGAGGATTCGATATTGGAAGTCGGTCGGATGTTAAAAAGAGCATGCTTTGAGTATACGGTGCATCCGAACTCGGGAAGTACTCCATCTTGCCACAACCAGATACATACTCGTATAATACCTGAATGAGACTATAGTATGATGTTCAGGCTTTGGACAAGTTGAAAATAAAAGTACATTAGCTGCAGAACAAAGGTAAATGTATTGTGATATCCGTTTGAATGTGAACAGCGCCATCTATACTTGAATTACAGAAGATTTCCATATTTAAAAGGCAGAAGAATAAACCATTGGAGAACGGAGAATGGAACGTTGGATGGTACAGAATATTCTCGAAAGATGTCAGGGGAGAATAGATATCATCATCCCTCAAGATATGCAATTCAGTTCTAAAGTGGAATTTGAAGAGCGAATTACGAGTTGTGATTAAGTGGTTTATGTAGAAGGTAAGGAAAAGTAAAAATTTGTTGAGATAAGCGATTAAATTGTGAATTGTAATTGTATTGAAGGGAGTAAGTTCTATGATTTATATCCACACAAACATTTTACAGTATGATACAATTAGGGGTAAACTCAGGAAAACTTTTCTTTTTGGATGCTGTAGGTGAGCCTTACTTATTTACTTGATCTTAGCGAAAGTGAGGAGCATTCACAACATTGCCTTGGCTGTCTCCTCTTGTGGAATCAACGCTACATTGCTGGAAAGTGGTCGAACTGCACATACAGCTGTTGAGTTGCCGACCTAACAGTGTAGATACCCCTATATGAAACATATCGAAACAAAGCAATCTTGGCAAAAGAGGCGTCGAGGCTATAAATAGCACTCTACAAGACATTCGCGGTAACAAAAACCTGATGGGTTCTGTGACACTGATGTTGGCAGAAGATTTTCGCCAAATTTTACCTGTGGTACATAGAGAAACCCGAGTCTTTCATACCATAAGAGTACTCTGCGTAAGGGCATGGTAATACTCTACATTTTAACCGGGTGTGCTCAAAAAAAAAATTACTCATGTCTTTAAGGGAAAATATGTTTCGTCATTACAATAATTAAGTCGCCTCAAGGTCAAGCTTTAAAATACTCCGGCGTAGATTCACGAAGGAATTGTTTCTCCCAGGGTCAGTTTTATGTAGCTTGCTCACGCGTAAGTTAGCCCACGAGCCTGGTAATATTAGTTCCGCTCGATAAAGAAACAAAAAAATATTGTCTGTAAGGAAATGCTCTCGAAAGCAATTAGATATTTACACTTCCACGGTGTCATAAATTTCATGCGAAGCAAGTCACGGGCAATAACCGTGTATAACTTCATAAATATATTTCCGAAAAAAGGTCCATTAAAACAGAGTTCCGGGTGGATGAAGTTGCGGGTAAAAGCTGGTGTATCCATATAATACAATTTTGATTACATAACAATGCAGGAAAGGACGGTCTTTCAAACTGGGCTCGTTGCTTTAAGGTTAAAATTGAATGCTCTGTCCTTGTACCTGGAGTTTGCCTGTAACTCATCATCTTTTTAGTATTATGCAACGTGTACTGGTTCTGACTGGGAACTTAAAACGGTTTGATGGAACATTATGCCACTTAGTTATACCTCCACAGGAAGACAACACATTTTTTTTTTTTTTTTTTTACGTGTCGCTGGGTGAAAATCATTGAAAGTCGCTAAGCCAATCAGCAATTTGTTTCTAGCACTCGTATATCTATGTTATAAGGAACTATCTTTGGTCTGTTACTTTGTTCGTGTGAATATGTTGTAATATATGTATATGCAGAAACTTAGAATTTATTCAAACAAAAAAAAGTTACAATCTTATTGGCAAATGTAATGTACCACAATAGACTAATTCCAGACTGGCAACCGACGCCAACGGATGCTAACTATGAACTCTCCACTTATATCGTTATTTTAATCCCCGCTGTCTCGCCCTACCAGAGCGGAGACACATTCAGCTGACCCAGCATTCTATACCACGTCCACGCTCGGGCTATCTACGTGAACACGATTCCAGCTCCACATGACCCCAGCGACGAACAGTATCACCTTCCTCCAGTTTATTCCCTGGTATCACTGCTTCTTCGTTGCTTCTTCGCTTTTTATATAGATTAACGAGGCCAGCAACACTTCGTTGCCACCGACTTGAGCCACCGACGTGAACCACCTCCGTATGATGAGGAATAGGAGCCGTTCGTCGACTCCGAAATATAATCGCTCTGGAATGCGGTGAAGTGAGGACGACGACCGAACCATTTTCATGCTACATAGCAATCAGTCAGCAGTCTGGAATGATTCATAGAAAGATTACAGTTATTTACTTAATACTACAATACTTATCCTTACTCTAGTTTTCGTTTCTGCCACGTATACTCGTACATATTTCTTCTCTTTATTCCTAGTTAGCTATTGTAGTTCGAATGGTTTTACTCTTCGTAATCTTCCAACTAAATGGTTGTTATTAAGTAGTTCGACTACTTCTAAATTAACATGCTTGCGAAGCCTACCTTAAAGTCTTCTTGCGATCCTCCTGACCACGTCCTCTATCATTTCAATTTTTAGATCCCTCTGTAGATCAGGGTGTCACGCCAGTGTCATTCAACTGAGGAACAAAAAAGTCAGAAATCATGTTTCTATAGCGCTCTCCATTGACGGTAACATTCTGGCCAGCATCGTCCATCGGAAATATATGGGATGACTCCACCAAACAGTGAGTTTTAATGGTTGGAAGGGCGTCTCGAAAAAGGCTTCTGGGTTTTCGGTAAGTTTGGCGAACCGAACCATGGTTTTCAACATAAGTTTGCACTGAATTGAATTGAATGCTTTGCAGGTTCGTCTTACTTTTGCACCGCCAAAGTTGGAGGACATATGTCCATATTCGCTTTAGGACTTGCTTATAGAGAAGCAGATTATTGAGAGACATGAATACCTCCCTATGTTGTATCGTTTTTTTCTTGAGGTGAGTTTTCCAGCTGAGTTCGAATGCCAAACTACTTTGTTGTTGTTGTTGTACGTTTTTATTGGTAGCGTTAACATGAACTTTTGGTCCAACCAGATATGTGTATCATTTACTCTCCTTTGCAGTTTCTCTGTAACTTCCTGCAAGGTTTTTCCGACAGCAACAGTAGCTTCGTCATTTTGTGGTAGGTCGTTCGTGTATAGGAGGAAAAGCACAGGTCCTAATACACTACTTTGCGGTACTCCAGTTTTATATATTTCGGTACGGAGTACTCATCTTCTTGCTTAAGTCTCAATAATCGGTGGATTATATATGACTCTAGTGTTTCTGAGTATTGTTTTGGAAGATATTTTTATAGTTTATGGACTAATCTTTTGTGTCAGACTTTACTCGTATCTAGAGCCTGTGTTACATCAAGGAAGATGGTAGGGCATATTTGTTTTTCTTCTAAGGCTTTTTCTATTTTATCGGTTATTCTGTGAACCAGATCTGTAGCTGAGTACATATTTCTAAATCCAAATTGATAGTTTAGTACTCGTATCAGTCAATTTTCTTCTATAATCGTATGAAGTCGTTTCAGAAGAATTTTTTCCAAGAGCTTTGACAGGATTGACAGCAATGAGATCGAGCGGTATGAGGTAAATTCACTTGGCTATTTGCACGGCTTTGCTACCCTTCGGAGACTTTTTTTCTATCGGAAGAGAGTACTTAGACAAAGAAATAGTACCCATTGTAAGTTCCTTTTAATGAAATATTTCAGTCTTACGAAGAAAGATGAGTAACCACTTCATTGATAAAGTGCGTAGAGTACCAGCCAACCCCGCCCCCAAGTCAGTGCCGAATACTTGCAGCCTGATGCGAGCGTAAGCCGGACATTCATAGAGATAGTGTTCCGCGGTTTCATCATCATTTTACCTGCAAGTACCGCAGGATGTTGCGTCACTTATGCCCCCTGTCATGACGCCAGTAAGCAACTTGCAGTCCCAGAGGGACAGCAGAGAGGCCGCTCACTTCTTAGAGACGAGACGAGACGTTCTCTAAGCCCAGCTTGGCTGTCGGTACAGATGCAAATGCTTTACCCCCAACACCGGTTCTCTAGTTCACTGCCAACAGGATTACGTAAATCTCTGCTTAGAAGACAGATGCAAGTTTTCCTAGTGTGAAGTGAAATCTAATGATGTCGTCCTCCAGAATGACACCAGCGCCACATCTTAGAATCCTGGCTCAGATTCCGGCCCAAACCAGTCCTGGGCACAAGGAAAGCAGCTTTCATATTTCTTTCGCAACAGGAGTTCTGTCCATAAGACCAGAGTCATAAGACAGCCGGGGCACAAGGTGATTAAAGCTCTAGTGAGTGTAGTTGCAAAGACTACTTCTTTTTAAATCGAAAATGGCTTTGAGAGTGCAGCCCATGATATGAATATCAAGGAGAGGGAGATCCACCAATGCGTCTGGAGCGAAGACAGGAGACAAACCATTCTTTGGAGCCTGGTAAAAGCAGCAATCTCGTATTTTCGCGAGAGCTTATTCCACCAGACAACCGACGCATAGGATATGATGAGCCTTTTTGGTGACAGGCCCCATGTCTTGCCTTAGAGGTTTTCGACGTAACATGTTTAGTCCAGAGAAATTTGTTATCAGGATGACACCTAAATATTTACTTACCTTCTTTGGAGAATTAGATGATGAGGCCATTAAGCACTACATGAGTCAGACCGGACAGCTCTCTCCTTTTCGTAAAGAGAACAATCTCAGTTTTGAGAGGATTAACTGAAAGCCCAGTACTAGTGCACCAGTCGTAGATCACGTATAGGGCTGCCTGAGCCTTAGAACAAATAGTCGCTAAACACGATCCAACAGACAGTACAGCTACATCATCCGCGGGTGCTTGTGCATAAACGTTAGAACTATTGACCGCGTTGAGCAGTGAGTTGACCAACATGCACCATAGCAGTGGATATAGAATGCCGCCTTGCGGGCAACCACATATTGGCCGCAGCCACTCTCCGCAATCAATGTCCTATGCACCAGTATTACTTTTACCCACAAAACTAGTGATCCGTCTACGCTGTGTTGTCTGGCCGAGTTACACATGCCGTCGAAAGTTGCCTTGTCGAAAGCACCATTCAGGCCTAATGCCCAAGGCGTATTCCTCCTTGTCGAGTGCGCCTTAAATTTTGCCTACCAGATTCTGAAGTCGCCGACAGAGGATGCATTCGCAAGGCGGTTTTGCGCACATGAATTTCTACCATTCTCTCGATGCTTTTCAGCATGAAGGAAGTCTGTTGAAACTCGTGGCGAGTGAGTAGACCTCCTTTCCGATTTTTGGTGGAAAGGCTACTCTCACTGTTCGCCAAGCTACCAGTATGTATGCCAGTGCCAGGCTAGCAGTGAACATTTTCTTCAGAATTGTCAGCAGCTGGTCTATACATTTTTGTAACATAACTGGGTAAATACCATCGGTGCCAGGCGACTTGAAGCCATCAAAGGAAGTAACAACTGATGAGATATACCAGCTGTGGCGTTTTGTGTTGTTCGGCTCAGTAACAGCATCGTTAATAGGAGCTGATTGTGAGCTGGTTCTCATTAGGTTACCTGGGAAGTGATCTGCAAGCATTTGCTTTCGATTCTAGGTACTATCATATTTTCTGAATGGTTCCAGACTTATTGGTCTCCCCCTTTTGAGGATTTTTACCAGCCTGGTTGCACTGACAGTTTGGAACTTTTCGGAAAAGTCTTTATAAGAGGCACACTTCGAAATCCGAATGGAGCACTATTGTACTTGTCGAGCTTCTCCTTAAATCGTGTCCAGTTGGTTTTATTGTATGCGGATTCCTCCTCTTCAACAAGGTCGAGACCTCGCATCCGATTCTGAATTCTATGTATCTGTGGTGTAACGTGGAGATCTTAGATAGTACTTTTCAGGCAGCAACCTCCTGTTGAATAAAGTCATGTTAAGTCGGCTAAGAGCCAGAATTATTGACAGAAAGGCCAGACCATAGTATGAAGTCCAGAAGATGATTGTCTCTCACATTGCATTTGCTACTGCTTCAAGAAATAATCTGAGCATTGCAGTATATGATAAGTCCCACCGCCTTAGGTGGTTTTGAGAATAAAGAATCATAGGGAACACATGCAGCCGTAATGGTGAATTTGTGCTATCCCCGTTTGTTTCGTAGCTTATGTCTGTAGCTACAAAATTGCACAAGTTTCGATGGTGATAGGGAGTTCTGCACATAAAGCAAACTCTCGGCCTGCCCTGATACGAGGGTTGTCTGAAAACAATGATACAAGACATTTTTTCTCAAATTTATTTTTTATTTTTTTACATAGTGTGCTTGTAACTCTGCACACTTCTCCCAGCGATGCTCCCATCTTTCTAACACGTCCAAATAGTACTTGGCGTTTTTCTCTGCAAAATAATTGTTCATGTAGGTGATTGCCTCCTCATTTGACGAAAATCTCTGTCCTCCGAGTGCAGTTTTTAGATGAGGGAACAGAAATAAGTCGCTTGGGGCTAGATCTGGTGAATAAGGCAGATGGTCAAGCAGTTCATACCGTAATTCATCGATTTTCGCCATGGCAACCGCTAAGGTGTGAGACGGTTGTCTTGCTGAAACAGGATTTTCTTTTTCTCCAAATGTGGACGTTTTTCCGCAATTTCTGCCTTCAGCTTGGCAAGTGATGATACGTAGTATGCTCTTGTAATGGTTTTTTCCTTTTGAAGATAATCGATTAAGATAACTCCTTTACTATCCCAAAAAACAGTCGCCATCACTTTCCCAGCCGAAAAAACAGTTTTTGATTTTTTTTGGAGCCGGTTCGCCCTTTGCTGTCCACTGTTTTGACCGAATTTGTGTATCCAAGTTTCATCTATAGTAATTAATCGGACCCAAAACTCGGATTTGTTGCGCCTAAACTGCGCCAACAGAGCATTGGAAATGTTCATTCGAACACGTTTTTGGTCTAACGTTAGCAAACGCGGCACTAAACGCGCAAACAGCTTTCTCATGCCTAAATCTTGATTTAATATGTAAAAAACACGTTCTTTGGACATTTTCATAGCCTCTACTATCTCCTCACTTTAATTTGGCGGTCGTCTAACACCATTTGGTGAGCTTTAGCAATGTTATCGTCAGTGGTTGCAGTTTTTGGACGTCCCGATCATCTCCCAAGCTCTTACGGCCACGTTTAAATTCAGCTGCAAAAAAATTTCACTGTGGTAAACGATGTTGCAGAGTCCCCATACACAGAGTCCAACTCATTTTTGATTTGCGTAGGCATATTGCCTTTCAAAAACAAGAATTTAATAACAGCTCGATACTCAATTTTTTCCATTTTCACAAAAAACACTCACTCAAACGACTGCCAACTAAAAACGGCGCGTCCAAATTGACTGAAATTGCGGTAAGTAACTATCAAAAGATGCACAACTAGCATTCACTAGCTTTTATTGACGAGTGTCGCTATCTTTACGTTGCGGTCGGAAACTTTTCAGCCAACCCTCGTATGTCAATTTTGTTTATATCGAGAGTAGCTTGCAATTCGTTTTTGCGATTCTCGAGGCCATTGGCATTCCATCACGGGAGTTGTATGAATTTAGCCATTAGGATCTTTTCGGATTTGTTTTGCAAGGAAATATTCGGGTATTCTTTCAAGAATTTTCTAATTATTCTCTTCCATATCTTCCATTCTGTTAAGAATGCTTTGCATAATATCCTCCATGGCATTGCTGGAAGGCTTTGGGTTTCCGATTGGTTTGACAACGTTGCTCGAAGTAACCAGTGCTTAGTATCATAACCGGAGGCATATGGTCCCGTTTTTGCTTGAGCGAACATTTGTTTAGCTGTGTGTTATTTTGAGCCCCGATTTTGATCCTGAGGTCCGTCTTTTGGAGCAGGCTTCTGCATTTTCTTTTGCTTGTTATCTTTTACCTGCTGGAGGTCTTGAAGCCTCTGTAGTTGGATGGGTGTCTTTCGCTACAGGTGGCGCGGGGCTGCCTTTTTTCTCTAATGCATTCTTTTGTATGGTGGTCTCCTGCACATCTAACACATTTTGGGTCAGAGTTGCAGTATTTGTGAGTGTCACCATACTTTTGACAGTTCTTACTCGTACATTGAGGGACCAGCTTTTTTCTTGATGTCTTCAACTACTGGAAAGCAAGCATGTTGACAACTTTTAGCATTTTGAAGTTTGTCTTCTTTAGGTCATTCGCAATGCGTTCAGGTGTGGTTGAGAAGTGTAATTTCTCTGCTGCATCCTTTATCCGCCGCACTTTTTTCTGATTTAGTAATTTTGTCAAGATTCTGTGGGATCCTTCGTCTTCCACATTAATTTTGACATCATTTCTGTTCAGGAGAGCTGTATTAGCTTTAAGTTGCTTTTCCTTGATCAAAAAGTTCCTGGAATAACCACCGTTGGCGCTCCCATTGTTCCGAATTGAGTTCTGGTTTTTGTTCGTTAATTTGGTAAATTCCCTCTCAATCTTAGCGACATAGCTTGACATTTGCAAAAGTTACGTAGCCAAGAGTACATCTATCTCTGTGTGTGTTGGCGATTTTTTACAATTTTAGAAATGGATTTAAATTTGCAACAACGAACTTGTATTAAATTTGGCGTAAAAAAGGATTTAATGGTGCATGAACGTTGGAAATATCGGAAAAGTGTTTCGGCAACGATTCTCTAAAGAAAACGGTCGTTTACCAGTGGCACGAGCGGTTTAAAAGTAGTCGTGAGTCAATCGAAGATGATGGACGCTGTGGCAGACCATCGACATCGAAAATCGACGAAAACATTGATGGAGTAGAAGAAATGTTGGCCAATAACCGCATATTAACCATCAGATTGATAGCGGAGGACTTGAACATTACTTATGGATCCTTCGAAGACATTTTGGTTAATGATTTGGGTTTCCGTCGTGTAGCAGCAAAGTTGGTGCCAAAATACCTCAATTCCATGCAAAAAAGAGACCGTGTTGACGTCGTGAGGCTGAATCCGATCACACATTCATCAAAAGGATCATTACTGGAGACGAGACGTGGGTTTATGAGTACGACACGCAATCCAGACATCAGGCTAGTGAATGGCGTTCACCAAATGAGCCGAAACCAAAAAAACCACGTCGTTTTCAGTCAAAAAATAAGGCAATTCTCACGGTTTTCGTGGATTACAACGGGGTAGTGCATCATGAATTTTTGCCAGAAGGCTAGACAGTGAACAAAGAGTATTATTTGGGCGCTATGAGATATTTGCATGAAGCAATTCGCCGAAAGAAACCAGAATTGTGGGTAGAAAACTCGTGGATTTTGCACCATGATAACGCACCGTCGCACAGTGCAACAAATACCATCCAACAGCCACCGAATTCAGCTGATTTGGCTCCCTGTGACTTCTTTCAGTTAGTTCAATCGAGTTAAAAAACCACTACGGGGAACACATTTCAGCAGCCGAGAGCAAGTAATGGAAAAATCGCAGGAAGCACTGATGGACGGAAAACCGAATATAAAAAATGTTTCGAGAATTGGATCAAGCGCTGGCATAAGTGTGTTGCAGTCGATGGGGATTACTTTGAAGGGCACAACATAGATTTAGATGAATAAACTTGTATTTTTAATTTTCTGAATCAATTCCGGGAGCGAGGTGGTATATTGAATAAGCTGTCGTACTTTGTGGTACAAAGCACTACAATTGGGGGATGCTTTATTGACTTGTGAGTTGTGTGGTTGGGTTTCTTTGTTTTTAATCTTCCCTTCGCTTTTCTGGTTTATTTTGGTGGTGAAAGCTGCTTTTTTTCTTTTTGTTCTACTGAATGATGGTTCTGTCTACCTGTGTAGTTCTTCTTCATCCATAGAATTTACGACAGGTTTTGTTAGCCGCTCAGTTTCATTGTTATCATTGACCTGTTCTTTGAGCAGCTGCAACGCAAGCTTTTATTTATCAATTTCGCTTGTCAGCTTTTCACTGAATTACATAAAATTGTCTCCTTCCTCACTGGCTTTTTTGTAATAAGCTTGATACTTCTTTTGTTGTCTAGGATGGTGGTGTTCTTGCCATTTTACGACTCTTTATGAAAGAGTAGTCTTTTAGCAAGGAATGGTTCCACCCAGAATCCATGGAACCAACCTCCGAAGAGGATGGATTCACCAGTTTACCTGGAGTACCCATCTGGGGTAGTTATTTTCGTTCATTGCATATTTCATTCTAGTTTAACTTTTTTCGAAAATTTTTAAAAATTTGAACTTTAGACGCCTCTTATGCCAGGCATGCGACCCTCGGGTAAATTCTATCCCCAAAGGAGCAAGACTACACAAATACGTCTGTCTAAACAAGAGTCATTTAAATAAATTTGAGTTATTTATAGAGTCTCCTTGGTCACAGCCGAGAGTCACTTTGAAGAAGGAGCAGGAAGCAGAAAAGCCAAATGTCAAATCAACTCTGGATTGGAGCTCCGTACGTTGGACTTTAAAGGAACTACATATTATATGGAAAAGCAATTTCAATATCAAATCAATAGTAGTTGGATTAGTATCGCAATTCCTGGAACTCAAAGATGAGAAGCTGGCTTTGTAATTACTTATTTAACGCCAAGGTGGCTGTTTCTAATTAGAATTGATGATGAAGTTTTAACCATCTATTGTAGATTGTGACTACAAAATTAAAAGCAAGAAAAAAGGATTTAAAATATCTCTGAAGACGTGCCAAATTTAATAACGGCACACATGTAGTTCCAGAGACAAATTGCACAAAGAAATACCACAAGCCGGCAAAATAAACTTAAGGGGGTTGCCTTTCTTCAGTTTGCTCAGTAGAAGGTCGTCAGCTTCCTTTTTATTCAAAGGTGTAGATACATGTGGTTGTAGATACGTATACGAGTATGTACAAACAGCCCCATATGTGTATGGGCATCCCTTTAAGAATGCCAGAGGGTCTGCTATAATTTTAGTGAGAAAACTCCTTTGTTTCCTAATAATGAAGTGTATGTTCATTAAAACAGGAATTTTTCATCGAAATTTATCCAGTGTTACAGTATTTAGTAGAACCGAATCTTATAAAAAGTTTTTGAGATAAAGGTCCTCTAATATTTGGCATACGATGGTTCTTAAATCAATGGTTTCGTAGCCGTTTTGAAGCCATAAACTGGTTTAAATCAACTGAAGGACCTTTTATTTAACTCTTGCTCTTTAATGTATAATACATACAGTAGTACTCACTTACGAATTGTATCTTTTATCACCAGATGTCATGCACATGAAGAGATGAGTCTCTAAAAGCCCATTGTTTTGAATAGAGTGCATCTTAAATGAGCTTCTAAACTACGATGTTCATCTTCACAAATCTTGTCATTCAAGAGAATCTGGGAATAGACAATTAAATCTTATTTCAGATACCATGCTCATCCATTTGCATTCATGCAACCAGGAGACAAGAACCACAATTTTCAGGAGAAAGTATCTGATTAAATTCGTGACGAAACTTCGTTGCCTGACAATGACAATGAATCACTATCTGACATTTAATTCTTTACGAAAAGAAGTTAGCAATAATATTTTAATTTTTTAGGGCCGGGTCAACTCCGGCCAAGTTTAGTACATGATGCTCTTATAACTAGACTAGATTAGATTGTTGTGGGAGGTGGTATAGTGATGACTGCGGCTACAGATGGGCCTATTGTGGTGTCCTTCATTTAGAGCTCTTCTCTGATGAATCGTGTTTGAAAAACACCGATGGATCCTGGACAACCTCAAGTGATGAATGACTCAACCTGCTACTGAACACCCACTTTTTAGGTAGCTCCCAATTCGCGGCCAACCGGGACCAAAATTCATGGTCCGATCATAAGAGACAAACTGCTCTGGGCGCTGCATAGCTTCAAACCATACAAGTCTGCTGGTCCGGACGGTATAATACCTGCCGAGCTACAGAGGTCCTCAGATATTATTGTGCCAGTGTTAGAAAATATTATAAGGAGCTGTGTAGAACTTATCCACATTCCACTGTTATGGAGAGAAGTCAATGTAGTATTCATTCCCAAAGCTGGAAAATGTTCTCATGTCCCAACCTCAGACCTATAAGTCTATCATCATTCCTTCTGAAAAGTTTAGAATGACTGATTGATATCCATATTCGAGCTAAAGTTGATCCAAGACTTCTGTCTACGGCTCAACATGCCTACTGTAAAGGAAAGTCGGTGGAAACGGCTGTGCACTCTCTGAATAGCCACATCGAAAAATCCCTACAATATAAGTAGTACACAATGGTTGCTTTCCTAGACATAGAGGGCGCCTTTAACAACTTCAACACATCCGTAATCACGACTGCGCTGTCAACTCTGCAGGTAGACGACTCACTTGGGGAGTTGATCGGTCTAATGCTAAAAAGCAGGATAATCAACTCCAAACTGGGTGAGACTTCTGCTAAAAGATATGTCAGTAGAGGTACGCCACAAGGCGGTGTCCTCTCTCCCCTTCTCTGGAACTTAGTAGTTAACGAACTACTGATATACCTGGAAGCGGGTGCTAGCAGAGTGATTGCCTATCCGGATGACGTTGCCATAGCCGTCTCAGGAAAACATCTAAATACCATTAAGGAACTCCTCCAAGTAAATCTCAACAGATTAACCCGCTGGGCAGATCGCTGTGGATTGGGAATAAACCCGCATAAAACTGATCTTGTCCTCTGTTCTAGGAAATATAAAATTCCAATCATAGACCCTCCTTCAATAAACGGTACCAGTTTAGTTTTCTCCGATACAGTAAAATATCTGGGTCTCATTTTTGGCAGGAAACTAAACTGGAAACCTAACATTCAAGAAAGAGTCAATAAAGCTACAATAGCTTTATTCTCTTGCAAACAAGCCATTGGGAACAAATGGGGCCTTCAACCTCGCATAACCCACTGGCTATACTCCCGTGTTATAAGACCGATACTCACCTACGAGGTTGCTTTCTGGTGCACGGCCTTGCAGTCAAGTGCAGTAAACTAAACAGACTCAAAAGACCCCCCATGTCTATGCATAAGCGGAACGTAAGGTCTACTCCCTCTGCGGCATTAGACATTCCATTCCAGACACCCCTCGATATTTTCAGCAGGCAAGTAGCTGCGACTGCAGCTATTCGCCTTAAAGCGACTACACAGTGGACAAATAATTCATTTGGCCACGCTGGCATTCTTAATATAATACATCAGGAATCCTCACAGAGAACATCGATTTCAATATACCTGAACTCTGGTTTGACAAAGGCTTCCATGTAAGCTTCCACTCCAGATACTTCTGAGAAGAAGATGCTTTCATAGAGGACAAGTCGATCCATTTCTACACAGATGGAACAGACCTTAGGTGGACTGGACCAAACAGATCTGGCCAAAGCTGAATCTGAATCGCTCTAAGTGTCTGATACTTTTAAATAGGAAACATCTCAGCGTCATAATAGGTGTCATCACTGGACACTGCCACATAGGCAAGCACACAAGAAGGCTTGGCGCTTTTACAAACGATTTCTGTAGACGTTGCGTGGACTATGAGGAAGGGGAGACAATACTCCACCTACTCTGTACATGTCCAGCTCTCTCCTAGAGAAGAAAACTTAATTTAGCAGCTTTCTTCGATATACAATGACTTAAGCGACCTAAGGAATATAGAGTAAACAGTCTCCTAAACTTCATCGTAATCTCAAGCTGGTTCCATTAGTAAGATATTCATAGATCCACGTTGGTGTTTCCAACAGCCACTCTTACCAACCTACCTACCTACCTAGATGAAGTGGTGGGATGTTAGGATGACCAGTTGTACAGACACATACCCAGTTTATCCGACAGCGCAATGTGCGTTGAAGCAATCCGCATTGGTTCAATACGCTCATATAAACACCACTTCAAACCGCATTCAACACGCATACATGCTTATAAAACGCTTTGAAAATTTGTAACCGCTTTGAAATATCATATAAACATTTTTTGCATTGTAACATTTTACTCTCTCTCATTCTTTCATCATCGGGCAGGTATTAGTTGTGTATTTAAAATTTGGGATTGCAAACGAAATATTTGGAAAAAGAAAGAAATAAGAACAATGTATCAGTGTGTCATTGTGAAGTGTCAGTTCAATCAGCTGTTTGTTAAATTCTCTCAATTTTCTCTCGCTCATTTTGGATTTGGTTTTAGATAATTTCATATAAACCCCAGCATTTCTACGGGTATTGACCCAATGTGAATTGCTTCTACGCACATTGGGCTGTCGGATAAACTGGGTAACAGCCTCTGTATTTTGCTGAGTTCAGCCTATGTTCACCTCTGCCTCGCTTTATGCTACCAAACGGCGGCTGCATACGTGATAATAGGTCTCGTTATTGCCATGTACATCCATAGTGTCATTTGGGATCAAGTCAATAATTTCCCTGACTAGACTTTTGCTGGTCAATGGTGAGGTCCTGGCCTTGTCAGTAGTCTTAGAAAGATGACTTGAGAACTTTATTGTGTTACCGAAGAGTGTGGCATTTCTCAGGCTTCCTCGCCTTCTTCTCTTAGTGATTCTAACTTTGGTTCTTTTCTTGGGATTGACTTTGAGGCCAACTTTGGTGCACCACTCAGAAACTAGGTTCAGAGCCCTCTGGAGGCGATCCGAGATTGTGTTTTCGAATTTATTTATGATTAGGATAGCAATGTCGTCTGCATATCCTTGGACATAGAAACCTTCCATAGTTTTGAGGAAAAAGAAGTCGGGCTGATTGGTCTATATGATTATGGTGGTTCAGACGGTCTGCGTCCTATAACTATAACTAAAACTGAAGGACAGGAAAGATTAGAGTCGGGAGAGGTGACAATTGGGGAGCTTTTAGTGGTACTTCTGTACATGGGAAAATACATTAGCTTTTTTTCTGTGGGTAGCAAAAAAACCTTCATAGGCACTATGAGAACCGGCCGCGCATGCTCTCATAATAGTGTCAGATTCTTGCTCACTAAAAAGCCTCCCAGTATCTATCAGACTACCACTATGTTTCCTTTGTAATCAGTTTACCGTTTACTGCTACTTATTGCTTTTCCGCCGACAAATTTATTTTTTATTTTTCATTTTTCGATTTCTTTTTGAGTACAACTGACCTACTCCACACTGAATATGTCGAAGTACTGCACTCACTTCAATTGTACAATTGCCACTGAAACGAATGGTCACCTGGTTATTTGCAGCGGCCTCTACGGCAAATCACATCATGCTCCTTGTATCCGTTTGAGCAAAAGACCGATAATTCATCTCAAAGACTATAGAAACAATTTCCGCCTTTTCTGCGACGAATGCAAAGAGATCTTTCCTTCCCACATAATGCCCGCGATAAAGTGCCGCTGAAAATAAAATATGTTTGAAAATAATTGAGAAGCAGTTTTCCAAGATTGACGACGTCACCAAAAGTGTTGAGGACCTCTCCAGTACCATCGATCAATCTACCAACATCTATAAGTCCAAACTTAAGATTTTAGATAAACAATTGGCCTATTTCACAGAACTTTTAAAGTCCACTAACATCTTCAACATTGATGATGTGAAAAGTGTTATTAGGTCTTGGGAAAAATCGTTTATTAGGCCCTACAGCTCTTCCTCCACTAACGGCTGGAGTTCTCTAGCTGAAATGGTTGTGAATATTGTAATCATTCTTCAAGAGACACCTTCACCGCCATCCCGCAGTTTTCCAATGAAATACGAGTGGGTTTTTTGCAACCCCTTCTCAGAAGTCATTCAACTTGGTGATTTGAAGCTAAGAAAAGTAAACCAGAAAAGAACTAAAGCCAAATGTTAAACCTAGTCATAAGTTTACTGCTAACCCCAATGCCAGTCACAATCCCGAGCCCAGTAAACAATCCTCGACTTCTCATAGTGACCCTAACAGGAGTTTTAAGGTGGGAACACTTCCTCCTTTACCCAATGCAAGAGAAATCCTTCATCATCTTCTCCTTGGTATAACAAAGAACTTCGAAACAAGCGAAATAAGTTATAGCATGTGTACAGTAAATATGGCTCTGAGTTCGACTATCGAATTACCTACAAACTCACCACCACTTCTCCCAGCTATGCGATATTCGCTATAACAGATACCTCAGCTGAATGCAATCTACCCTCATTTTCGAACCCAAGCACTTCTTTCGATTTATTAATCTGAAAAAAAAAAATCCGATAGCTGTCCGTCTTGTCTCAAGTTCTTCCATATGTCCTCGTCCGATCCTACAACCGTCGCCAATTACTTCGCTAATTTCTTTAGTGAATCATTTTCTGGGTGTTAACCCGGATCCTGAATACTTTGATTACTTGAGTAACTGCACTCGGACATCGCTAATGTCTATCCAGCACAGCTACTGGATAGGAAATTTCAAACTTTTCACCTAGTTTCGATGCTCGCAATTTTTTCTGAAAAACTGTGCCAATAATCTTATTCCACCTCTCGTAAGCATCTTCACACTTTCGATCTTCCAGGGCGTTTTTCCTCGCCTCTGGAAAAGCGCATATATAATGCCTATTCATTAAAAAGGACTCATTTCTAAGTTATCCTGCATTTGCAATGTTCGTTGTTTTGCACACCTATCCTTGCATCGAACAAACATGGATTTTTAAGGGCAGATCAACTACTACCAGCCTTACACCTTACGAGACATCGCTGGTGTTACGAAAATTTTCATCAAAATGTCCAGTGGGGACGGGTAGTTTGCAGACAAGAAATATTTCAATAAATAAAAATCTGGTTTTCGTTCAAGACATCTCTGTAGACATCATGCCTGAAATTTTTTTGACAGCGCTTGTCAGTTTGACTTCGGAATGTGAAAAAGAAAAAAGTGCGTCGAACTTCATACACCACAATGCCATCCGTTGGTAAAAAAGAACAAGAAATCTACATCTGCGCGGCCGTTTTCTGCTATAATGCAAGCAGTTCACACCTACTAAACCAAGTAACACTCATAGAATGAAATGTGATTCAAGTTAAAAGAAAAAATGTCAGACGCACTGTCTGATATTTAGTCTGCCATATTTGTGTCTCTTGGAGATGTGGTGTTATTGACTTCGTTTCTGGTATTGTGTGACCAGGCAAGAGCGATAGGAAACAAAATTTCAATAAAACAACAACGCTGTGAGATATAAAATTGATTCTAGCTTTATTTTGAAGCTACGTTCATGTCATTAGGGAATAGCACAACATTCAAATGGCCGCCATAGCTTCGCTGGCAGTACTTCAAGCGGTCGGTTCAATTTTTTATGACTCGGTTCAATATGTGCGGCGTTATTCGAGCTCGTGCATAGTTGGTTAACATAGCTCTATATTTGAGCCCATTAACGATAACGGGTCTCCTTCCTCATTTCAGAAAAAATAAGGTCCGATGAT
The DNA here is from genome assembly GCA_949129095.1 of Volucella bombylans. Taxonomy (NCBI): domain Eukaryota; kingdom Metazoa; phylum Arthropoda; class Insecta; order Diptera; family Syrphidae; genus Volucella; species Volucella bombylans. The sequence continues at coordinate 382,129,920 of OX422140.1, read as the reverse complement.
GCCGGCATTTCGCCATGCTATATTCCGCATTAAAAAGTCAATCTTTGTGGATGTTTGGTCGAAAACTTGTGGATTGTGTTCGCTATAATACCGGCAATTTTACTTGGTGACATAGCCGCTGTACCAAAAATGAGCCTCGCCCGAGAAGATGATTTGTTAGCCAAAGTCCAGATCGATCTCCGGCCAACATTACCAGCACCCAATTACCAAACTCACGGTGTTGTATATGGTTATGGGAATTTAATTCTTGCATCAGCACAATCATATACGGATGTAGGCCCAAATCTAACTGTAAAATAAGCAGGGTTGACTCTGTGGCGAAGCCCAATCCAACTGCTTGGCGCCGACATTTCGCTCGACCTTTCTAGGTATCCTTCGATACTGGCCCCTACGCGGGCTGTATCATTTCGCGCCAAACTCTATCTGGTTGGTGGCTTAAAATCCAAAAGAGTGTACTCGCGCTCAAACTTTTAAGCGGTGCGTCGAATTGTCAACACACTAAAGCCATGATTTGCAACCTCACGACGAAATTCACGCTGTGTATTTACAACTGAATAATTTGCGCACGTTCGGCAAGTGTAAAACGATGCATGAAGAAATGGCAAACTGAACACATTGACAGCTGGATGTCATTGGTATCTTTGACAGTTCCTGAAACATAACAATTGACAACTGTAGGCATAAACCTGGTGGCCAGTAGAACAAAGGATTTATAGTCATCAAGTTTTGATAGCCATAAGCATTTATGTGTGTTTTATTGTTTAAAAAACTATTTTTGGTTTCAATAAATTAAAAAGAAGGAAAACAAAGTAAAAAATAATCGGTACTTATTACTGCTAAGGTGAGTTTTATTGCCTGATTGATTTGTCCCTTGGTGAATCGTGTTTTTGTCTTCAGATAATGGAACCCAAAATCAGGAAAAAAAAGTAATCTCCCGCACTGAGGAGTGCCTCAGTGCAATTCCAAAGTTCGGACAGAAAAAAATTTCGTGAAGAAGTGGTCAATGGCGCTTCGAATGGGAAAACCCTTTCCTAAATATTTCATGATCTGCAGTCGTCATTTTAAACAAAACGAAATACTCATACCAGCTCAACGAGAACGTGTTAGATGCAAAACAATGATAGCGAAAGGTGCAATTCCCACACAAAATCTGCCCAAAAGTTCAATTCCGGTGAAGAAAATAATGATTGACAGAGAAAAGCGGTTTCTATTCCGTTCCATTAATACATTAAACAGACGGTAAATTCATAACTATATTTGTTTATCGAGTTTTCAAGAAGAAAGACTTTTGGCAATGTCCAAGTCATCAAATGAAGAGTCAGATGAAGCTGCGAATAGTGTTCAAGTCTTACGAACTGTGGATAAAGGCATTCAAGTTAACATGAATCCGTTCGTCGTTGCATAAGCTCAAAACAAATTGTTACTTTGCTTAGCTGTCAGTCTCATTTCAAATTACTGATATGACTGCTAAGTTGTACTTTGCTGATACTATCCAGCTTTTAGCCAAAGTCACTAAATGCTTTGTATACCGGCAAACAAGAGAGCAGTACATGAGGAGCCTTCCCGCTTGCTTCGAACAGTTCTCAAATGTGCAAACTGTTCTTGATTGTACAGAGATGAGAACTGTGACCTTCAGATGTCTGAAATGTAGAACGTGCACTTATTCGCAGTACAAAGGCTCGCATACGCTAAAAGTGATGATTGGGGCAAATGATTGCAACTGGCAAATCTTCAGACAAGGCTATTTTTAGCCTGACAGATTTAATCGACAAACTTCAGCTGGAAGATGCAGTTATGGTCGACAGAGGTTTCTTGATTGGTGGCGAGCTCTCCAAAGCTGGGCTCGAGATGATAAGGCCCGAGTTAAATTTTGGGAAGTTCACAAAGCAAGATGTTGAAAGGAATTGCTGTAGTTCGAGTGCTGTAGGTTTATACCCAAAATCGCGGGGAGAGTAGACCGAATGGAGCTTGGACATCTCATGGCTTAGCATACTCATATGTTGTAGTTTGCTAAGACCTGTGCTGGACCATGGGATTGCTATGGAACCAACTGGTCTATTCGATGTGGAGTTGCATTGCAACCGGGTGCCATGACCCACGGAATGGCGGAGGTATTAGATAGGTCTCGACCCTTCACCAAAGGGGAAGTTTGTGCCTTACACACGACCTCGAATCTGGTTCTGGTGGTAGTACCTGTACTACCCGAAGGGCGCTTATCAACGCATTGTTTTGATATCTTGTGCTTAAGCCCTCACCGCAGGTACCTACGTTAAACACAAGAGACATCTGTAGCTCGAGTGCACGTCGAGACACGGATAGCGAGTCTAAAAAGGTTTAAAGAGTTATCCGACACAGTTGGTGTCGCCATGTTACCTTATATGGACGACATAATGGTGGTATTGAGTGCTTTATTCAACTTAAGCTCTCCGGAATAAGCGGTGATAAATTCTTGAGGTGAGTGAATAAGAATATTGTTTAGGGAAAAGTCAAGAACAACTTTATTTTAAGTGTATTTATTTTTTCTTATTTACTAATTTTTTTCCAGTTAAAAATTGGATAAGCACAACAAAAAGAAACTTCACAACAACAATGGAAACATAAATATAATTTTTAAATATATGTACATAACACTTAACAAAAATCAATAGAAAAAAACACTGCTAAACCGATTTGAATTTGACCATAGTAAGTACGTCTGTCACTTTAAGGTAATCTAAAGTGTGGAGCAATTCCTTTGCTGGCACTTGTTTCCCTTTAGTTGGAGACTTAATTTCTACTAATCTCCATTCGTCGCCATCATATGCCACACCGTCCGGACTTATAGCGAGAAATGGAAGATTAACAGAAATTATCAAGCCCGCTTCAAACAGCAAGAATCTTTTGGCATACAGTTCTCTAGCCAACCTTTCTGCATATTTCCCATATCGAGTCGTATCCGTGCCTTTGAAATTACTGTCGTAAATAGACGACAACTTTTTTGGGCAATTTGGAGCTTTGTTGTAGGAGTAAGTGAAAAGCTGGTAACGGAATTGCCGGCTCACACGGATAATTAAGTTAATAATCTCTCTGTTTTTGTTTTGTCTCTTTACTATCTGCTTATTATTATTGTTATTATTCTTTCGTTTTTCTCTTAAATTATTGATTCTATTCATTTTATCTTATCTCTTTCTAATATTTACTATAAACACAATACATCTCTTTTAACGTTTACACTTTTTGTTTTCTCATTTTTCTTTTTATAATTCTATTAGTCTGATTGTTCCGAACTCGGACTGTTCGTACTATAATACGCTTAATCTTTAGCGATGGATATTAGTAAGTTTGATGGTGGTTCCAAGGACGGGAGTAGTGATGGAGTCGTTCGTGCTATGTTACGCGTCTTAAGCAACCAAAAGATCGGTCCGCAAGTTTGTCATATAAATGCACAGAGCTTGCATCCAAAACTGGATGAGTTTAGGGATATTTTTGTAGGTTCTAAAGTTGATGCCGTTTGTGTTTCTGAAACATGGTTTGTTAATGATTTTAAGGATAGTGTCTACAGGGTGGATGGTTACAAGCTCTTTCGTGGTGATAGAATTGGTAGAGTTGGAGGTGGATCGGCAATTTATATACGTGAAGGCATATCATGCAATCTGAAGTGCAAATCAGGAGTCGGCAGTCAGATAGACTATGTTTTTGTTGAACTTAAATCAGGAACAGGCACCATGCTGTTAGGGTCAGTTTATAGGCCTAATAAGCATATTGACATCACGCCATTGTTTGAACTTCTCGAAACAATCTCCGTATGCTATCCCAAAATAGTAGTTGATGGTGATCTGAATAGTAACCTCTTAGCAGAGAGTTCTCTTGTCCTGGGAATGAAGGCACTTAATTTGTTCCCGGTCAATATGACGTCCCCCACTCATTTTTCTTCGGTACACTATTAGACGTTTTCTTTGTTAGTGAAATAAAATTTGTATTATTATATGATCAGTTGTCAGCACCTGCATTCTCTAGACACGATTTATTATATCTAACCTTTGATTTTTGAATGATTCTGTCTGTAACAACTTATGAATACAGAGATTTTGACCACATTAACTACCTAAGTTTGGAGCATAGCGCACGAAATGTCGAATGGGACCGTGTTACATGTATGTCCTGCCCTTGTGATCAAGTTGAGTTCCTAACTCAGAATATTAACACACTTTTTAATAATCATGTTCCTATTAAAGTCAAAGTGACTAAACATGACCAATGTCCCTGGTTTTCAAACGAAGTTCGGATGCTCATGTTACAATGTAATCGTGCCTACAGCGTGTGGAAACGTTTTCGAATAGACGCCCATCTACGTCTTTGCCGTACACTACGCAATCAGGTGGTTTCCAAAATTCGTGCTGCAAAAAAGCAAATGTATGGTAACAAATTAAACCCAGCTATGAAAAGTCGACAACTTTGGAAAAATCTACGAGATATTGGAATTGGAAAGCGTAACACAGGTCTTGACACCAATATCGATGTAAACGCACTCAATCACACCTTTGTAACGCTTCCTTTTCCGGTTCTGAATCAAGTCTCTCAAAGAACTTCCGAATCCCAAAATGGTCCGCAGAACCCAAATGAACGGATGTTCGAGTTCTCCGGGGTTGATAGCGCAGACGTGGTTGCAAGCATTTTATCTATAAAATCGACTGCGGTCGGTATAGATGGAATACACCCAGTTTTTGCTAAGGCCATTCTACCAGTTATATTACCATTTCTTACACACATTTTCAATACCATCTTAACAACTAGTGTTTTTCCTACCCAATGGAAGCTGGCGAAAGTCCTACCGATTCAAAAGAGCGCTAATAGCCATGATTATAGACCTATTTCTATTCTACCATTTTTCTCGAAAGTGTTTGAACGTATCATGCAAAAGCTAATAAATGCCCATATCCGTTCATGCAATCTTTTATCTACAATGCAATCCGGTTTCCGCCAATACCACAGTTGTACAAACGCAGTTATCAATGTTGTAGAGGATATAAGGAAGGCGATAGATGATGACCAAGTAACTTTTTTAGTTCTTCTGGATTTCTCAAAAGCATTCGACACCGTGGATCACGACAACTTGTGTAACAAACCAGCATACCCTTTCCAATTTTCCACATCGGCCACTCGATTAGTGTCTTCCTACCTTCGGCTCAGAAAACAAGCTGTTTCGATTGGTCATATGCTATCTGAATTTCTTCCAACAACTAGAGGGGTTCCACAGGGTTCCATTCTAGGACCTCTTCTCTTTTCTTTGTATGTCAACTAGCTCCCTTCCATTGTCAGCTCATCCTCTATACACATGTATGCCGATGATGTCCAATTGTTTAACAGCTGCCCTCTTGGGTTGATTGAAGACTGCTCAAGTAGAGTTAACGCAGATCTGGACAGGATCTCAGTATGGGCGGAGAAGAACGGATTATTTCTTAATCCTAACAAATCTAAATGTTTAGTGATTAGTAGGAAGCCCGTAGATCTATCATATTGTTCTAAAATTCATCTAAACGGCTCGACCGTAGAATATGTTGAAACGGCCAAAAATCTAGGAATGCTATTTAACAGGACACTATCTTGGGATACGCATATTAATGCGGCGGTAGGCAAAGTTTATGGTATACTGCGCCTATTATGGGCCTCTCAATACCATACGCCCCTGAACACACGTCTGCTACTCGCAAAGACACTAGTCATTCCAACACTCACATATGGCTGTGAAATTTTCTGCAAATGCGATGCTTTAAGCAGAAGAAAGCTTAATGTTGCCTTTAACAACACCGCGCGTTACATCTATGGTTTGAGGCGCCTCGATCATATCTAGAACTTCTCCCGACAAATCTATAACATCTCATTCGACCACATTTTACGTTTCAGATCACTCCTATTGTTATTTAATGTAATTCAGACACATCAACCCAGCTATTTATTTAATAGACTACGTTTTGGTTCATCTAATAGATCCCAACAGCTTGTCCATCCGCGGTATCATTACCTTACTTCGGAGCGCCAGTTCTTCATTAACATTACCCGTCTTTGGAACTCCCTTCCTCAGCATTTAAGAAGGTCAGGTACCATTGCACAGTTTCGGAATGGGTTACAGTCTTATTTACAGACAATCTCTGACTAACATTTTATTGTATTAATACTTACGCTTATATATGGTAGTTTTTGCTTGAGAAAAGAGAGATGTATATTGTATATTTCATATTACGAGTTCCTTGTTTTTTTTTTTTTTTATTTATCTTATCGTATTTAAGAAACAGAAAGAGAAAAACTCTAATTATTGAATTATTAGTTTAACGCTAACGTGTTATTTAGCTTTTTCCGCTTTTCTAAATAAATTATATTTAAGCCTTGCACTAGTTTATAAGATTATTGTTATCTTAATGTGTAAACTTTCAATGAATAAAGAAATGAAATGAAATGAAATGAAATGAAAGATGCTTCCAGTGATTCGTTTTCTCCTTTCAGTGAGCCACTGGACAATACTTTGGCTTATGGTCGCTTTGCAAACTTGGGCAGCATCTTCTTGTCAGTTTTCGAAGATGTGAGGAAAGATTCCATTAGCGGAACAAAGCTTCGTAATCCATCTGAGTCTACGATGAATTCAAAGAAATCGTCAGATTTGTATTACTTCTCTTCTGCTTGAAAATTCTCTCCAGATGACCGAAGGCCAAAGAAGAATTTGCTCAGTTCGCAGTTGGGTCTTGCTAGAATTATTTTGGAATACAAAAAATAAGTAGTACTTTGACGAAATGAAATTTGAAAATGATTTTGAAACCAAATCATTTTTTATACTTACCTTTTGCCGTGCATGGCACAAGTTACTCGCACTGACGGCACTGAATTGCTGGACAAAGGTTTTTCGAATCTTTCCCCATTTTTGGGTCAGCTCCGTGCAGCTTATCATTTCTAGGTTTGGTTCTCTAAGAAAAACACTTTGTTACAGAGTAAAATTGATATTATTCAAAGGAAGGTGCGAACCTTATTATTCGAATAAGACATGCGACTATATGCTTGCATATTTTGCCTTCCCCGGCTTTGCAGGTGCAAGTGCATATCCAAGCCTCTTGTTGTTTTGTAAGATTTTTCAACTTTACTTCATGGGGTCTTGAAGTCATAGCTGACACTGTGTGACTACAAGCCCAGTCACTTCATCCACTGATGGGGGTGGTGATATACCAATTGCATAGATCCATCCGGCTTTGAATATTTCCTCACTTTCCCGAATAGATCGCTTCACTGATATTAGTATTTCCTTTGGGGATTCATAAATTATATTTGTATCCATCATAAGGTTCACAATCACTGTAATTTGGAAAACAATAAAACAGTATAAACAATAATTATAAAAACAAATTTCAATTACATCTCCGAAAATGTACGTATTTTTTGTGAATGACAGATGATGATGTCTATATTTCTTTTGTTCTATCTCCTTCCAGAGGGTGTTTTCCAACTTTGCCATTCTACAATAGGAAAAGCTATCATTGCTATCTGGTCACCCTTTATATACGCTTCGATGTGTATGTATATTTTCAGCAAAAGTGTTGCCAGTCACAGTTCATGGTTATTAGAAATGGTGCAAAGAACAACGCGTTTTCATTGTTGAGCAATAATGACGAAGGTTTGACAGCTACAGTTTGCAGTTCATGTCTTCAGCGATGATGCTCATTTTCATGTTGATGGCTTTGTTAGTTGTCAAAACTGTTGAATTTGGGGTTCAGAAAATCCGCCAAACAAATGCATCCACAACGTGTCACTGTTTGGTACGAATTTTGGACTGGATTGGACTATTCTTCCTTCAAATGCTGCTCGCTATCCCGACATGGTAATTCAGTTTTCTGTGCCTAAACTGCAAGATGTGGATGTAGACGACATGTGGTTTCAACAAAACTGTGTCACATGCCATACAGCCCAATAAACAATTCAGTTACTACATGAGTCATCATTATTGGCGGCCTAGATCATGCCATCTAATTCCGTTGTACTTTTTTCTTTTGGGTTTTTTGAAGTCTAAAGTGGGCGGCCACCTTGAAGGAGCAAATTGAGCGCTTTATCAACGAAAATTCAGCCACATTTATGCAAAAATCTCATGCACAGGGTGAGAACAGGGTGAGTGGAGGCAATTTACCCGATGTACCATCCTGTACATAACGCTATACTGTATACTTTATGAATAAATACAAAATTTACAAATTTTAATTAAGTACATCTGTTTTCTATCAAAATTATTTCTTGCGTGAATTTTATACATACTCCTCCATATGAATATTAATAACTTCTCCACCATGGCCGTCTTCGGCTCCTTGATTTTCCGTTTAACTTATTGGTACATTGGAAGTTTTTTTTGGAAAAAAAAAATAAGGATTCTCTCCCGGATTTCGCCAAAACATCGTTGTTGCTTCTCAAAGTTCTAAGAAAACTTTTGTTGACTAAAATATTAACAAAAAATATTTAAATATTCTTATCGTATCCAAGTTAATGAATTTCGCCGAAATTATTGTAAGACATTGTTGAAGTTCTTACTTATAGACATTATTTTTTATTTATTCTAATGTTTCGGGATAGAAGACAACGTTAAAAGTTTTATTGTTTGTAGGAAGAAGCAAACACTGATTTTTCCATGAGCCCACTCTTGATAAGGCTGACCATGAGAAAAATCATTGCCCCTTAGATCCACCCCAATAAATTTAAATTACTACCCCTGAGCCTTGTTCATCGTTGGTTTAACGAGGGATTGCAACGGTCTAAACTGAAAGGGGAGATCCGTTGGTTTCATTGGAATTCTAAAAATAAAGGCATCCTTCCCTGCTGCGGCTCCAGTAACAATTAGAGCTCTAATAATGTTTTTGTTCAATTTCTTGACTTGACGTCGTGTGCCATTGCAAAGGATTTGGGGACTCAGATTTCTTATTAACGTTGTTGGTGTGCCGATTTTCAAATTTAATTGGTACGCAGGAAGACGACCTGCTGGGCTTAGAGAATTGAGAAATTCTTTAGGGTGGTTGACACTGTCATTGTCAATCGCTTTGTATTGATGGGAACGTGTTTTCAAACTCAGTAGCAGGTAGTTGTTTATTTCATCCATACAACTATTTTTTGATGACTCTATAGCAGAACCACGAAAATGGTTTTGGTCCTAAAGCCTTCAGATCTCCATCAACACTATTAATGAGTTCTTTTGTGCTATGAATGATTTGTCCGAAACGCAATTCTTAGCAGAAGAAATGCGAAGCCGGCCATTGTCAGTATCTTTAGTTAGCTGTATTCTCATATTGGTTTGCAGTTGAAGATGATATAAGCCAAGCTATTGTTGTGTGAAAATAATATTTACATCTTTATTTATTCTATTTATTTATTTTAATAAAAATAGTAATTGGTATGTTAGGCGTCGTGCCTTCTTGGTATCCGAAACTACAAGTTTCTTTTATGGCTTTCGTTCGCCCTATAGGTCACCAAAATAATCCAATCGATGCACCGCATTCTTGCAGTTGCTTGTTTATTCGCAAGAATATGTAATATTTGATATTCCATACTTTCTAACATTTCGTTTATTTATTGCACTTGAGTGCATCAGTGTGACGGGACTCGTGTGTTCTCCGCAGTGGGTCAGTTGTATTGTTGCAATTTTTGGAATGAAGTTTCTTTACGCGGCTTGCGTCAGGGACCTAGCTGGTAGTAATCGTCACGGTGAAAAGCGTTACGTGTTCACATTTTCATGGGGTTGAAAGGCTTTTTGACAAGTGGAACACTTGAACCGGAGCATTTTTATTTTTAAAGTTTATTATTATTTTTTTTTTATAATTTACGCGCGCCTAAGGGGTTAGATACCCTTTTACTGTTGCCCGGGCGCGGGCGGAAAGATAGAAGGAGGAGAAAGGAAAATTGTTTTTGTAGTGGTTTGAAATTCAGGTGTGTTTGGTTTCTATGTTTGCTTCCCAGGGGTGGGAGTCCGAATAGGACGGAAAGCTTTTCTTCACTCAGAGTGATTCGAGGTATATTACAGTATTCTTTTCTGTGATTGAAACTCTACAACAGCCAAATATCTACGTGTCAGTGTTATGCCTTCACACGCAGAATTTTTCTGTCTGAGTTCCAATTACACAACTGAAAAACTTGAAAGACTTGTTCATGGGCAGGATTCGAACCTAGACCCCTCCGAGTGAGAAGCGATTGCTAGTACCACTACACCACGGCCACCCCAGTTTGAGCAGTTCGCCTGAAATATACATTTTTTCCTATTCTTCACACTTCCTTTCTCATCAACGATCAAAACTAAAATGAAAAAATATGTCAGAAATGGAACGATATGGAAAAAAATGATGTGTTGCACCCGAGAATCCACTTTAGAAATGGATTCTCGGTGGAAGTAACCCTTCTTCTTCCCACTTCAATAAAAAGCGTTCCCTCTCTTTCGAACAATCTTCCTGCCCGCGCCAATGTGAACAGGCAATTTTTAAATTAAAAGAAAAAGAAAAAAGTTTCTATTCCACTCGGAGTCAACCGAACACACTGCCGTTGTGCTAATCGTAGCCTACACAAAGCTACTCAAATTTTTTTTTTATTGATTTTATTGATTTTATATATTTTATTGCACCGACATAAAAATAGACTGCCTGTCAAGACTAAAATACTGAACATTGTGCTTCGACATTTCTACTAGCCTGTTTAATAATGCAAGGAATAATGCCCATTATCCAGGGCATTGGAAAACTGCGTTGGTACATCCCATCCCAAAAAGGGATAAAGATACTTCGTATCCGGCGAATCTCCGCTCGATCAGCTTTTCCATCAGAGTCCTAACTAAGTGGGTTGAGGACAAACATATAGTTCCGGACAATCAATTCGGTTTCAAGGCGGGATATGATATCATTCATGCTGCGTCTCAACAGGTTTCTGATATCCAATGGAACAAAGGCAAGAACCAGTGCACTGGTGACTGCCTGATTGACTTGGAAAAAGCCTCCAATACCGTGTGGTTAGCGCGACTCTTTTTCAAGCTGAACAGTATAGGCATTAGTAAACCAGTTCTGTAAATTCTTTTCAATATGCTTACAGATAGACAGTTCATCGTGAAGAATAACGATGTGACTTCTGCTGGAATATTTCACATTAAGAACGGTCTGCAATAGGTGCCTATCCTACTCATCATTTACACAAGTGATCTGATAGGTTTACTTCACCATGGCGTAGCGCACGCATATGACTTAATCAGCTCAATCAGATTATGAAACAAGCTAATGTAGCAGTTTCTAATTTACTAACTAAAGTAGGCAATGGTGAACCATTAGAAACACATGAACTAAAGTTGATAGAATCAAAATTTCTTACAAAAGCCGATACGCAAAGATTATGCCCAAATGGGATTCGCCTTTTTTTCAAAAATAAGCACGTAAATGGCTACAATAATTACATTCCACAACAATTTGAAGATAAAATTATCACAACACCTGCTGATACAATTACTGGGTTTAAAAACCATGAGCGAGATGCCAATTTTCGAGCACAATTACATAAAAAAGTCAGTTATCGACACTGGAGGTTTACCATATGAAATTACTTTTGTAACAGGTAAGTTTTATGTAACGGGCGATCTTGTTGGCCATGCCAAATCGCCAAAACGGGAGATTACGCGACCAGGAAACGCTTCCTGCACAATATCCATTGTGGCGCGTGTATTTGTGCAACTGCACCATTTTTTTGAAACTACATGTTCGCCAAGCCCCGCTCATCCAATTCCAGCAGTAAGAAGTCGTTTATCATGGCCCTGTAGCGTTCGCCAGTAACAGTGACTGTATTGTCGATGGCGTCCTCAAAAAAATACGGCCCAATCACTGCTCCCGTGTGAACGCCGCACCACACATTGGCATTGAGTGGATGTAATGGCTCTTCGTGCAACACACGCGGTTTTTCAGTGCTCCAGAAACGAAGATTAAGTAGAAATGCGCCTCGTCGCTCATGATGATTTTCGACAAAAAATCGTCCTCTTCGTTGTTGAGATTGAGGATGGCTTGACAGTAATTCACACGCGACTGACTGTCAGGGGGTATTAACTGATGCATTGTTTGTACTTTGTGTAAGTCTTTCACTAAAATTCGCTGTAATGTCCGTTTGATGATGCTCAATTGCGTGGTCCGTCGTCTGATTGATGTTTCTTTGTTCTCAGCGTTATCGGCAGCCACAGTCGCAATATTGGAAATCTCGAACTATCCACCATAACCTAATCAACTCCCCACATATCAACCCTTTTTATTTTTTTCTTTCCAACTACTCGAACCAACTATCTACCAGTATCCAATCACCCATCCAATATGTATCAATTTCACATCCATCCTCTTACACTCTTCCCACTTATAAAGCAACCTATCACTTTCCACCTTCTTAAAATCCACCTACCAACTTTCCACCCACTAACTTTCGTACACACTTCTCATCTACCACATATCTAACACACCAGTCAATCATTTCGCTTACTTAATAAAACAAAATGCTCAATGCTGCCACACATTTAATTGGCATTACTTAAAAATAATGCCATTTGAGAAAAAAAGCACTAACAATATTTTTCTCTAATGCCAGCTTTGGGTGTTGTCAATACTTTTTTTATTGCTAATGTCTTGTAATTTCATTGGAGAAGTATTAACTGTGCAGTAGCTAAGAAACATCAGTTCTGTTTACTTTACCTCCTCGAGTCATCGGGTGCTGGTTTCCTTCAGTATCGAACCATTGGCAGACTTGAAGACTTGAGTTTTAGGAAAGTTAAAATGGCAAGACTGTAATACAATCGGACATGATTTAGAGCCAGAATTAGGACACACGGTAGATGAATTTCCCTTAATGAACCGTCAGTGGCGTTAAACGACAGCAAGCAGATACCCAATATGCAGTGCCTCAACGTATTTTGAGCTGATTTTCAGGACTAGTCGGGATAGTGAATGATAGATGATAATGAATGAGCCCTTGATGGGTTGACGACAGCTATTATACCTCCGCCACCGGAGTGTCATGCTAAAACCAAACTATACTATTACGCAGCTTTAGATAAGGACGGACGTACAGATTAATTCGCTTACTTTACGCAGGAAGGCCTCGTCAAATTAAGCCCACAGTGTGTCACCAAACATGGGAATGGACTCAAATGGGGAATGATGCCTATCCTTAGATCTTTATGGAGTATCAAACTGAATCAGCGCCATCCAAGAAGTGCGATGTGATAGGCGGATAAGGGGAGAATGAAATAGCAGGGTGACTACTACAGGGAACAGACATACTCGTACTAAGGCAAGAAGTCTCATTCTTCCAACATGTCATTAAGGCTAAATGTGCCAACAAGAATCTGATCCGCGTGCATACTGCCACAAGCATAAAAGACGATTCTATGAAATAATTTTTCTGCGATCTCCTCGACATAACCTACGAACAGTGCCTAAAGTATGACGTCGAAATCTTCAATTCTGTCTTAAGAGACTTGGTACGAAATCTTTGAGTTTCTTTAAGCCCCTGTCAAACTGCGCTCCACTATGAAACAGGCCATTTGCAGAAGTTTTTCCTGCCGAAATATGTCAAATCAGTCATTTGGTGAGGGCACCCTTCAGGTTCCTGAACAGCTTCCTCTATCTTGTGTTGAGTTTAGGCGGGACTTGTCTTGAACTCTTCTTTAAGGCATGTCCGATTAGTTTTCCTTGGATTTCTCTTCTTCGAAAAGGTCGGAATCTGGCATAAGATTTTGTAATCTTTCACTAAGACTTTCCAGCACTCATGGTACACCAGTGGTTCCTTAAAGGTATGCACTAGTAGACTTGGAATGTTAGAGGCTAATCTGAGTAAATATAACAGACCCGTACTGGGAAAGTCATCTCATGTACATACTCCTTTAAAAATAGCAGCGTGAGTCATACCTAGATTTAATAGTCTCTATATAAGCAATGTTTAAGCTCGAAGCGAACGAAGGCCGTTCTTATTTTCTAGACACTTGTTCTCCTTGCGAGAATAGACTTCTAACTTTCCAGTGTCAAATGCAGGGTTATGGGAATGAAGACGCATCAACACACCTTCGTTTCCCTGAGTTGCCCCGGAAATTAGAAGATGACGGGCATCGGTTTCAGTTGCCTGAAAATCTCAAAAGCCTAAGTGCCCGAATTCAGGAACAGACTTTCCCTAATTATTCGAGTCTTTGTTGCATAAAGCACTTCACTCCGAGGCTTCTGTTTTCCAAATAGTAGCCCTTTGCTTGAATGGAAACATACTCTCGTTCTCCCAAAGTTGATATCAGTGTTGATATCGCGCTGATTTCAACCGGACCTAGTGCGCGGTGAAACCATCTATCTATGATATTTTATTTTGGTGGAGCTTAACTATTACAAGTTGCACATCTCCGGTATATTTTCCATCGTAGTCGAAAGACCTATCAACTCTTGGCTTAGCGCCTAAAATAGCTGGGGCTTTATTTAGTATATTGGTTGAGGCCTGCAGAATCCATATTCTGGCCGTGTTCGGAACACCACAGGTAGATTATTGCTGTTGTGAGTACAATCTAAAGTGTAATCATTTAGGGCCACCTTCATACTACTAACAGTTTGCTGTTGAGTCAGGACTTAGTTCGATGTCTTGTTAAATAAATCGATGAATCAAACAAAAGCAGGCTACAAAGAGAATATCAAGGAGAGAACGCAAATATAACCACAACGTGACGTCTAAGGAGGAGATCTGCGTTGCCTCAAAGGATCAAGTGAATTTTGAATTCAGAACCGAAATGATTAAGAACGTGAGATGCAAGAAGGTCCCATAAGGCTATTGTCGAGTACGAGAAAAAAAATTGTTGAAAGGCTGCTTTAGATGCTTTGAGTTCTGATACTTTGTAAAAACTTGCAAAAACCTTAACGACCAAAGCCATAAACTGAAAAGCAAAGCCAGAGTAACTTCAGTATTTTGCCAAAAGTGTTGAATATGAACATATGACCGGTAGCAGAATATAAAAATGCAGTCGTTCATACACCTCCACGGAGAGCAGAAGTGTTTTGTGTTTCGGCTTAAAAAGGCAGAAAAATAAGTAGCATACTTTTAGCCAGTGAAATTTCAAGTGTTCGGTAGCCGAGGTGGTAAAGACGTGGACGATATAATACCTAGTGTAACGATCCCGAGGCCTGGGTTCGATGCCCATCGTCAGACAACAATTTTTATTTCCAAATTTTTATTAAAGAGAAGTGTACAAAAAAAATAAAAATAATAAAAAAAGTCCCGCAATGGATTGTGGAGAGCGGTCCGCTATTCCAATAGCGGGACCTGCTGAACTACTATCAGGCGAGGCTTCAAGCGGGTCAAGCGAAACACCCACGGCTAAGAGAAGGAGGAAGCTTAGGCCATCCTCCAACATAGTTCAACGTCCCACGCAACCAACTTCCACTGTAAAACTGCTTGGTGGAGTGAGGGAAGGGAACAGTTTCGCTACATTGGCACAGAGCGAAACGGAAGATGAAGAGGAAGAAATGATGGCCATAAGTAGCAGCATCAAAATGCTGCAACAAAGGGTACTGGCCATGAAAGAAAGGCAAATGGTCAGAAGGAAGAGAGAAGAGGAAGAATTATCCCAGCAACAACAGCAGACGCTACTCCAAAGCAGAGCCAACAACAACACCAACAAAAGCGGAAAAAACACCAGCAACAACAACAAGAGCAGCCACAACAACGGCATCAACAAAAACAACAGCAACCACAAAAACAGCAGCAGCAGCAGCAGCAGCAGCAGCAACAACAACAACAACAACAACAACAACAACAACAACAACAACAACAACAACAACAACAACAGCAACAACAACAACAACAAAAACAACAACAACATAAACAGCAACAACAACATCAACAACAACAGCAGCAGCAACAACAACAGCAGCAGCAGAAGAAGAAGGAGAAGGTGCCTCCTATAAACACCAATAAACTAGAGGTAAATGAAACCAAGGACCTGTGTAAGTTGGTCATTGGTAATAATTTTAAAATTATGAGATTGGGGAACGATCGCCATGCCATCCACTGTAATACAGTGGAGGGCTACGCGAAAGTGAAAGAGCTCCTAAGGGAAACGACGACGGAGCACTACTCATTTACACCAAAATGTGAAAAGCGGCAATCGATGCTGCTAAAGGGGTTGGAACCGTCTTCTGATCCTGAGGGGATCTTGGCACTGCTCAAAGAGAAGGAGTGCGAAGGACTCAAGTTTGTGGGGGTAAAGCCGTTTACCACAGCTAGAGCCAGGCGGGAGAAACGGAGTCTGCCGTTCTTCCTGGTGCAGCTCAGCCCCGAAAGCCGTCTGGATAGTCTAAGGAGTATCAATGTCCTAGACTACCAGGTGGTTCACTGGGAAAAACTAAAAAGGAGCGAAGGCGTTATACAATGCGTTCGCTGCCAGAGGTTCGGGCACGCCGCGTCGAACTGCCAAATGCAGCCTCGATGCGTGAAGTGCGCTAAGAACCACAGTTCCGAAGAATGTCCTCTGGGTGTTGACGGAGCATCCGATAGGTCGCAGCTCTCGTGCGTATTATGTGGAAATGTGGGACACACCGCAAACTATCGGGGTTGTCCTAAGTTCGCTGACATTAAGAAAGCCAAACTGGCTCGGCAGCAGAAGGTGGAGGTCAAACGTTCACCTGTGAGGTTTCAAACACCAGCCGTCATGTCCCAAATTTCCTACGCCCAAATGGCATCAGGTAGGGGGGCTACGGTACAGCAAGCGACTGTTGCTTCTCCGGCGCCAACGCCGAGAACAACGGAAGCTGCACCTAACATGCTGGCCATCTTGCTTGCAATCCAAGGGCAGATGGCTCAGCTGCAAAAACAGGTTCAAGAACAGGCCAAGCGGGTGGACCAGATCTACGCGCTGCTGCCGGGCCTAACGCAACACATGTCGTAATGGGTACGCACATGGTGGAGCAAACTTTGAAGGTCCTTGCGATGAATGTTAATTCACTGATTAGGATTGAACGAAGAGCCGCGATGTTTAAATTGCTATAAGACCAAACTCCTGATGTGCTTTTCGCTAGCGAAACCAAGCTAACCGATAAGCACAAACTGGAGTACAATAATTATATTGTTAGAAGAAGAAATCGGCCCAGATCCAAACGTGGAGGCGGTGTCGCGATCTTCATTAAAGAAGGTATAAAATTTCACAGAGTGTACAAGGGCGTGTTGCGCAGGTTCCGGGTGTTGGAGGCAGTCGTCGTGTACATCCCGCTCCGCAGTGGAAAGCGGCTGTACTTGGCCTCTGTTTATGCACCTGATACTTCACAATCCACTCTATTCATCACAGAACTCGACACGCTGTTTCGACTTCTGAGGCTGGAATCGGGGGAGAATTATTTTATAATCGGCGGGGATTTCAACGCTAGACACAGAGATTGGGGAAATAATTTGCCAAATACTAGAGGGAACCTACTACTCGACTGGTGGGGTCAGCACGATGTCATGTACAGACTCGGTCTTAAAGCGACGGATAACCCGTCGTTTCCCAGAGGCGGGTCATATTTGGATCTACTGCTGTACGATGAACGCATACGACTGACAGGTACGAATTTACAAACGCTAAACTGTCTGCGCACATTCGTGTATGACAGCGACCATTGCGGTTTTAGCACCGAAAATACAGTTCCTAACGAAATTGCGGAATTGGAGGAGTTTGTCCAAAGATATTCTTACAACTACAGTAAGACTCGATGGACACGCTTCTCCGCAACCTTGACAAGAGCACTCTCCTCGAACACGCTCCACCCACCGTCCAATAGGGATTTGTCAAACGAGGAGATCGACAATTACCTAATAAAAATGGACGAGACAATTAAACAAACTATGGACACTACAATACCGCGGTATCGACGTACGACTAACGAAGACCTGTTCCGCAATTCTACTATTGACGCACTGCACCGACAGAAAAGTAGACTTCTGTCAAGACTCAAAAACTTGTACAGACAGTTAACTGACCGACGAGACCCGGAGATTAGGACACTGAAGTCGTCGATTAAAAATATTCAAACGCTAATAAAAGAAAATTACAGAATTTCTGTAAGTTTGTATTGGAACAACAAGGTTCGGGCTGTAAACACCAGCAACCCGAATATGTTTCCGCAAATAAATAAACTATTTCGGAGAAAAAATCAAAACGACCTTCAGTGTCTTAAAATAGCCCGGACAACAGACAACGAACGGTTACTGACAATAGCAGGTATTGATCCAAATGAGGCCGCTGATGATGACGACTTTTTTGTGATCGAGGATCCACAGGAGAAGGTTGAGGCCATAGGGGCCACTTTCCAGGAAGTATATAAGGCCATTGATAACATTGGCCCTAATTACGACCTGGACAATCGCGTCTTGGTACACGACTTCTGCATTGGAAATGAAATAGGGAACTGGCGATCCGAGGGCTCTGGTTTCACCCGATTTAGCGACGAAAATATGGCAAATAACGTCATTGCCAGAGAGGGTGGCCTACCCCCGTTCATTTCGAAGGCAGGACTCCATGAGATCTTCGACACAATCAGGGCTAAGAAATCGGTGGGGACCGATGGTATTCCGAACATCGTGCTTCGACATCTTCCTCTAGAAGCGGTGGACATTTACACCACCTTGTTTAATAATGCAATGAATAATGCACATTATCCAGCGCATTGGAAAACGGCGGTGGTTCAACCTATCCCCAAAAAGGGAAAGGATATATCCAATCCGGCGAATCTCCGGTCGATAAGTCTCCTTCCGAATATCAGTAAGGTTTTTGAAAAAGTAATCAATAGAGCTCTGTCTAGGTGGGTTGAGGACAAACATATAGTTCCGGATAATCAATTCGGTTTTAAGGCGGGACATGATATCTCACATGCCGCGTCTAAACTGGTGTCCGATATCCACTGGAACAAAGGCAAGAAACAGTGCACTGGTGCCTGCCTTGTTGACTTGGAGAAGGCCTTCGACACCGTATGGTTAGAGGGTCTTTTCTATAAGCTGACTAGGCTGGGGATCAGCAAACCTCTCTTGTACATTCTTTATAATATGCTAACCAACAGACAGTTCATCGTGAAGAATGGTGATGTGACTTCTGTTGGAATATTTCAAATTAAAAATGGTCTTCAGCAGGGTGCGGTCAATTCGCCGATCCTATTTAACATTAATACAAGCGACTTGATAGGTTCACTTCCCCATACTATTGCGTACGCAGACGATTTGGTAGCGTACAGAACAGGTCCAAAAATCGAGGTCATTAATACTCTCTTGCAGCGTGACTTCGATAAGATTAGACGATTTTGCGATGACTGGAAGTTGAAAATCAACTTTCAGAAGTCGGAAACCATTCTCTTTAGGACGCCGTTGTCTAGAGCATCTAGGGATACCAGAACAAATTGGCGAAAGTTCTCGATTATTGGACAACACGGACAGCCTCTTGCCTGTCGAAATGTAGTCAGATACCTTGGAATCTGGCTAGATCAGTTTCTGTGTTTTGGCAAAAATGTAGATGCTGCTCTGGCCAGAGCTAAAGGTGCTTTTGCCCTTACAAAGAGACTGTTTTATAACAGCCAACTCGATGCGAGGGTAAAGGTAATCTGCTACATGGCCCTTATCAGGCCCATGCTGGTATTTGGTTGTCCTGTGTGGTTCAATGTACGAGCAAGCTTAATGGAAAAGATTCGGGTGTTTGAGAGGGCTTGTCTTCGCTTGTACAGAACACCAGAGTCGGAGTACAAGAAATTTTATCCTAATGAGGTCCTTAACAACAGGGTGAACCTAATACGAGTGGACAACTTCGTAATTAAGCTGACTCGAAGGCACACGGCAGTGTGGATCGCCTCAGGTTCAGTAGGGCGGTAGGGAATCGCGATAAGAGGGATGTCGTTCGGCAGCACCAGCATTTCTGGTGGTTGAATGATGGAGAAGATGTTTCGTCGTCGTTTCCGTCAATTACGGACCAGCCTCACTAATGAGGCAGGGCTGACCAATGTATTTGCTTTGTAAATAGCGATGGCCAGCTTACATAGGTTTAGGTTAGCATTTAAGAAACATATACATATATCAGTGTATACAAAGGTGTATACTGATGTATGTATATGATTGTGTATAATGTCTATGTGTGTTTATGTGTGTATTGTGTATCTAGGTTAGGTAGGCTAAGGTTTATTTTTAAGTTAGATATTAAGTTTTTATAAAAAATAAAAAATTATGTCCATATGTTAAGTTTTTGTTAGCAATTTTTTTCTTAGCTTTAAGTATAGAAAATAAATATCCGTAAAGAAAATGTAAATAAGGTCGAAAGACATAGTTATAAGAATTTAGAGTAGGGGGAAGGGGAAATTTAACTCAGACATGACTGGGACATTTCACGGCGAGGGTTCATCACGCGATATGACACCACTCGATTATTTTCTCTGTGGCTACGTCATGTTCCTAATCTACGCTAACAAACCAACCACTTTGAACGAGCTCGAGGGCAATATACGACATGCTATTGCCGGAATAACGCCGCACACATTGAATGATGTGCTATTCTACATATAATGGCATGAACGTAGCTTCAAAATAAATCCAGAATACCGTTGTTGCTTTATTTACATTTTTTTTTCCTATCCTACTCTATAAATATTGTAAACAAATATCGCTCAGGCCCTTTCCCAAATCTTGTAAAAAAGCTCACTGGATCCTTATCCTCTTCCGATTTACTTCCTTATATATTTTAATTTTGGAAATATAATTGAACTCCTTCTTCCTCCGTCGCAAGAAAAAAAGGGTTCATTGCTTTGAGTTGCTTCCTTCCCAAAAAAACAAAACAAAACAAACTATGATGTGTCACTTTGATTGATTGCCGGGATTTGTTTTGTCGGGAAAATGGGTTATTTGGATCCAAGGGGAAAATGCTCATTCAGGCCAAACGGAATTCCCAGACCTCGGAAATTTTCCGACTATCTGGGTAGTTAAAGTTGAATGCCCGTGTGGATGTAAGAGCGGTCTTGAGGAGACTCAATGCATCATGGTTACACGCTCCAGCCAAGTAGCGGTGCGTTGTATACATACACCAGATACTGCCCCCGCTAGAACAGATTGATTTAATGAATGAATGAATGTGTGGGTGAGGTGAGAACAGTCAGGGTGAGCATAGCGGCAATCAGAACGACCGCTTCATGGTTGACAGACAGCCGGAGGTTTAAAAAAAAGAACGGACTTCCAGCATTCAAAGTGAAAGTGAAAGTTAAGCAAAAACAAGGATTTGGAAAAATTAAAAATACATAGGAAGAGAAGCAGACTTGTCTAAGTGATGAAGGCGAAGCGATGGAAGGAATAAAATATAGGAGGAAGCAGGTGGTTAATTCTGTTTTGAGAGGTTTGGCCAGAGGAGTCAGGAGTAGCAAAAAAGCTAAGTAGAGTTTTTTTTTTATATTCTGTTGGTAGAATAGGATTTTCTACAGCAACACGGGTTGAGAGATTAGTGTAAGTAAAAAACCCGGTGGCCTTTTGTTTCACGAAAAGAAAATTTTGAAAGCGAGGCACGGGACACGCGAAAGTGGATAGCGACCCTCCTCTCAAGCGATTCTGTTTTGTTGTTTTACCTTGAGTGGAATATCTATGAAAATAGCGGCAGGCTGAGCCAAGTTAGCTAGTGTTCGAGTAATTTTCCGCAACCGCACCATATGCTACACCCCTCTCCCCCTTTTCCAAACCAAAATAATCTGAAATTGTGATTTATAACGTCAATCTCTTGTTTGAATTTTGTGAATTCGATTTAATCAATCAGGTTCAAGTACTTGTGTACTCGTATTCGGAATACTGCGTAGCTCCTAAGGGTAGTTCAATGAGCTAAATATAGAGCCACTAGCTTTTCCTTGGTTAGATTTTGTGCGAACCCACCCGAACTGAAGAGCAGAAGGGGCAGCCACAACCTGGTTTATTGGTTTCGTTGTTTAGCTTTGTTTTTTGAGCCTGCACGCAATCCGGCTATCATAATTAGTAAAGTAAATTAATTGTAAAGCATATTCCCAACTTTTGGATAAGCTGGTGTTCTGTCTAGCTACCCGAGCTAGGAAAACGTCATTTGTAAGGTTGTCTGCTACTGGAACGAAAACAACGCAAGTGAATAACAACCTCGTCCCCTTGAATTATACGCAAATTTGCGTTTTTCCATCGTTTGATTCTGCCCACGGTAGACAAAAGCCAATTTTTCATTACTGTGTCACGGCAGGAGATCGACAACCGTCCATCTCTAGCTGATGGGGCTAAAAATCTAAGGATTCGATAGTTTTTGTCGGATTTTTCCATCTCTTTCAGTAGGATGTTCCTCACTAGCTTGATCGTCTGGTGCTCTGGGTGCATGGAGTGCATGATAGCGACCTTACATTGGGCCATAGTATCCCTGTTGGATAGCTCTGATGAGCTAGGTCGCACCTATGTAGTTTTCAGCTCACCCGGCCTTTCATGCACGCTTCCCTTTATTTTGCAACCACTTGAGCTATTGGCAGCATCTGAGTGGGATTTGGGAGCAGTCTCTTGGTTGTGCTTAGCTTACCAGCACATATGTTTTTTCGTGACTCTGTGTGTGGTCTATGTTTCTCCGTCGGTTCTGCCATAGGTGGTACGGGCCCACTTTGTTCTTGTTCTGCTTTCTTTCTTTGCGTGACAACTAGCGCATATCTGGCTCTTTCTAGCCGTTTTGCCGACTCGGACTGGATTCCGTTCTTAATGAAGGCACCGATTCGACTCCTTTGGGCGCCTAGTTGGCCCAGTTGAGGGAATTTCTTATTTTGTGGATCGGGTAAACTTTGCTAAGATTCCATTCCATCAGGCATACACTCCTCCGACCGAGTCTGAGAAATGAGGTGGGGCATGCTCTCCACAAAGTCATTTTCTGCAGCTTTAAATACATCGGCCTTTGTGCGTTGTTAAATTTCAGTTCAGATATTTCTACCCCTATTCTGTCTGACGGCGAGATGTTTATTAATTGTTCTTGGGTCATTGACATATACCTTTTCCTTTAAAAAAAAAACTCCAAAGAAAGTATTGCAGTGATGTCAAATTTCGTGATCTTGGTGACCAATTCACACCGCTGCACCATGAGATAACTCTCACTTCAAATTTCGTCTTCAACAATTCAATTGCTTCGATCGCTGTGTGGCAAGTTGCGCCGCCGTCCTGTTGAAATCACATATCTTCGAGATCTAATTCAGCAATATGTGGCCAGAACAAGTTGTTTATCTTCTGACGGTAATGAAGGCTGTTGACGGTGGTCGCATTGTCAGCCGCATCCTTGAAGAAGAACCACTAAGCCAGCCCAAAATGCTCACTAAATATTGAACATCAACATTCACTTGTCTTTGCTGTCAGATTCATTCCGCAAACGTTCGACTCTGCACACAGTCAACTGGCTTCAAATGTTGCGCCAAGTGAATCTTATAAGCGTGTTGCACGAACACGGGCAGGTCTCTTCTGTGTTTGAACTGACCCAATCGCCTTAAATGTATCGATTAATCTAACCACTGTACGAATACGACGAGAAGGTGCATTATGGTGACCAAAAAACAAACGACATTTTCGAACAATCTCTGCAACAATATCACCATTTCGATAGTCGGCTTTCACAATTTCTATGCGTTCCGTGTAATTCTCCATGACGAATGTAATAGTGACACATGACATCTGTCAAACAATAACGCTGTACGACCGACATAAAAAACAAAATGGTCTGGTGTCGATATGAGTGGCCCGTGATGAATTTTCTTGGATTGGAACTTCATTTATTGACATGGATTTACCAAATTGTCCAAGTAGGACTTGAGGGTTTCATAATAAACGCCAGATAGGGTCTTCTATGCGATATTTACGAAATTGACTCCTCTGTAGCTAGAGAAGTTCAGGATATTGCCTCTTCATTCATTTGTCATGCTTTCTTCTTGGAAATAAGTTAGAGCATACATCTAACCAATTTAAACAGTTCGGCTGGAAAGCCGTCACCGTCAGGAACCTCATTTAATTGTTGACGAAGCCTCATTCCTGTCGTAGCATCTCTCCTTTATCTCGATCGACAGCTTCTCGCGCCATTTCTTTTTCGTCGTGAGAAGCCGGTGTTCCACCTTTCATTTTCTGTTCATACAATGCCTGGGTAGCTCTTGCCCTTCTTTGCCTCTTGTTTCGCTGCATGTGTCAGATATTATTTATGTTGGTCGGGGGAAGCCCATAACATAGTTTTTCTGGTCATTTACTGACATTATTGCCCCTCGTCTTCGACACTTAAACTTGGACTTCTGGAGAGTTGAAGGGACACTTCTGCACAGTTGAGCTTATATTCTTATTCTTATCAATGTTGTTTCTTCTGAGTGCTGGAAGAATGGTTTACATCTAATTTACTCTAACCTATTTGAGTAGGATATAATCAGTTTTAAAATGTAGAAACGTGTTGTTGACATGGTGTACTCGTACATCTTAATTCTGTCCCACTGCAAAGTTGATAAGATGAATCTGTTCCATGTCTGATAGAGCTCCCAAATTAACATCATGTCTACGGGATTGCTCGTTTGTCTTTACAAGAGCTCGCAGCTATCATCATCTTTCATCTGTCCTTTTCCAAGGCTTTTATAGTTGCTTCGTAACAGTTTTTAACGCTACGCTACAAAACCCCCAATACAATAATGTCATCTTCCCTTGGAGTACCTAAGGAATGTGTTCCTTTTTAAAGGGTGGTGGGGGGGCTTTCTGTCCTGTCAGACTGTAATCGAAAGTGTTTAGTACTTCAACTTATTTTTATAAATGAAATAGGGGACCGTGCTCACCTTAACCCCAATGGTTTCTAGTTGAAGGGAGAGGTTTCCCCTATTTCCTAGTCAAGTTTAACTAAAAAAAGATTATGAAGTTGCCAACATCCGAACACATCACTTCGGAGAAAGAAGGGTAGATTCCATCTGAACCAGCGGATTTGTGAATGCTAAGATCCTTAAGTTCTCTTGTAAGCCACTATAGCAAAAGTGGATTTACACCATTGAAAGTGTTGTGCTGTGAAATGTTTATTCAAATCTGGCACAATCTGGATGACATCCTGGCCAACCAGCACACTGCTTGTTCTTGTTTAAAAGTTATAATTGGGATGTCACTGTAAATGAGCGTTTAGGTAGCAGATGAGTTGCTCTGTGGGCATTCTCTCCTTCAACTTTAGATACTTGTGTATGATGCCAAAGCAAATTATTTACCGCATCTATCGTTCGAAAATACCTGGCTACTGGGTTTGGTTATCGAAACCACTTTTCCAGGTGGGAAATTGTAGTGAAATTAGAATGGATATTAACCTCATTACGAGTTAACTCACTGTTGAGGATGGGATTTTCCGAAGCAAATCTGTCTTCAATTGCTTGCTTGTGGACATGTAGTTTTGACCACATGTGAAATTAAATTAAATTCAGATTTGGAAGAGCAACCGAATTGTGATTGATAAGTCGGTAACCGAATGCTTTTGAGTTGGTAGATTGCATGTTTTAGACATGGCATATTGTTATGGTTGAGGCCTTTATTTCAAAACAATTCACGTCAACAGAATTGTGGTACTTAATACCTAAAGTGTCGACAGTTCTATTTTTGGAGTCTTATCATCGAGTCCATTTCGCTCTTAGATAGCAACTCTGTTAAAGAGGCGTCAACAAGGCTTTGCTATTACGCATACTATGACGACACATCAATTGAGCTTCAGAATGAAAATAGGATGTCTGATTCTTAAAAAGAAAACCTACGGCGGATGAGTCCAGATGGTTGGATCAACCGAAACGCTTTTTCTTGAGCGACCTTAACGTTTTTGTGGCTGGGGACATGGTTTTCAGGGCTACATAGAGCCTTGAAATATTGATGGTACTTTATGAATCCTTAATGGGACATATTTCAGAAGCAGGATACTTGGTTGAGGCAACCAAGCCTACGATAAGGATCGATTCATCGTTTACGACCATAAAAAACGAAAGAGGGACAATGACGTTCGGACTTGCACATGGAATGATCGAATCTTGAATAGGCCACTTGCTGAAAGACAGATATAACCACCGTGCATTAAGTGCAGTGGGATAGGGTGGACAAGAGGAAGATGAAAAACTGTGATATATGCCACGGTGAGTGCTACACAAGACAAAAGCAGCGTTTATTTGGGTGCGGATTTCTTGTAACGGGCAGACTTAGAAAGAACGTCTGGTAGCTGGGTAGTTACTTCCAACTTCTGATTAACATGCGCTCACAATCCGACAGAAGAAATAGGCGATGCCACCAAGCAATGTTTCTGAGAGGTTGTCGACAAAAATAAAGGAATGAGATTAAGGGGACATCTTAGCTCTATCGGGGACTGTAAATAGACCGAACATTCTGAGCGGCCATTCGAACTATCGTAACTGCAGCCAATCGATGTTGCGATTCCGTCAGAAATGCCGCAACTGATATGCTGTGCTACCACTGGCTTAACGAAAACTGCACATGTTGCAGAACTGACGAAGCGGCGGGAGTAACGTGTGTAGTCGACGAGTAAAATGGAATGAAAGACTTTTCCAAGGAAGAAAGTAGAAAAAAGAACGACGCGATCGAGAAATCAGGAAAGTGCTACTCTAAAACCGACGTTCGCAAGTCTTGCTTAAAGCAAAAGAACGTGTCAAGGTAACAAGATCCGAACAGGTACCTGAAGAGATGAATAAGGAAACCTTTGCCTAAGCTGGTGCTGATAGAATGAAAAATCACTTACGCATGGACGAGAGAAACTCTAATGTCAGGCCAATAAAGAGTTTTGGTATTAAAGGCACTCAATCGTTTAAGGCACATGCGCGTGGATGGATAGCGAAACTGCTGACTATCCCTTAATTTAGATTCGGCCAGTAGTGCAATAATCAAGCTCCTACCTCAAAATGCGGGTCCCCGGTAGCAACATGAACAAATCCTTACTCATGCAGGCTGAAATGGCAAGGGCATGTACAACCAGTGGCATAACACTGGCCTCCGCCATCATAGGTCACAATTCTATACGAATAGCCTCGGGTAATAACGGATGAATATCTGGTGCCCTAGGCAGACGATAAGAGGAGCTGTGATATCTGCTACTGAGTCAAAGACAGCGGTCGCAGTGTTTATTCGGATGCAGGTTTGCCGTCAGAGGAAGACTTAGGGAATAAGTCTTGAGCTTCAGCACATACGCGAACGCATGATGACGAAGAAAATAAGTCTCACAAACGCCTACAACCCACAGAAGAATATGATGAACTATCCAAAGACTGCTTCTACGAACTCCTTTGCAAAATCTACGAGCAATGCCCTAACTATGACGTGAAAATCGTCCTTGGCAATTTTAATGCAGGCATTAACGTTACCTTTGGTCGGAAATAATAGCCTCCACGAAATCACCTTCGTAAAAGGAACCTTGGTATCTATAAAGGAATCTGCCTGACGTCGGATCAACAAACCTTCAACCAAATTGATCGCATTGCGACCGACACATTATCTTGTTGTAGCCATGATATGGAACGGTTGCACTCACAAGAGACCGCCATTAACTTTTCTGATCCAGTTTCCTCTACCCTCACGAATTCGATGATGACAGCATCGAATGTAAAAGGATCACTCCCCAAAAGTAATCAGAGAGGCTGACTCTGCTGTGTTGGATTTCAACCGCCCCAACAACGAGGCTGTTCATGTTCTATGACGAATGTAGACAGGTAAATCTAGAAAAATAGGGGAGATACGAAGCGGCCCTGCAGAAAAGAGCAAGAGGATCTCGCAAGGCATACGAGTACAAGAGAAGGGCAGAACATAGACTCCTCAGAAGAAAAAGGAAAGAACACGAGAAGCACTCGATTGAGGCTTTAGTGAGATGCTATCAAAGGAATCAAATTTGGAAGTATCACCAAAAAAAAATAAAACGAATATGCCAAGGGTGTAAAGCTCGAAAAAAACTCCCCAAGGATGGAGAAGGAAACCTCATGCTTGAAATACAATCGGTGCAGAGAATTTAAGAAGAATATTTCTGTCACACGGTGATGACGAGTAACATCCCGCCGTCATGTAGACTAAACCGTTGAACCTGGACGAAAACAGACAGAAATTAGGGGAAGTACGTCTTTCATCGGGCCGAGAATTCATTGAGCACCCAAAAGCTTCTTAGTAGTTGCATTTCTCGTGAATATTACTGTAAGTGATTAGACTCCCCAGGATGCAGACAGATCAAATGAATACATTCCCACGCTTCTGAAACGCCAGTGGCACCACTAGCAAAAAGGTTGCGAATTTCGAATCTTAATGGCACACATCGTTTTTGTTGAGGGTGATTTCGATAACGATGATGGCTCATGGCGTAGAGGCATAACTATAACCAGACTCTTAAGCCTGATGGCCGTAAACGAAGAGTTAATCGCTTCACTTTCTCCCTCCGTTTTGTATTCCTGTATATCCACTGTAGGGGAAATAATAAAACTTGATCCGAAATTTCAGCTTGTACAACTTATATTTTATTTGTTAAACGTCCTGTAAGTGTGACTGCTTGCCACGAGTACAATTGGAAGATAAAAAGAATCACAAAGCCTAGAAGGAAAACCAAGCGGGGAAAGCGAGAAACAATTACATAAAAGAAAAGAGTAAAACCGATATTGGCCAGAAGGGCATCCAACTGTCAGATATCAAAATGCAGAGGTGCTGTCCAGGGATGGCACCAATCTTAGACATCCTGCCCGGTCGGACCATCAGGTTCGAAATGATCAGCCTCTAGCAATACACACAGCTTCTGCACTGCCCGGGTACATACTCCATTTGCTGTTCTGAGGGTAACGTTCCGGGCCAATCCATCACTGCCCGGGTGAAGTTCAGATACTCGACCAAGTCGCCAGTGAGTCGGGGGCAGATTTTCTTGACGAACGATAACGATGTCACCCACCTGGATGCTAGGCTGGCGCCGTTGCCACTTAGTTCTCGCCTGCAATGTTGTCAAATATTCTTCGCTCCATCGCCTCCAAAATTGTTGATGGACTTGTCGCAACCACTGCCACCGTCGGATGTGACGAACTGTGATATCATCGAGTTTCGGCTCCGGTACAGCGATGAGCGGGGCTCCAATAAGGAAGTCACCTGGCGTTAGTGCCAACTTGTCGTCAGGGTCATCATAGAGCGGTGTGAGCGGGCGGGAGTTGAGGCAGGCCTCGATGCGTGTAGCCAACGTCTGCAGTTGGTTATGCCAAAGTGCTTGTTTACCCACCAAACGTACTAGATGGTGCTTGGCAGACTTCACCGCTGCCTCCCAAAGGCCGCCCTGATGTGGGGCGCTAGGCGTAATGAAGTGCCATTTCGTTCCGCTGTCAGCTAATGATTGTTGATTGTATTCGCACTGCCAAGCTGCCAGATCCCTTTGTAGTAACCGATTCGCTCCGATAAACGCTGTGCCGTTATCACTGTAATGAGCAAGACAAGGTCCACGCCTGCTGACGAACCTTGTAAAGGCATCCAAAAAAGCCTGTGACGTGTGATCCTCGACTACCTCAATATGTACGGCCTTCGTCCCCATGCAGACGAAAATGGCCAGATAGGTCTTGACTGTCATCCGCGACCGCTGTGTCCCAACACGTAAGATGAAAGGTCCGCAATAGTCCACGCCTGATGCCAAGAAGGGTCGCAATGCATTCACTCTTTGCTTCGGCAAGGAGGCCATCTGTTGACCTAATGTTGCACTGCGATGACGGCGACAGATAACGCAGCTACCAAGATATCTTCGCACAGTTTGTCGACCCCTCAAAATCCAAAATCGCTGGCGGAGTGTCTGAAGCATCACTTGAGTGCCGCCGTGCAGCGTCTGGTGGTGTACTTGATCGATCAATAGCAATACTAAAGCGCCGTTTCTCGGAAGAATAGCTGGAAAACGTTGTTCGTGCGGGAGCGCTGCTTTGTTAAGACGTCCACCTACTCGCAAGGTACCATCGTTGTCCACAAAAGGGTTCAAGGAAACCAATCGGCTGGAACTGGATACATTAGATCCTTTCCGAATGTCTGCCAGTTCAGTCCCAAACTCCATGCCCTGTTCCATTCGAATGAGCGTTGATAAAGCGTCCTCAAGCTCGCTGGGTCCCACAATGGAAGTTCGAAGAGGTCTACGATTGCAACGCCATCGCAATATATATGCTACCGTGTGTAAAAGTCGCCGCAGGGAGCTGAATCGCTCGGTAAGGGCAATCAAACGGCCATCCACTAGTCTCGTTGTTAACCTTGGTTGAACTGTGGCTGTCATCGTTATAACGGAGATCCTCTCTTCACTCTGCACTGTACCCAGTTCATCTGGGCTAAGTTCATTCGGCTGATCCAAAGGCAGCGCGCCTGATGCCAACCATTCGGGGCCTTGCCACCATAGATGATGTTGTAATAGCTCCTGCGCTCCTATGCCACGACTTGCACAATCGGCCGGATTTTGAGCCGAGCGGACGTGATGCCATCGATCTGGTTCCGTAAGCTCCTGAACTTGGCGCACCCTATTTGACACATACGGTTTTAAGGCGCTCGGTTGTTTGCGTAGCCAGCTCAGCGCAATCTTAGAATCGGACCACAAATAATAAGGAGTATTCACTAGACCCATCGCTGTCCGAACGCGATCCAGCGTTATAGCTAGCAAATGCGCTGCACAAAGCTCCAGCCGAGGAATCGTAGCGCCTTCCACAGGGGCTACTCTGGTGCGAGCAGTGAGCACTGAAACGTTGACACGTCCATCAAGCCCGTCTGTCCGGGTGTAGACAACCGCAGCGTACGCACGCAAACTGGAGTCACAGAAGCCGTGTAGAGTTGTGATTGCGTCCTTTTGCATACCCAACCATCTGGGTACTCGAATATAGTTGAGGGCGTTGAGGCTGTTACGAAATTTATTCCAGACTTCCTCTAGTTCTTCTGAAAGCGGGGTATCCCACGTGATACGAGCGGACCACAGCGTCCGGATGAATATTTTGCCCGTAACGACCACGGGAGCCAAAAGTCCTGTCGGGTCAAAAAGTCGCGCCACCTCGCTTAGAACTCGTCGCTTCGTTGGGTGCTTATCCGGAGGCTCCAACACAACCTTGAAAAATAACTCGTCTGCCATCGGATCCCAACGTAATCCAAGCACCGTCGCCGATGGTGAGTCGATGATAAGCTCTGCAGAAAAAGAACGATTAGGATCTAATTGATTGAGTACCTGAGCACGGTTGGAATTCCACTTTCGCAATTTAAAGAATCCCTTCGTCAGTAGGGTGTCGACATGTGCAGCTAGGGCTACTGCTTCTGAAACACTGTCGCAACTCGTCAACAGATCATCCACATAAAATGACGAAAGGATAATCTTTCTTGCCTCTAAAGCCTGATCCGGATCCACCAAACAGTCAAAATTACGACAGTAAGCGCACTGATGCAGCGTGCGTACAGCATTAAAAGGGCTTGAGGCCATCCCATACGTAACCGTCGTGAGCCGAAAGACACCAATTTCTTCAGCTGCAGAATCTCTCCAGAGCACACGTTGATACTCCCTATGCTCGGGAGTCACGAGTACCTGCCGAAACATTTTCTCCACATCGGCTGTAAGTGCAACCAGATAGCGACGAAAGCGGAAGATAATATTAACCAAAGAATCTTGAATAGTCGGGCCCGCCAACTGGGTATCATTCAGCGAGACACCATTAGTGGTACGTGCCGATGCATTGAAGACCACACGGAACTTGCCCTGCACCGCGTGATGGGGAATATAGTAGCAATTCGTAGGCTCAGCAGATTGATCAACCCTCTCCATATGACCTAGAGCGCTGTACTCACGCATGAAGCATATGTACTTGCTGCGTAGCTCTTCATTACCAGCTAGTCGCCGTTCCAGGCCATGAAATTGGTGAAGTGCATTTGTGTATGAATCTCCTAAATCGGGAGCGTCGGACCAGAATGGAATATGCACGACATACCGTCCATCCGCATTTCGTGAGTGCGTTGCAGAGAATATGCGTTCGCACTCATCTTGGGCCACGTTCGCTTCTGGAACTTCTTCCAACATCCAAAAATTTCGTACCATATCCTCCAACCTCACGTCGTCCTCGTTTACCTGAGCGCAGAAAGCATAAGGTGGATGTGCTCTAGTTAAGGGAGCAGAAGCTGGGCCATATACCACCCAGCCCAACCGGGTGCGTTGCGCGCAGGGTTCGTTGGGCTTACCACCTATGACCTCACCTTCGACGATTTGGCCCCACACGTCGGCTCCCACAAGAACGTCGATATTCCCAGGGCTGGCAAAGTGCGGGTCAGCCAGTTGAAGAGTATCTAAATGTGTCCATTGTCTTCCATCAATAGGCACCGCTGGAGTTACTGAAGTTATTGACGGAAGCACCAGTGCATTAATTTGCAATTCGAAGTTAGAGAACGTAGACCTGAGCAAAAGCACGACTCTACCCTTGGTGCGGGCGTGAGCGAAAGCGCCGATTCCTTCTACTGCCACTTCGAATTTAGCTCTGCGAAGATTAAGTTGATTAGTTAGGCATCCAACTGTCAGATATCAAAATGCAGAGGTGCTGTCCAGGGATGGCACCAATCTTAGACATCCACTCTCATATCCTGAGTTGGATCACGGTATCACCCGGACTATGCCGAGGATCAGCAGGTCATTCATTACTAACTCCTAAGTTCTCAATGATCTGCCTTACAAATTGGAGGACGTAGTGTGGTATGTCACTTAGACGACGTCAATGTTTAAGTATCGGGCAAACACTCAGACACTCTCTAACATTTTGCAATATCCCAATCTCTCCTCTAATTGGCACGTAGTTGCGACCTCATCACAAAAAAATAAATCAAAATTCCCTGCATCATCCCAGCCAAGTTAAATGGCAGCTCTAAGAGTATCTCGAGGATTGTCAGCTATCTAGGCCTCATCCTGGATAGCAAACAAAAGAGGAGTACAGAGTAGAACAAAAAAGTTCTACCTGCCAAAGAGGGTTGAAGGCTCAATGTGAAATCTACACTCCAAAGGCATGCACTGCATCTGCACTAAGGTTGTGTAACCAATTCTGAGTTACGGCAAACCGGTTAGGAAAGGTTGACTAACATCAGCATGTATAAACGTCACTCGCTGTTCCAATTGGGATGCAAAAATATATTTACCAGCTGCTGGCAATTCCAAAGAGAATCTTCACTACTAGCAGGGCACTACTTGCAAAATTACTGAAACCCTGGTGAACAGTGTGAGTAGTCTTAAATCAGAAAATTGGAAAAGATGTCTACATGCTCGGCAAGAACTTCAGACATATAAGTCTGACCTCTCGCTTATTGAAGAAAGTGGAGAGAATATTCGAGCTTCATGTACCCACAACTGATTTGCGAATGCATCCTCAGTTTAATGCCAACCAACGCGAAAGTCTTGCGAGAGTGCACTTCAAAATCTGGTAGGCAGAATTGAAGGCGCATTCGACTAGAGGAAATATGCGCTGGGCATTTGCATCGAAGTTTTGCCCAAAGCTTTAACAATACCTCTCACGACTTCTAAGCTAGTTTGACTTGTTTCTGTTAAGTGGAAAAGGTGATATCCGCCAAGTGGCTGACGCCAGTGTTGATACACATTTGTGACCGTTTTATCGCATTTTCCATGACTATCCGCAAGATTTCCGGTGATAACTGTTCGCATTCCCGTCGAATATACTCCTTAAGAGCTGTGATTGTCTGAGGCTTGTTGCCATAAACGCGCGACTGTAAGTAGCCCCAAAGAAAGAAGTCTGGGATGGTTAAATCGGGCGATCTTGCTGGCTATGCTAAAATGGGATATTACGCAACCAGGAAACGCTTCCTTCATAATATCCATTGTGGCTCGTGCTGTGTGTAGAGTTGCCAAGCTCCGTTCATCCAATTCCGGCAGTAAGAAATCGTTTATTATGGCCCTGTAGCATTCGCCAGTAAAAGTGACCGTATTGCCGATGTCGTCCTCAAAAAAATACGGCCCAATCACTCCTCCCGCGTGAACGCCGCACCACACAGTCGCTTTGAGTGGATGTAATGACTCTTCGTGCATCACACGCAGATTTTCAGTGCCCCAGAAACGAAGATTTTGCTTATTGACGTGATCGTTTCCGACTCAAAATCGTCCTCTTCGTTGTTGAGATTGAGGATGGCTTGATGCGACTGACGGTCAAGGGGTATTAACTGAAGCACTTTGTACGGGAACATGTGTAAGTCATTCACTAAAATTCGCTGTAAGGTCCGTCTGGTGATGCCCAATTGCGTGGCCCGCCGTCTGGTTGATGTTTCTTCGTTGTCAGCGACATCGGCAGCCACAGGCACGATATTCTCGGCTGAACGATAGTCCGGTGGCGGCCACGCCCTGCATGGTCTCCTGTGGTTCCATTCTGTTCGAGTCGAGTAGCTAAACGCCGGAATGTTTACCCACTTGGCGCGACACGATTAGAAAATCGACGTCGAAATTCACGCTGGGCTAACACCACCGACCAATTATTGGTCAAAAACATCGACACAATTATTCCGCGCTCTTGCGGTGTATAGCGCTCCATTGTTTATCTGTTTGTATTCTGCAGCTGTCTAGTTCACAAATGACAAATATGATTGACGTACGATGCCATTTGCAAAAATTATAGCATCTTCCGGTGGGGTGATTAATTTTGCGCCAAATAACGCCGCGGCATGCAAACCGTACCAAACAGTTATTTTTTGTGGATAAAGTGTTGATTCATGAAGCACATGTGGATTTTAACCCGACCAGTAACGCATATTTTGCTTATTGACGAACCCATTGAGCCAAAAATGAGCTTCGCCACTGAAGATGATTTTGCGATGAAATTCATCATCTTGGCGCATCTTCTCCAGAACCCAATCGGAACGTACGTCGCTTCAAATGGTACATCGGCTTCAATTGTTGAGTCAGCTTGATCTTGTATGGATGTAAACCAAGATCCTTACGCAAAATACTCCATAATGTGGTCTGAGCGATGCCCAATTCTTGAGAACGCCGTGGGATTGGCTGATTTAGATTGTTTGCTACGGACGCCTGAACGGCAGCGATATTTTCGACACTTCGACCACCCCGTTGTCTCACTGACACGGCAACATCACACAACGAATATGTAGACTCAAATTTTTGCACCTGCCTACTAGAGCGAGAATTACGACCAAAAATTGGAGTTAACGCTCTTAAAGGTGCAGTCACCCACTCCGAATTCCGGTAGAAAATTTTTATAATTTGTAGACGTTGCTCGTTCGTCTACTTTACCATGATGAAAATGTTGAGTTTACTGAATAAATTGACAGTGACGGTTTGATGATTAGTGAAAGAGTGCGTTCACAAATTAAATTCAAAGTTGTCAAGTCACTATTGGAAAACCCTTTACATACAGAGTCAAGCAGTGATCAGCAGAGTGGTTAGAGGCTGCCACGTGTCTCTCAATATTACTCTCTATTGGGCTTCGTTCCATTACACTAGGATATCCCAGTGAATTGCGTCGCTAATGAGCTGGCCAGATTCGGAGAAAAAATGTGGGCACCAATGTTCTACGCCAAATGATTGGTACACTTTTCAGCGCTCTGCCACTCTAGGCATAGGTGGACCTATAGGGATAACTGTGAGATATCTTGGCTAATATGACCAAAAATATAATAACTAGTAGCAGTGCCATTTAAAGACAAGCGCAACAAGAGTATTCTCCACAAGAATCTGTGCTGGAGCTACAAGGTAAGGCCAGGAGTTGGCTCCGATTCTTTTACACTTTCGCATGAACGGTTTGTTAAATTCCGAGTTAGGAAAGATTTCTAGTAGAACTTTGAAGAACTAAGCGACATCATTAGGTCATCCATCTCAATATCAAAGAGTCAAGTCAAATGCAATACGATTCCAAGGTGGGGCCGATCGATTTGTGAATAGCTACTCCGTATCTGAATGCTGCTCTTTGGCTTAAAAGAGAGAAATTGAGGTGGGTTTCCATCAGAATCAAAAGTCAATATATCAAGCACCTAATGCACATTTCAAAATACTTCTCCATCTAGTTAGACTTTGATTCCGAACACCGAAAACTGGAAGAAGATTAAGACCCATTCATAAATTTCAATTTCAATCTCTCGACATTGGTCAGCACTTCGTCGTATCTTTACAACTTATCGAATCTGCAGCCACAGCGAAAATTGTTGACCATCTCATCGAATTATAAATTATTAATCCCACAATTCACATGACTTACGGATACTAATGCATGTGAGCGTACGAGTACTCATACCCGTATTCCAACAAAGTACACGTACGAGTATCTATGGACATTTGTAAATAAGTACGAATACATTTGATATTCGATATTTGGTATTCGAATACAAAAGCCAAAGCCAAAGCCAAGTCCAAATCCAAATCTAAATCCAAATCCAAATCATTGTTTGCTTTATGGTGTCCATGTTCCTTCCTTAGAGGCCTCATGTGTTCTCAGTTAACCAAAATCAATACTCCGTAATGAATCACGTCCTACGGAGGCGATCGTCCCGACACTTGATAAATTATGATAGGCAATTGTTTGGAGAACCATAAACATAAGAATTTGAATTATGATGACACTGTAAGTGCCATAACACAATCTCCTAATGGTTTATTACCAATAATTTTTCTATTGTCCCGTATACACACATACTCGTGCACGTAGTCTGTGCGGCCCCGGATATATGGACTCGGGGACATTTATAAAATGATGACCATAATAAAAATAATAGTTCAGGCTCTTCTGGTTTGCTTTGGATTGGCTGTGGTTGGGGCTTCTGCCTCTTGGCCATAACCCCCAGAGTAAATACGATGTTTTGATTTCCATATTTCACTTTGGGGTGGTCTAGAATCCATGATTACTGTCCACTGTCACTTAATTATATTGATTTTCCCACTGAATGCTTTTCGTTGATTTAAGTTTTGGTATGGAGCAGAGAATCGCCATTGGGTTGTTGGCAGCAGTTGTTGAGTTTTAGAAACTCAATGGGTTGAAACGTTTGAGAAATGCACTCGAACATATATTCAAACAAACTTGTAATTCGTATGCTATTCGTATCACCAATCCTATTACGAATTTAGAAAACATTGCCTAGTGATTACTTACTTAGATGAGGTTACAGGGCAGGAGGACCAACAAACATGCCTCTCCACGTAGAGTGGTCTTTTGCTAGATGCCTCCAGCTGCAAGTAAAAGGTAGGTTGATGTCCCCTGTAGCTGCCTATGGTGACCTAGGTGTTCATGTTGTGTGTCCCTCTTTGTTGACAGCATATACTCGTACTGCATTTTCTATTCGTTGACAGCTAAACCCACCTTTGATGCTTGTGCTTCAGTCGCAAACGCTCCGTAGACAGCACGACATGATTTTTCCATTATGCCAATATGTTATAAATCCTTTTAAGAACGATGATGAAAGATTCACATGGAGGTCTCGGTTAAGTCGTTACTGATCTTGATGGAGCAGCGAGGGTTCTTCCAAAACTAGACGAGTAACACGTCTACATAGATGCTGTCGTATGCGGTTTTGAAATCGATTGAGAGGTGTTGTGTATCCATTTGGTCTATAAAAAGGATGAGCATTTTGTCGAACGTGGCCTTTCTTAGCCTGAAACCACACTGATATTGGTCAATCAGAATTTCAAACGTTCACGTAATATTGCATTCAATGTTGAGGAGACTTGTATGTACCTCTGTATTGTGGATCGGGCAAATGTTGATGAAATTCCGTTCATTAGGCAGACACTTTTCCTGATCAGATCTGAGACATGAATTGGTGCATGCTTTGAATACCTCTATCGGTAAGCCGTCAGGTCCAGCAGCTTTGTTGGATGTAAGCTTAGATATTGCTATCCCCACTTCATTTTTGTCACGTTGAATGGTCTATTCTGCCTAACGGCGGGATGTTGGGATTTTGTTTCCATATCCTCAGTACCGACTGTGACTTTACTACAAAGTTTTCTTTCTCATCTCCACAGGTTTCTGTACTGGTCTTATTGCCTTGACTGGTTCTTTTTACCTGTTGTACCAGAAGTGCAAACTCTCGTGTTCTTTTTCTTCTTCTGGAGAAGCTAATGTCCTTTCCTTCACTTTTGTTCGTAGATCTCACAAGCGGCTCTCGTCCTTCGTTGCAGCACTGCTTTGTACGCTTCTGTTTGGCTGCATGTGCTTGCCGGTATTCCTCATCAAACAAGTGATTTCTTGGTGGTGGTTGGGTGAAAGCACTTGATGCTGGTGGCATAGAAGTTGTTAAGAGATTTCGGTATACGCGTTCGGCAACGATTCTGTCAGTCTCTTATCGGTCAGAACTTATCGGTACATAGTATGGCATGATATATGCTTTCAGTTAACAATGCTAAGATGTAAGATAATGCAAGATTACAGAAGTGGCATTAACATTTGAATAGTACAGTGACTAAGAAGAAATTTCATAGTATTTACATATTTGAGTTTAACGGCTTATAATGATTTCTTAACATACTCCCCGCATTGAAAGTCTCCACTTTCAATAGATTCGCCTGCATGACTGTCTGTTTCAGTGGGAAGTAAACAAACTTTGGAAACCGCTCTTCTCAGCACACCGCTCGTAGTTCGAATGATCACTACACGCACAAAATTATCTTCTCCTCGAACGACACCTTCGACTCTTCCTAGCGCCCACTTTAGTTGGGGTAAGTTTTCGTCTTTGATGATAACCAGAGCACCAACTCGAAATTCGTGTTCCTGTTGATCCTATTTGTTTCGCTGCTACAGCAGATGCAAGTATTCTAGGCTCCAACGTTTCCGGAAGTGTTGACACATTTGAGATACCCTTTGCCATCTAGATAATCGGGACAGGTTAATATTTGTTACATCTGGCTCCAGTATCGCAGTTAAGGGACCACCTACTAAAAAATGAGAAGGCGTTAAAACATTAAAGTCAGCAATATCTTCGGAAATGGGACACAAGGGCCGAGAGTTTATGATTGATTCAATTTGACAGACTAAAGTATGCAACTCCTCTCGACTAAGAGGAGCATAACCAGCGACACGACGAAAATGGTACTTAGCTATCTTCACTGAAGCCTCCCATAATCCTCCGAAATGAGTTGAACGAGCTGGAATATGCTTCCAGTTGATGCCGTCGTTGAGGCACATCTCATGGACTGCTTGATTGTGGTTGGAGTTTTGAAATAATGTTTTTAATTCATTTAATTCTGAACTGCCTATAAAATTGGTTGCATTGTCTGAGAATATTGTTACAGGCTTGCCTCTCCTGGAAATGAACCTTTTCAATTCTCCTAAAAAAGATGCCGTTGATAGATCTTCCGCGAGTTCCAAATGAAAGGCTTTGGTTGCGAAACAAATAAATAAAGCAACATACGTTTTGGTTGGGGGCCTTCCGGGAATCCGAGAGTGAACATAAAATGGCCCACAGAAATCAACACCTGTACTTGTGAATGGACGAGCAGGTTGAACCCTTTCCATTGGTAAATTGCCCATCAGCTGATGTGTAGTTTGTGGTTTGGTTCTAAAACACCGTACGCATTTGTTGATAGTTTTTCTCACCGTTTGACGTCCTCCAAGTGGCTAATACTCTGTCCTTATGATAGCCAGCAAAGTCTGTGTGCCTGCATGCAAGTTTTGAAGATGGAAATGCGAAATGACTGATGATGTTACAGGATGCCGCTTTGGAAGCACGATTGGGTGCCTTGCATTAAATTCCAATGATGAGTTATGAAGTCTTCCACCGACACGAAGTAAGCCGAATTCGTCTATAAAGGGATTAAGTGATAGAAGTCTGCTCTTATTATTAATATGTCCCTTTCCTTTAAGTTCATAATACTCCTTAGCAAATTCATTTCTTTGAATCATGCGCATTAAAGTTTTAGTTCCCATGTCGACATTTAGTTAGTTTTATATGCATTTTATTTTCTTAACACTAACTCTTACATTCTAACAAAAAATGCTTAAATGCTAGCTTACAATTACTTAATAATCTTATGCTAACTTACTGGCCCCACGCAGGCACTCTAAGCTACTCTAAATTCTTATAACTATGTCTTCCGACTTCATTTACATTTTCTTTACGGATATTTATTTTCTATACTTAAAGCTAAGAAAAAAATTTGTTTACAAAAACTTAGCATATGGACATAATTTTTTATTTCTTATAAAAACTTAGTATCTAACTTAAAATAAACCTTAGCCTACCTAACCTAAATGTACAATACACACATAAACACACATAGACATTATACACAATCATATACATATATCAGTATACACCTTTGTATACACTGATATATGTATATGTTTCTTAAATGCTAACCTACGAGTAAACTTATGTAAGCTGGCCACCGCTATTCACAGAGCAAATAAATTGGTCAGC
Organism: Volucella bombylans; assembly: GCA_949129095.1. Lineage (NCBI taxonomy): Eukaryota > Metazoa > Arthropoda > Insecta > Diptera > Syrphidae > Volucella > Volucella bombylans. The sequence continues at coordinate 382,089,576 of OX422140.1, read as the reverse complement.
TCTGATTCTTTAGCGAGGCTGGTCCGTAATTGATGGAAACGATGACGAAACATCTTCTCCATCATTCAACCACTAGAAATGCTGGTGCTGCCGAACGACATCCATCTTATCGCGATTCCCCACCGCCCTACTGAACCTGAGTCGATCCACACTGCCATGTGCGACGTCTCTGTTGTAGTTGAGTCGCCTGTCCCCAGCTGTCCGAGCGACATGGTAGATTAACGGCACCGCTGATCTATCCTGGATCAACCTTTCTGATCTAGGTAGAGGAATGCTTCCGGTGGAACGAAGCCTTCAGAGCGCACACTCTTGTGGTAAAGGTAATTGGGGTAGTAAGCCCCAGATATCAGGTTATTCGTCGACGTCATTGCTCTTGCAATGTGCCTTCGAGTCAGCTTAATTACGAAGTTGTCCACTCGTATTAGGTTCGCCCTGTTGTAAAGGACCTCATTAGGATAAAATTTTTTGTACTCCGACTCTGGTGTTCTATACAAGCGAAGACAGGCCTTAAGGCAAGCCCTCTCAAACACCCGAATCTTTTCCATTAAGCTTGCTCGTACATTGAACCACACGGGACAACCAAATACCAGCATGGGCCTGATAAGGGCCATGTAGCAGATTACCTTTACCCTCGCATCGAGTTGGCTGCTATAAAACAGTCTCTTTGTAAGGGCAAAAGCACCTTTAGCTTTGGCCAGATCAGCATCTACATTTTTGCTAAAATACAGAAACTGATCTAGCCAGATGCCGAGGTATCTGACTACATTTCGACAGGCAAGAGGCTGTCCGTGCTGTCCAATGATTGAGAACTTTCTCCAATTTTTTCGGGTATCCCTTGAGGCTCTAGACAACGGCGTCCTAAAGAGAATGGTTTCCGACTTCTGAAAGTTGATTTTCAACTTCCAGTCATCGCAAAATCGTCTTATCTTATCGAAGTCACGCTGCAAGAGAGTATTAATGACCTCGATTTTTGGACCTGTTCTGTACGCTACCACATCGTCTGCGTACGCAATAGTATGGGGAAGTGAACCTATCAAGTCGCTTGTATAAATGTTAAATAGAATCGGCGAATGGACCGCGCCTTGCTGAAGACCATTTTTAATTTGAAATATTCCAACAGAAGTCACATCACCATTTTTCACGATGAACTGTCTGTTGGTTAGCATATTATAAAGAATGTACAAGAGTGGTTTACTGATCCCCAGCCTAGTCAGCTTATCGAAAAGACCCTCTAACCATACGGTGTCGAAGGCCTTCTCCAAGTCAACAAGGCAGGCACCAGTACATTGTTTTTTGCCTTTATTCCATTGGATATCGGACACCAGTTTAGGCGCGGCATGTGAGATATCATGTCCCGCCTTAAAACCGAATTAATTATCCGGAACTATATGTTTGTCCTCAACCCACCTAGACAGAGCTCTATTGATTACCTTTTCAAAAACCTTACCGATATTCGGAAGGAGACTTATCGACCGGAGATTCGCCGGATTGGATATATCCTTTCCCTTTTTGGGGATAGGTTGAACCACCGCCGTTTTCCAATGCGCTGGATAATGTGCATTATTCATTGCATTATTAAACAAGGTGGTGTAAATATCCACCGCTTCTAGAGGACGATGTCGAAGCACGATATTCGGAATACCATCGATCCCCACTGATTTCTTAGCCCTGATTGTGTCGAAGATCTCACAGAGTTCCTCCTTCGAAATGAGCGGGGGTAGGTAACCCTCTCTGGCAATGGCATTATTTGCCATATTTTCGTCGCTGAACCGGGTGAAACCAGAGCCCTCGGATCGCCAGTTCCCCATTTCATTTCGAATGCAGAAGTGGTGCACCAAGACGCGACTGTCCAAGTCGTAATTAGGGCCAGTGGTATCAGTGGCCTTGTATACTTCCCGGAAAGCCGCCCCTATGGCCTCAACCTTCTCCTGTGGGTCCTCGATCACAAAGAAGTCGTCATCATCAGCGGCCTCATTTGGATCAATACCTGCCATTGTCAGTAACCGTTCGTTGTCTGTTGTCCGGGCTATTTTAAGACACTGAAGGTCGTTTTGATTTTTTCCCCGAAATAGTTTATTTATTTGCGGAAATGTATTCGGGTTGCTGGTGTTTACAGCCCGAACCTTGTTGTTCCAATACAAACTTACAGATATTCTGTAATTCTCTTTTGTTAACGTTTGCACATTTTTAATCGACGACTTCAATGTCCTAATCTTCGGGTCTTGTCGGTCAGTTAACTGTCTGTACAAGTTTTTAAGTCTTGTCAGAAGTCTACTTTTCTGTCGGTGCAGTGCGTCAATAGTAGGATTGTGGAACAGGTCTTCGTTAGTCGTACGTCGATACCGCGGTATTGTAGTGTCCATAGTTTGTTTAATTGTCTCGTCCATTTGTTTCAGGTAATTGTCGATCTCCTCGTTTGACAAATTCCTATTGGACGGTGGGTGGAGCGTGTTCGAGGAGAGCGCTCTGTTCAAGGTTGCGGAGAAGCGCGTCCATCGAGTCTTACTGTAGTTGTAAGAATATCTTTGGACAAACTCCTCCAATTCCGCAATTTCGTTGGGAACTGTAATTTCGGTGCTAAAACCGCAATGGTCGCTGTCATACACGAATGTGCGCAGACAGTTTAGCGTTTGTAAATTCGTACCTGTCAGTCGTATACGTTCGTCGTACAGCAGTAGATCCAAATAAGACCCGCCTCTGGGAAACGACGGGTTATCCGTCGCTTTAAGACCGAGTCTGTACATGACATCGTGCTGACCCCACCAATCGAGTAGCAGGTTCCCTCTAGTATTTGGCAAATTATTTCCCCAATCTCTGTGTCTAGCGTTGAAATCCCCGCCGATTATAAAATAATTCTCCCCCGATTCCAGCCTCAGAAGTCGAAAAAGCGTGTCGAGCTCTGTAATGAATAGGGTGGATTGTAAAGCCTCAGGTGCATAAACAGAGGCCAAGTACAGCCGCTTTCCACTGTGAAGCGGAATGTAAACGACGACTGCCTCCAACACCCGGAACCTGCGCAGCACGCCCTTGTACACTCTGTGAAATTTTATACCTTCTTTAATGAAGATCGCGACACCGCCTCCACGTTTGGATCTGGGCCGGTTTCTTCTTCTAACAATATAATTATTGTACTCCAGTTTGTGATTATCGGTTAGCTTGGTTTCGCTAGCGAAAAGCACATCAGGAGTTTGGTCTTGTAGCAATTTAAACATCGCGGCTCTTCGTTCGATCCTAATCAGTGAATTAACATTCACCGCAAGGACCCTCAAAGTTTGCTCCACCATGTGTGTACCCATTACGACATGTGTTGCGTTAAGCCCGACAGCAGCGCGTAAATCTGGTCCACCCGCTTGGCCTGTTCTTGCACCTGCTTTTGCAGCTGAGCCATCTGCCCTTGGATTGCGAGCAAGATGGCTAGCAAGTTAGGTGCAGCTTCCGCTGTTCTCGGCATTGGCGCCGGAGAAGCAACAGTCGCTTGCTGTACCGTAGCCCCCCTACCTGACGCCATTTGGGCGTAGGAAATTTGGCACGTGACGGCTGGTGTTTGAAATCTAAGAGGTGAACGTTTGACCTCCACCTTCTGCTGCCGAGCCAGTTTTGCTTTCTTAATGTCAGCGAACTTAGGACAACCCCGATAGTTTGCGGTGTGTCCCACGTTTCCGCATAACACGCACGAGAGCTTCGATCTATCGGATGCTCCGTCAACACCCAGAGCACACTCCTCGGAACTGTGGTTCTTAGCGCACTTTGGTTGTTAAAGTCCCTATAACGCGATCTTTCCTTTGACCCTTGATGTTATTAACAAAGCGGTGAATGTATCCGAAAATCCTTCGAAGTTTTCCAAAAGAGTTAACAAATTTACACGACGCAGAAAGATCTTCGGACCCTGTGACCAAAAGAATTGATCTTTCACTCTGTTGTTCTGGTAACTCTTTTGGAATGACAAGTTCAAGTTTCGGCCACTTTGTCTCTGGGTTTTTCAAAAACTCTGGACCACTAAACCACAGCGAAGAATTTATAATTTCTCCAGGGTAAACCCCTCGTGATAGTATGTCAGCAGGATTTTCACTGGTTGGAACATACTTCCAATCCATACCTTGAGTTAAGGTTTGTATTTTGCTAATTCTATTCGCAATGAATGTACTAAATTTGCATGGAGAGGATTTAATCTATGATAGGACGACTGTCGAATCAGACCAGCAGAGAACTCGATGGCATTTTACTATTTTGTTAGTGACCATAATATCTATCAACTCAGACAACAGCAGAGCCGCACACAATTCAAGGCGTGGGATGGAGATAGTTTTTATCGGTGCTACTCTTGTCTTTGAGCACAATAATCGAACGATAATGCTACCAGCAGAGTCGATGCTCCTTATGTAGATGCATGCACCATAAGGGTCCATGCTGGCATCAGCAAATCCATGCATTTCGTATTGAGCGCAAAAGGACGTAACGTACCTTGGAATTTTGATTTCATTGATGAGTTTCAGTTCATTACAAAACTTAGCCCAAATGGTATGTATATTAACAGGGAGAAACTCATCCCAATGTATTTTCGCTTTCAAAAGTAATTGCAAGACTATCTTAGCCTTGATTACTACGGGACTGACAAAACCTAGAGGATCATATATTCTAGAAATATCAGATAGAACCTTTCGCTTGGTGATTCTTTTCTCCACATTGGAAGATTTGTATGCAAACCAAAATTCATCCAGAGTAGGCTCCCAAATTAGACCCAAGGTCTTTGTAACCGTTCCATCATTTATTTTTAAAAAAGACCCTCTATCCTCAGCTGGAATATTTTCCAGGATCGTTGAATTATTTGAACACCATTTTCTTATTTTGAAGTGACCTTTACTCAATAGTTCAGTGACTTGGCTCTTGATTTGATATAGTTCGTCTAATGTGTCTCCGCCACTCAACATATCATCGACATAAAAATGGTTTCGAACGATTTCAGAGCCAATAGGAAAATCCTTATTTTCATCCAAAGCAAGTTGATGCATGGTTCGTATAGCGAGGAAAGCAGCGGGAGCGGTGCCATAGGTCACAGTGTTAAGTGTGAATATTTTCAATTCCTCGCTCTCGTCATTGCGCCAAACAATACATTGAAACTGAGTGTCAGGTGGGTTGACCAAAACGCATCTATATATTTTACAAACATCTGTAGTGAGAGCATATCTATAAGTTCGAAATCTTAACAGAGTTATAAAGAGGTTAGCTTGGATTGTTGGTCCAACTAGCAGTACATCGTTCAGCGAAAGTCCTGTAGAAGTTTTGGCTGAGCCATCATATACGACTCGCAATTTAGTTGAAGTGCTGTCGGCCTTCATGACGCAATGGTGTGGTAAAAAGAAGTGTGGACGTTGCAGAATAACATCAGGATCAGGAGCCATGTGACCAAGGGCCAAATATTCATTGATGAAGTCACAGTATTGGAGCTTTAACTGTGGATCGCGGGAAAGTCTTTTCTCAAGATTGTAAAATCGTTTGCATGCACTATCAAATGAAGATCCCAATTCAGAAAATCCCGATTTAAAGGGCAGATTGACGGAGTATTGGCCCGATGTTAGCCTTTTGTGGGTTTTAATGAAATGCTGCTCACATGGGTTGTCCTCTGATAACGAAAAGCTACTGTGATGATCATGCGATTCTATTTCCCAAAAGGATTGAAGCAATTTAGCTAAATTATTGTCATCGTTTGAGTGAACATTCTGAGGAGGAGTCTGAGATGCTGTAAGACAAACTTTATTACCGTTGACTTGGAGCAAATTCCCAGCGACAATGCAGCCGAAATGAGTTTTTTGAAGTATCGGTAAGTTCTGTCCCAAGCGAATTTGCCCAACTGACAATAAATCAAAAAAGATTTCTGCTCCAATGAGTAAATCTACGCGTTGCGACTTAAAGAAAAAACGTCGACGTTTTTAATAGTTGTATTTGGTTGGTTGTCAATAATTGAGGACAAGATACATGCGTTTATGTTGACTGTGAAGTTGTTTAGTCGAGAACGAATGCTGATACTTGTGTTTTGCGTGATCAAATATTTGGAATTTCCGATTCCACTAACACAAGAAGACATACTATGGCGTTTAAGATTCAATTGATGTGCTAAACGCTCTGTTATAAAATGTAACTGTGCACCGGAATCGAGCAAGGCTCTGCAAGGCAAATATGTTCCAGTGGAGGATTTAACCAAAACTATTGCAGTAGCAAGAACAACAAATGCTTCGTGTTTGATAAAGCTTCCTCATTTCTTTTTGACAAAGAGGGAAGGGCTGTCGGCAACTTTTCGGCGTATAGAAAGGGGTTGTAAATTTATAAGTTTCAGCCGGTCAGTGTAAGGTGGTAAGTTTTGGCTATCATCCCAGGGAAGACCACGTAAAGCAAAGCGTAAAAACCTGCGTTGAACAGCTTCTATCCGGAGGATGTGAGTTCTGTAGTAGGGTGACCAAACTTGGCTGGCATATTCAAGAAGAGGCCTAATAAAGGTTATGTAAAGAGATTTGGTAACATAAGGATTGGAAAACTCCTTAGACCAGCGCTTGATAAAACCAAGGGCAGAGTTGGCTTTTTTTATTATACTATCAATGTGAGAACGGAAATTGATTTCCTTGTCGCAGATAACACCTAAATCACGCAACTCATTCACTAAGGGAACAGGCAGATGAAAAATTAGATAGCAACGAGGTGAAGGAAGGAGGCGTTTACGGGTATAAGTTATAGCCTGACACTTATTGACGTTAAGCTCGATATATATCTAAATATTTTCATATCATCTGCGTAAACAGATATGTATGAATTTTTAATGATACAAGCAACATCATTAATAGTCAGAATAAATAATAAGGGACCAAGGTGGTTGCCTTGGGGTACACCAGAGGAGGCTTTAATTGGGTCAGAAACCATGGACCTAAATAGAACATAGTAAAGTCGTTCACTTAAATAGGATTGAACCCAAGTTATAAAGTTTATCTGGAAACCAAGAGCCTTTAATTTTAGAAGGATTATATCATCATCATATCAAAGGCTTCCAAAGGCAAGCACATCAACTTCATTTCCAGATTCCAGTGCACATAAAGTGATTGATACGAATTCCGTTAAGTTGGTGGTCGTAGATCTGCCTTTGAAAAATCCGTGCTGGCTTAGGGAAACAATAGATTTACAATGGAAAAGCATTATGTCATAGATAATGCTCTCAAAAAAGCTTGGGTATGCAGGACAACTTAGCAATTGGTCGATAGTTGGAAATATCGTCTTTTCTACCTTTTTTATGTAGGGGAATAATAAATGACCTTTTCCAGGTTGATGGAAATAATCCCTGGGTGATAGACAGCTGAAAGAGAGCTGTAAGAGGTTGGGCTAGATACATTTGACATTTCTTTAAAAATATAGGGGGAAGGTCATCAGGGCCAGCAGAATAATCATCTTTGAGTTTTATTATTTTATCTCTAACTTGCTCTAAAGTTATGGACACCGATTCCAAAGTTGTTTGTGGGCAGCTGTTTAAGTAGGAAAAGTAAGAGTGGTCTGGCTCTTGGGAATGAATTGCGAAGAGATTTGCGATAATTTAGGGACCGCCCGAGGACCTATCAAGAAAATTTAGAGATGATGGATAGTTATCCGATTTGCTTTTAGTTTTGATGAACTGAAAGAATCTTTTGGGGTCGGAAATGAGTGTGTGGTCCATTCGGTTTAAGTAGTTGTCATAGAGAGGTTGGCAAAGTGCAGAGAAATTTATTCGGGCAGACTGGTAGTAAAAGAAATCGGTGTCGGAACTCGATTTTAAGTAAGAATACCAGAGCTTATTTCTCTTGTTACGAAGAGATCGCAGCTCTTTATTATACCAGGGTGGTGACGATGAGGGATTCCTTTTGGGTAAAAAAGGCACAGATTTGGAGAGGCATTTTAAAATTTCGGTATAAAAGGATGTAAGAGCATCGTTAACCGTAAGGTTAGGGTTATTGTAGAAAAAGTTAAAATTTACCATACTGAGGAGGTTGTTCAGTTTGGCGTAGTTAGCCCTATGAAAATTAAAACTGTAAGAATATTCATAGGAAACGGGATTAAGACCATTGTCATATATCAGCGTAAGAGAAAGGGGAGGGTGGTAACTATCTAACTTAGAAAGCAGATGTTTACTTTCTAAAACGACGCAGTTATCTGTGTCAGTGGCAAAGACTAGGTCGAGTTGTCTGCCGATGTTATTGGTGACACCACTTAATTGATATAGACCAGAGTCAGTTATGCAGTCAATGAAAAGATTCTCTTTATCAGAGGTAGGATTTGTTGCAGTATAGTAGCACTGATCAGTCTGAGCCCATAGAAGCTTAGGTAGATTACTTAAAATCACAAAAAAAAAAAAAAAAACGTCATTGGGATCAGCAGCATTAAAAATGCAGTTGATTGCATCAACAGCTAGCTGGTAACCTTGAATTGGTTGAGAGGGGCGAATATAGCAGCAACAAATATATAGGTTGCGTTTGCAAATAGGAATGTAGACGATTTTTTAAAGAGTCTAGACTCGAGACGAGAGTGTATAGCTAGAAGTACACCACGGCCATATAAATTCTCCTCTTTATCTAGACCATCGTCACGGTGTAAATCGAAGTCTTGGGAAAATAATTCATTATTCTTAATATCAGGGGTGAGATTGGTTTCTGTGAGGGCAAATATGTCGTAGGGCAGAATCTCCGAATTAAGATATATAGCAGAAATCTTAGTTCGTAATCATCTTACGTTTTGCTAATACAGGGACAGATATTTGGGAGGCTTCGGCAAAGAATTGAGTGGTGGTTAGGAGCGATGGTAGTTTTTGAAACTAGACCGTGTTCTCTGGAGGTGTAGTATGCGTTTGGAGCTAACATGAGACGCAAAAGAAGAGAGATCATTAGCCACGTCATCAGGAGTCATATCTAATTGTTCATGAAAACGTATAAAAAGTTGCCGCAGATCATTATGATTAGTGGGGAGGCCTTCTTGCAGAATGGAAACCATTGCATTGGTTTTCGTAATACCGTCGATACAGACAGAGTCAGGCTTATCATGTAGGTAGGCGAGATATAAGCGAACGTTACCATATAATCTGCGGTCTCTTAAACGAGAGAGAACATATCGGCCATCTTCCCCAGAATCGATAAGGTGCTTGGTTAACTTTGCCTTTGGAAGAAGAATGGGGTCTAAAAAAGAAGGTGGTGTTGTATTAGGGTGGGAGTCTAGCTTAGAATATGGGGAGGGATTTAAAATATGGGAGCGAATAAAGTTGGGGTATGCCGTTTTTGTATGAGGGGAATGAGAAGATGTTGGGTTTTGTAAATGACTTGGAGGAGGATCTAGATTGAAAGATACGCGCTTAGGAATTGAGTTGTACGCGGTGGAAGAACGTTTAGTATATACGTGATTGGCAGTATGAATTGAAGGAAGAGTGAAGACAGGAAATGTCCCAACTTTAAAACTCCAATTTGCATCAGGAGTTTGTTTGTTAGGAGTTGGGTTTTTTTTTGGAAGAGTTAGGCTTCGGTATAGGGTTAGACTTAAAATTAACATTATTTTGTTTTTTAGATTTAGTGGATTTTGAGGTAAAGGTAGTATCCTTGCGATGTTTGTTCTTTCCTGTATTCGGTTTAATTCTTTCCATAGTTAATCCACCCAGATTGATGACGTCGGAAGCAGGGTTGATAAACATCCATTCATATTTTGACGGGATGCTTACCTTGAAGGTGTTGGTGGAGATCTTACGGCAGTTGCTGACATCTATTTTAAATTTAGATTTGAAGAGACTAGTTAGCCTGTTTCGATCGAGGAGAGTACCTCTTATTAAAAAGGCAACTGACTCAGCTTTGTTGAAATTGTTCAACTTTTTTATTCTCGTGTTCCACTCCGAAAGTGTCCACAAGATTCCGAATCTTGAGATTGTGGGTTCAGGAGTTGGTGTAGTAGCATCGTTTACCGAAGAGGGTTGTGGTGGAGGAGAAGATGATCCAGGAGTTACTGGTGGTTCCATAATTGCAGATTCAAGCATCTCAGTGAGAAGCGAGGTGTTGTATGATGGAGTCGGTGGGGGCTGGGATTGCACCGGTATATCTTCGATTTTACTGGAAGTTATCCGGATGTGATCAGCAATTTCGATTAACAGCGCGGGTGATTCGGTTATCTTGTTGCTTAAATCGCTTATTTGGCACATGATGTTTATGAGCAACTGATCATTATTAGGCGGAGACGGAACGCTGCTTCTGGATGTGCTTTGAAGATGAAAATCGAGGGAAGACCGTAGAGAACTTAAAGAGTCTGTTATTGTGGGGATGTAAGATTTTATTATTGATTTAACACTATTGGATAGAAAATTTTTTGAATCCTCACTAAAGTCATGTTTGTCATTTCGTTTTATTAAGTCACTGTTTTGAGCCAACTGCATGGATAAGTTTCTAAATTGGGTCTTGTTATAGATTGCAGATTGCTCGAGTGAAATTGACAAATCTTCAACTGATTTGAGAAGGTCATCATATTTTGTAAATTGGTTTTGCATTGATTTCAAGGCATGATTGTTTTCTGCCGCAAAGTTACTGACCGAATCACTGAGACACTTAATAGCAAGTAATATGTGGGACGGAGTGATGTCCTTGCACTCATCACAATAAAAGAAAAAGTTGTTTTTAAAATCTTTTAGGTACGCGATGGATCTTTTACTCAAGCCAATGCAAAGGGCATGGAATGACTTACTACAAAGACCACTGCAGATCACCATAACAGCATTTAGGTCACTTGTTAGGGAGCAATTCACACTTCCACATAATTCAGACATGATGACGATGATTGAGTTAGGGTAGGCGGTGAATGAGAATTGGGTTAGTTGTTAATTTCACTTTAATAAACAAATCGAGTCAGCAAAACACAACAAAAGGCGATGACCGAGAAATAGGTTGTGCGAATTATTGCAATTAGGCAGAAAAAAAAAATTAAATGGAAATAAATTAGCAGAGCGAAATTTAAACACGTCTGACTTAATGAATGAACAATTGACAATTTGTTCGTAGATCTCACAAGCGACTCTCGTCCTTCGTTGCAGCACTGCTTTGTACGCTTCTGTTTGGCTGCATGTGCTTGCCGGCATTCCTCATCAAACAAGTGATTTCTTGGTGGAGGTTGGGTGAAACCACTTGATGCTGGTGGCATAGAAGTTGTTAAGAGATTTCGGTATACGCGTTCGGCAAAGATTCTGTCAGTCTCTTGCAATTGCAGTTCTTCTTTATTGTAGCGCTGGGGAAATCTGTATTCGCAACATGGCTGCAAAAAGGTGGTGATTCGAGTCAATATCGAGGAGACTAAAGGAGACATGCCTTACGTCTACATGCGATTTCAATATGCACAATTCTGGGTGGCTTCGACATTCTGGACAGACAACACCCGAAGGACAGTGTGTTGAGATCTTCGCTTAATTTAACTTAGGTTCTAAATGAGTCCACACAAATGCCAGACGTTGATACATAGTCATACCGCCAACACCCTTAACTTCTCATCCTGATAAGTACACACCGTTGATGTGCTCTCCCCTCTAGGCCCGTTGGACCGCTGTGCACTATCAGTTAATTTCTTATACAGTTAGAGAAAATATTCCTAAAAGAACCGTAGGGCAATATGAGAAAGCCAACTGGAGTGGTCTTAACAACTTCTTTAGGAATTTTAACTGGTCGTTATATTTCCTCGGTAACGACGTGGATGCGACAGACACCATTCTCATTGGAATGAGATCCTTAATCCCTTATCGGATGAAGAGTATCAAACCAAAAGAATAGGCATGGTACGACACAAGCTGTAAAGAGGCTATTAGGGTTAGAGAAATATTTTTTCGGTCCTTCAAGACCAATCCGACAGAGGAAAACCGAAAAAGTTCAAACGAGCCAGAAATGACTGTAACGCCTTTCTTAAGCGTGAGAAATTCCAATACGACCAAAAACTGAGGCAAAAAATACTGTCCCAAATAATGTCCCAAAGGCAGTAAAAGTTGTTGGTCATTCGTCAAAAACATTAGAAATTCCGCCTCATCCTCCATCCCAATGCTCATTTACAATGACATTCCAGCTGTCAGCTCTTTGGATAAGGCTAATCTGCTTGCTGCACACTTTCCGGTCAGCTCAACACTCTCAGATTGTGCTTTGTCTCCGCCTACACATGAGTGCGTCGAATCTTCAATGGGTCGAATCTACTTTCGCACTCGTGTAGTAGCAAGAGTACTTAAAGATCTCAACATACATAAATCCGCTGGTCCAGATGGTATATCTCCCCTTCTTCTGAAGAGGTGTTCTTCCTCGCTGGCAAAACCACTGCGTAATCTTCTTTATCAATCCTACTTTCTCGGACACTTTCCGAGCATATGGAAACCAGCACATGTCCAGCCTGTCCCGAAAAAAGGTGAATCTTCTTCTCTCTCCTCCTACAGACCCATTGCACTTACGTCCCTTCTTTCCAGGGTTATGGAAACGCTGATAAATCGACATCTCATGAAATAACTCGGGTTCCGTTCTGTCACCAACACTCTTTTTTAATTTTCATCAGTGGCATCTTGTCTGCTACATCTAATCCAATATATTCCTTTGCTGACGACAGTGTCCTCTCCTTTTCATATTCGTTTCCGGACTCACGTATCTCCTGTAGAACGGGAACGGCAGCGTATGTTAAGCATACTAGATTCCGATATTAACAGCATAACCAGTTGGAGAACTATCAACTGAGTCTGCTGTCATTAAAGCGAAATTTAAACACCCAGCGATTACATCGTCGAAACCGAAAAACTTTCCCTTCTCGGTATGTGTATCAAGAGTAACTTACATTGGTTGTTACGGTGGTTACGGTGTTGCCAAAAATGCTGCAAAAATGTCTGGTTTCCTCAAACGATGTAAGAAATACTTTTCCCCTTCTGAGCTGGACTCAATATGTAAGGCATTCATCCGTCCAAAATTGGAGTACAATGCACACGTCTGGTCAGGTTCGCCCAAAACATCTCTACACCTACTAGATAGGATTCAAAACCGTGCGACAAAACTCATAGGCGGCACTAGTATCAGTCAGGCAATTGACGTCCTTGAACACCGACATAATGTTTCCTGTCTCACTATTTCCACCACCAGTGCTCCTTGGAAATCACTAGTACCATTACGCCCCGTCAAACCTTCAACAGTAGCACTCGTCTAGCTATGAATGCTTATCAGTATACCCTCAAGCCCACTTTCGGATGTACTCTACAATATCGTGATTCGTTCCTAAGACGTAAAACTCGCTTAAGGAGGTCCGCGTCTAACTCTTTATTTTCTAGTCATTATAATCTTCAAACATTTAAAACCAACTTTCATCGGTACCTCTCTTTTTTTCCTCAAGCATTCGAAGGGTACTTAAAACCCCCGCAAATTATAAGCGCCTATCCCAAAATGATCAATTTGATTTAAAGACGACCGCCATGGCCCCTTGCTTTTAGGAAACCGTGTGCATGCTATACTAATATTTCATCCCGGCGCAAAGACAATATGCCGAAGTCCGTTGCTAGATTTGGTGTCATGTCGACGAAATATGTTCCCTATTCCTATCTTACCGTTAAATTCGCTAAGCACGATACTTAGAATATTGCTTATATGTCGCGTCGGGGAACTCGTAGAAGTAGTTTTTGGTGATGTCTTCCTTGTTTACCATGTGGGCGTGAGCACATATTAGGCTAATGTTAGCGAAGTTTTATGCGGATTGCCAAAGACTCTCGCTAACGTGTCTGGATATCAAGACTTCTTGCCTTAGTCTGCATGTATGAGCATTCCGCACCCGAATAAGAGCTGTTTTTGTTCCCTATAATATTCACCGTAGTAAATGTGACAGTTTTTCATTTCCCATTGCACACCACTTCCACAGCCAACGGCCTATGACAATTGTTTGACTACACGTTGCCTATAAGAGTCCGAACATTCCATGTAAAAAGCCGAAATTCGTTGTTGTTAAAACGTTTCCGAATTATGTCCCTCCCAATAGGAGGTCTTGGACGAAGACGTCCAAGTAGCTCTAAAGAGGGGTGTGCACCAGTCGTGGACGGCGTCATCGCCCCACATGGGTTTGGTACCCTTCATTCCGTCAAAGGTACTAGGCTCCCAGGCTTCACTACGTAGATGTGGGAGTGGGAGTTGATGGGCAGAGGATTGCATAAGTGTCGATGCTTAACTCCCATTTAAAACCTGCTTCGTTTGATAAGCACGGAATTTGAAGAAAATCCTTAAATTTGTCAAAATGACTTTACCAAAACTTTGAAAAATCACTACGATTTCCTATATACGGTTACCATACGAACGTGAGCACCCTTTTAGTTGTCGTTAGTTATATTAGTAGAGCTGTTAAGACCCTGTACCCTACTTAGTGTCTCTTTACGAGGCGCATACAGGCCAATATGCTCATAGTCTGATCCACATTAGTTCAACCGTATAACCACTCATTACTGTAACCTCTATCCCGCAACCAAAGCTTCACCTACACTACATACGTACCTTCCCACTTCCGCAGGTATTTTAAAGGAAACTAAATGTTTCACCATCGAAGTAAGGACAAATTTTACAAAATTTCTGGGTTAAGACAAACTTTTCACCTTTCCAGATTGCTACACTTGCACCTCACAAAGTTTCAACTGCTGCTCCAAAGTTCAGCATAATCCCCAAATGCACTTTGTTGCAATCAAAATCACTTTGCACCACCTAAAGAGAGTACTTTCGTACAGGGGTCCTTAAGTACATACGGTACGGCAAACACACTACACGTATGAACCTTAATTTGAAAAACGAGTTTAAACATTTCTTTTCGTTTAATTAGTACAATTTAATCCGGTGAATAAGCTCTCGAAAAATATGCCAAGGCGGTTAGACTGATTCAAAGAGTTTTACAGGTTTCAGAGGGCAGGACCTTTCCGTCTTTACTCTATTGCTTTGGTTTTAAATTGTTTTAAACTGTAGTTTTGGAGTGAGGTGCGTAATATTCTCTTTTATCTATAAATATTTATTTTATGTAAAAAATACAATCGTTGACAGGGAGATCATTAACAAATGGATTCAGCGGTTCAGCCCATGTGGCAGAAGATATTTTGTAAGGAAATTGACGCCTCTATACTTGCTACTGTTTAGCTGATCTTCTAGCATAAACGATGCTGAGGTTCCCTTTATAAGACAAACTTTCCTCCAACCAAATATTAGCACTAAGATGATGTGTGATCTCTAGAAAGCCATCTCCTGTCGCCTTAAATAGCTCGGCAGGGAGGCCACTCACTGCAGCAGACTCGATATATTGTACTCATACCTATGGCCAGGTGTTGCAATCTTGAGCGCAAATCTTGGCTTTCATCATCAAATTTGAATGGATCACTCTACATAGGCATATGCACCATCCTTTCCACGCCTTTTTCTCCTAAGCTGTATAAAGGTGTCATACGACCCGTGCCGAGGAATAGCCTGGCTGATAGCCGGGCGACCACACATAGTTCCATACGTGGATGCCGCGATAGCAGTTTCCAGGTACATGGTCCGTACTATAATAGTACGTGCATTACTATTGTTGCCTGGCTTGGAAACTACGAATATTCTCCAAATTCGATAACAGAAGTTGGACTTCGATATGGTGATCGAATGAATGATAAGTTTTACGTTCTAGCAACTCATTCAAGACCTGCCAAGTCTTTATGGAATCGTAAGTGGCATTCAAAAATTGCATCTTATAGTAACGCGCGGTAAATACAAGTCCCGAAAAGTGATATCATATCTGTACTTGTTCAAGACTTAATCCACCATAAATGTGTTGTTATATTATTATATTGTTCTATTCTTTATGTATTAATTGTTCACAATCAAGTTATTATTTTTTAATGTTACTCGTATCTATCATCGTTCCACTGTCGTGTATGCAAATCGCGTCACCATTCCCTTGTGCATCCTACTGAACAGAATACGAATTTGTGTACTTCTTCATCTGCTGTGAACTCCTCGTCGTGTCAAAACCGAACTCCACAGGCGGTTAACTCCTCATCGAATCAAAATCACCTCCTCGTCGACAGCTTCGCCTCTACCGATAGTCAATAACCATTCGCTCGATGATGGCTTTTCAAAGCGAACGATTCTGCCAACCATATTGGCTAACGTAAAGGACATACAGGGTAAGACAATAAGTTGCAGAATTCTTATAGATTCCGGATCCCAAGTCTCATTTGTAGTCGAATCTTTTGCTCAAAGATTAGGAATCCCTAGAAGACACGCTCTTATCCCCATTCTAGGTGTCTCATCCACGGACGCAGGTACCACTCGCGGTTGCATATCGTTCACAATACATTCTCGCGTAACGGATACCAACCTTGTTGTGGACGCATTTGTTTTAAAGAAATTAAGGTCCAATCTACCTTCACACGAGTTTGAATGTTCAAATTGGTCTCACCTACGCAATATTGAATTAGCAGATCCAACCTTTAATACCCCAGGTCCTATTGATCTTCTTCTTGGTGCTGATAAAATGTGGTGCATTTTCAATGGAGATCAAATTCAGGGAAAAAATGGACTACCAATTGCTCAAAGTACGTCATTTGGTTGGGTGGTTACAGGTGAGTTGTTGGAAGGTAATTTTCCAAATCATGTAGCGTTATCTTCCTTTCATTCTGTTCTTGATGTGGACTCGCTTCTTCAAAAATTCTGGGAGCTCGATGAAGTAGCACCCCCTATCGACAACATAAATTTTCAGGACGCAGCCGAACAACATTTTCAAAAGACCTATTCGCATTCGCTCGATGGTTAGGATTGCTCATCCTAATCCTGTCTTTGGTAATTCTCTAAATTTAGCAATTCGTCGACTAAACTCTATGGAACGGCGCTTCCAAAACGATTTGAATTTATATGAGTCCTGTGCCAAGTTCATAAAGGACTATGAAAACTTAGGTCATATGGTCCGCATTCCATCAGATCAAATTGAATCAGGTACTGGGCAGATTTTTTACTTACCACACCACGCAGTACTAAAACCCGACAGTGCCACTACAAAACTGCGCGTGGTATTCGATGGGTCTGCAAAGGATTCACTTGGGAGTTCTCTTAACAGCAAACTTCTCATTGGCCCACCAATTCAGCGGGATTTAATTGGAGTTTGTTTACGTTTCCGCCAGCACAAATATGTTTTTACTGCAGACGTTGTTAAGATGTTTCGGCAGATCTTGGTAGCTGATCATCATACCGACTGTCAACGGATCGTTTGGCGTGAGAAACCCTCGGACGAAATCTCACATTTTAGGCTTAGTACAGTCACCTATGGTACGGCATCAGCTCCGTTTCTATCCGTTCGCGTGCTTAGACAAATCGGCTTGGACTACCAGCAAAAGTATCCGAATGCTGCTCGCGCTCTTCTCAACGATGTGTACGTCGACGATATCATGACTGGGGCAAACTCTGTTGACGACGTAATTAAACTTCAATCGGACTTGGTCTTGTTACTATCGTTTGCAAAATTTAAATTACGAAAATATAATTCGAACTGTTGGCCCTTGCTTGCTCGCTTACCCAAAGAGGATTGTGAATTTCCTTGGGTTGAAGTTCAACATTCTTCAGACTCTCTGATTAAGGTGCTCGGGATGCATTGGAGTCCTACATCCGATGTTTACTCATTTCGATTGTCTAATTTTCGCTTTTGTGCTACACCCACTAGACGAACCTTGCTGTCGGAAGTAGCTAGCATATTTGACCCATTAGGATTCCTAGCTCCATCCGTTGTTTTATTCAAAATTCTTTTTCAGGAGCTTTGGTCGTCAGCGCTGAACCTCTCCTGGGACGATCTACTACCATCGAATTTGGCTGATCGCTGGATATGTTATCAACGAGAGCTACACCATTTGAAAGGATCCATGTACCGCGAAATATTTTACAATCATGTGATTAGGTTGAGCTACATGGATTCTCGGATGCCTCAACGGTAGCCTACAGTGCTGCAGTCTATGCTTGCTGTAAAATTGCTGAAAACAAATTTAAGGTCATTTTGGTTGCCGCAAAATCTAAAGTTGCTCCGCTTAAACCAGTGTCTATTCCTCGGTTGGAACTCTGCGGCGCACTGCTTCTAACGCGACTAATCGAAACCATCACAACTTCGTTGCCAATCACTCTGAAAGTGTCTGCATGGTGCGATTCGCAAATCGTACTTCACTGGCTGACATCACCACCCCGTCGTCGTTCCAGCAGTCGTTCCGAATTTAATCCAGCAGATTGTGCTTCTCGTGGAGTACTACCGTCTCAACTCATTGATCACCATCTCTGGTGGACAGGTCCCTATTGGCTGTCTCTTTCACGGGAACTTTGGCCTACATCAAAGTCCTCCGAGTCACAACCAGCTGATGTAATGATCTCCATTGAAGAAAGACAACCTCCCAAACATGTCCTAAAAACAACAACAGACACGCATACTATAAATCGTCTTATATCTAAAATTTCGTCGTGGTCACGCTTGCTTCGAATATTCGCCTATTGTCGTCGGTTTATTAATAATTGTCAGAAAAAAACACTCGGTAAATCATCGATCGGTCATGGAATCTCCGTAAATGAATACCAAACCTCGAGAATTTTTGTTATCAGACACATTCAACACCAGACATTCGCGAGCGATATTTCTTCGCTTAAAAGCAACCAGGATTTGGTTAGCAAGTCCAAACTCAAAAAATACGAGTATACACCCTTTCTCGATGCTGATGGTCTGTTACGCGTTGGTGGTCGAATCAAACACGCCAACGTTTCCTATAATATGAAACATCCTGTCATTTTACCTAATTGTCATGTCTCTTCTATTATAGTTGATGAAATTCACAGAATTCACTTCCATCCTGGACTTGCCGAGACATTTGCTATTGTTCGTCAGCAGTATTGGATCCTGGGCAGCCGCAATTTAATACACAAACTGGTACACCAATGTAAATCGTGTTTTTTGCAACGAAAGGCCACTACTTCGCATATGGGAGACCAGGGTCACACAAGGTCGTCCGTTTGCTAACACTGGGTGTGATTACGCGGGTCCATTCACCATTAAGCTTTCACGTGGGCGAAACCCTAAATTCTCCAAGGCGTATGTGGCACTTTTCATTTGTATGTGCACAAAGGCAATACACTTAGAGCTGGTAAGTGACTTAACATCTGATGCTTTCTTAGCTGCTTTTCGTCGGTTCGTGTCAAGACGTGGGAAATGCTCCAACATCTACACAGACAACGGAACGAATTTCCAAGGAGCTCGCAGATGTCTCAACAAGATGCAAACACTAGTGATGTCTGAAACTCATAACGCTAATATAGCTGCTGCTCTAGCCTCGGATGGAATCAAATGGCATTTCAACCCTTCTGCCGCTCCACACTTTGGTGGTTTATGGGAGGCCGGAATTAAATCGGTCAAATCGCATCTACGACGGGTAATAGGATCCTCGATTCTAACCTTTGAGGAGCTATACACTGTGCTGAGCCAAATCGAAGCAATATTGAACTGACGTTCTCTTTTTATTGTACCTGATGATGAATTAAATCCATTAACTCCAGCCCAATTTTTAATAGGAGAACCATACACTGCCGTTCCAGAGCCCAATTACCTACAAACACCACAAAATCGACTAATTCACTGGAATCATTTGCAATCCATGGTCCAAGGGTTTTGGAAACGCTGGCATGTGGAGTATTTTACTACCCTGCAAGAGCGTCCTAAGTGGCAGAGAACGAGTCCAGGGGTGAAGATTGGTGACTTTGTGGTCCTCAAGGAACCAAATCTTCCTCCAACACGGTGGATTCTTGGCCGAGTCGAGGCAGTTCATCCAGGTCAGGACGACCTTATACGTGTTGCAACAGTTAAAACGAAGCATGGCAGTTTCATACGACCAATCGCAAAACTGGCCGTGCTACCATTGTCCTGAAACTAGTCCAGGGGGGCCGGGATGTCCAAGACTTAATCCACCATAAATGTGTTGTTATATTATTATATTGTTCTATTCTTTATGTATTAATTGTTCACAATCAAGTTATTATTTGTTAATGTTATCTTTAGACTCACTGTATTTCTTGCGTATCAAACTCCATGTTATTATTCATTTTTTGTTAATATGGTTCTACAACAACAATGCAACAGAATGCAGATCGAACCATCACCTCATCATATTGTTGTTGTAATTACCACGCACAATTCATAGTGCGTGTGCATAGGTGGGTTAGATGGTGGCAATCGTTTTAGTTTTGACACTCGTGAATTGTACTCGCAGAAGTAAAGTAAAATAAATTTGTAACGTAATCTGAAAGTTTGAATCGCAGTTTTATTTTTCATTTGTGGTAGCAAAATTCTTTGCTTGCTTGACTCGTTTTCTTTGATCGTTCGCTCCACAATTCGTCGAATCTGAAACAGTACTACTATCTGGCATATTGGACGGCTCACTACTTAACTTTTCTGTCTGTTGGATCATGTCTGCTCTAAAGCGCAGACTGCCTTCAACGAGATTGACGAGTGGTGTACTAGAAACGGTCTTTCAGCCCATTTTCTCAAAACTGAGGTTATTCGCTTAATGCGGAAGATGAAGCTGACTTGGCTGAACCACTTGTCTGCTTAAAGGTACCATCATCTAATTCTCCAACGAAGCTAAGTATTTGGTTTTGGGTATTGGATAATAAACTTCTCTGTAGTAAGCATGTTACGTCGAAAGCCTCTAGGGCGCTGTCGCCTTTTCTTTTCCTTTGGGTTCTGTGGATCTACCCGACTATGAGAAGACTAATTATATACTATACGTCGGTTCTTTTGTGGAATAAACTTTGATGAAAACACGTCACTGTGGTCTACAAAACGATTTGTATCAGCTACATTGGGGCTTTGTTGCACAATTTCTCCGATCTAAACAAAACTAATGATGTAAGATCAGAACTGCAAAACTGTGTGCTGTAAACATATCTGAAAGGACATCACAGAGTATTCCGTCGGAAGGAAAACACGCTTTATTTGCGGAGGATTGACAGGACAATATATCGTAGAAGCCGGTAGGCGGCAACAACTTTGCTTTAAACGGCGGTACTAAATGTACCACTAGGTAGATTGGACCGCTAGTTTGAGACGCGATACCTAATGCGCGAGGGATTACAAAATCCACTTTTTTTTATAAAAGGATTTGTCCGGGATAACGTAAAGTAAAACGGTTTCTAGTAAATAATGCTACTTATCTTTTACTGTCTCGTAGAACTGTTTCCTATGTTCCTGCCTTGCCAAATTAACCCCTTTCACAAGTATCAATAAGCTTACCAACCTGAAAAATCAACCACATACGGTCTACAAAATCTTACTGCAACGATTGAAACATCTCTCAGAGATGAAGTGGTAGCACTCGCTTGTTACCTCCATATAGAAGGAGCATTTGACAACACAGAATTCTACCAGATATATAGAAGCATCCAAAACATGGGAGTTGACGACACAACATTTAACTGGATAAAATCGATGCTAGAGGATAAAACAATAAAAACCCCACCAGACAACAATAAACTCAGTGTTATAGCTACAAAAGGATGACCTCAGGGAGGAGTACTATCACCCCTACTATGGCCCATCGCAGCTACTGAACTACTGATTATTCTCAGCAATGATGGCTTCTATGTCCAAGGATATGCGGACAATATTGCTACCCTAATCGGAGGCAAATTTGAAGACACAATTTCGGATCGCCTCCAGAGGGCTATGTTCAGCTGAATGGTGTACCAAAGTTGCCTTCAAAGTTAATCCCAAGAAAAGCACCAAAATTAGATTCACTAAGAGAAGAAGGCGAGGAAGACTCAGAAATTCCACACTCTTCGATGAAACAATAGAGTTCTCAACGGAAATCAAATATCTAGGGATCACACTGAATAAAAAACATGCACACAACACGCATCTTTCTAAGACTTTTGACAAAGCCAGGACCTCACTATGGACCAGCAAAAGTCTAGTTGAGAAAAACTGTTGACTTAATCACAAAATGACACTGTGGATGTATCTATCATCACGTATATAGCCGCCGTTTGGTGACATACAGCAATGCAGTGGTCAACAGGTCCAATGAAAACCACACCAAAAACTGCGTTTGAAGTTATCCTAAACATCCCACCACTTTATCTAGAACTCATGAAATAATCAAGTACATGTCTACCTGCTCATCACTACCACGATATAGCTTTCGGCACAACTATAAGGTTACATTTCCAGACCGTCTTAATTGCGAACAGAAAAAAACACCATTTGCCAAGAACTCACTTGTATGGTAGACAGACGGATCCAAAACAGATGAAGGAGTTGGAGCCGGAGTATACGGTCCTCTCACTAAAACATCCCTACATGCCAGTGTGGATACAAGCAGCTCCGTATTTCAGACTGAAATCTCCGACAGCAGAGCAGCCCTATTTGCAATTAACGCCTTTGAAATAAAATCAAAACTGGTCTGGGATTGCCGTCAACTCCTACAACTACTGGCCACCACAAACAAAGTCCATCTGATTTGGGTGCCAGGACGTTGTGGATAGGAAGGCAATGAAAAAGCAGACAAACTAGCCAGAGAAAGATCTGCATCTCAACCCATGATGCCAAGACCATTCTGTGGACTACCAATAAACACCATAAAAGGAAGCATTAACACCTGACTAGAGGAAAAGAAGCTTCATTTCCGGAGGGAAACCGAAGGAAACAGACAACCACAAGAAAACGAAACACTTAATACAATTAAGTAGAAGTCAGATTCGACTGATCGCAGGTTTTCTCACAGCTCACTGCGGTGTGAAAAAATACCTAATGGCCGCGTAGTCTAAGACAATTCATCCAGATTGTGCAACAAGGACGTGGAAACAGCAGAACACGTACCATGTGACTGCAATGGTTTTATCAAAACACGTCAACGTTACCTAGGTAAATTCTACCTCGAAGCGGCGGGCATAGCTGCCAGATCACCTAAAGACTTAGCTCTAAATGGAGGACATCACAGTAGGCTGGTCTCTGGCCGCAGTAATCTGGGATTTATTATACCACCTCCTTTGGTTAAGACTTCAAAATCCCATTCCTGGTATAGAATCTCTCAATTTCCTCTACCGCGCGCTTTTCATGTTCCTTCTTTCATGTTCAGGACAAATTCCCATCCCTAAAAAAGCGAATCTTCATCTCTCTGAAACTTCAGATAGAAACGACGATAAACCGTCAGCTCATGAAATATGTCGGAGTAACAGCTCCACGGGTGATTTGATGGCATGTCTCACCGAAAAGTGGAACCAACGTCTACACCAATCTGGCAAAAGCTATGTTGCATTCGGTAAGGCATTTGACAGAGTTTTGCACCAGACACTTTTGTCGAAAATACGTGCATTTGGATCGATGAATCCCTTCCTCAATAGATTAGAAATAAATTTTCGGACCGTTCAATTAAAGTTATCTGGTTTGCCCCAGGGTTCTGTTCTGTCTCCGACACTCTTCTTAATTTTTATCAACGATCTTTTGTTTGCTGCTTCTAACACAACATATTCCTTTGCTGATGACTGATAACTAACAACAGAGTGGAATTTAATGCATCCAAAGCACAATGCTGTCTACTGTCGTTAAAGCGAAACCCAATAACCCATACATTATCCAATATCCATGAATGACACTTACGACGTCGAAACCGAAAAGCTTTTCATTGTCGGTATGTGTGTCAGTGACAACTTATGTTGGAATAACCACATATTCGATGTCGTCAAAAATGCTGCGTAATGTCTAGGTTTACGATGTAAAAAATATTTCACCCCCTCTGATCGGGCTTCAATATATAAGGCATATGTCACTCTATTTTATCGCTATTTCCACCACTAGTGCTCCATTGAAATCACCAGTAGCATTCTGTGCCTTCAAACCTTCAATCGTAACACCCATCTACCCATGAACGCTCATCAGCATTCCATTAGGCCTACTTTCAGACGTACTCTGAAATATCGTGATTCGTTCCAAAGCCGTACAGCTCACTTATGGAATGCACTGCAGAGCTCTCTATGTCCTGATCGTTATAACTTGCAGACATGTAAGACCAATGTACATCTGTCCCTCTCTTTTCTTCCTCCCTAACTTTCCTGCCGCGTGTTTTTTTTTTTATAATTTACGCGCGCCTAAGGGGTTAGATACCCTTTTACTGTTGCTTGGGCGCGGGCGGAAAGGTAGAAGGAGGAGAAAGGAAAATTGTTTTTGTAGTGGTTTGAAACTCAGATGTGTTTGGTTTCGATATTCGCTCTCCAGGGGTGGGAGTCCGAATAGGACGGAGAGGTTGTTCTTCACTCAGAGTGATTCGAAGGTTATAATTCACAGTATTTTTTTGTACTTGAAACTCTACAACAGCAAAATCTACGTGTCAGTGTTATGCCTTCACACGCAGAATTTTTCTGTCTGAGTTCCAATTACACAATGAAAAACTGGCTTGCCATGGGCAGGACTCGAACCTGGACCCTCCGAGTGAGAAGCGCTTGCTACTACCACTACACCACGGCCACGTGTGCAAACATTTTAGGAGTATACTCGTAATAGCCCCTTAAGCACGAGCTATTTATAAAAGAGAAATCCAGGGGTTTCGTTTTGCTGGCCGAGTGAAACCCAGCACATTAGGGGCGGCATATCTGATGGCTTTTTGGCAATGTTGCCAATGATCTTCGATACTTGATGTTGGTGGCATAGGTTCTCTTACTAAGGGGGACTCGATCGAAAAATGATTTCGAGATCTCTTGCAATTGTAGCGGACCTACATCGAACTGCCTCACACTATTAGTGATAATGGTTCGAGTCGAGGTTGGCCCCTCGGAACGTTCGGACGTCCATAATACTGAGAAGTACCTTGCTTCGATCGCAATAAGCTTGATCTGGCTGAAGGTTGATTGATCAAGAACGTAACACTTACTGTCACTTACTGTTACGTATTCCAGACAACCACTCATCTTACGTGAATTTAGTTGTCTGAAAAAAAAGTGTTTCGGGCACGTCTGGTATTGAACCACGAACCGTCCTATTGGGAAGCCAATGCACTACCACTTGAGCCATGGCCACCCACATCTCCGAGTCCCCATATGAATATCGAGATCCGGGAACCTCGTGCTCGCTACGACAGTGCATCGCCCGCCATAAAGTTGATTAAACTGAATCACTTATCGAAGGTGATGCCCTGCAGGCTATTCCTTTCGACAGTGCTACAAAAAATGCCCTCTCTTCCTAGCTTTGCATAAAAATAGCCGAGGCCAATTTTGATGTCATAGCTAGGGAGGGCACTGCTCGTAGGTCTTGTCCAAGGGATCGTAGAAGCTGTCTTTGGTGTCATCACATTTCCTTTCTGTGGGAGCGTTCATAAATCTAATGCTGGTACATTTAGTCTTAATACGTATTGTTACGACGCGTTCGTTCACGTGCCGGAAACTGAAGACCTAAATCTGCCTCTAACAACAGATCCGCATCCAAACAGTCGCTGCTTTTGCCGTCGACGACAATCGCAGTAGTAGATGTTGCAATTTTTGATTCTCTTTTTACCCGGACCATCCCATCTCATTTCGTGGACATTGGTAGTATCTGCTTTGCAGCAATCCATGGCCTACGCTAGTTGTTCGGTTGCATATAGCCTATCAAGAGACCTAACATTTCACGTGCGGAACAAAAGTTCCTTGCCCTTATTTGGTTTGTTCCATGACCGAGCAGTTATCCCGGTGACACAACCCCCAATCTGGAGCGACAAGTTCCATTATAGATACCCCTGAAACGAGGGGTCGATTCAGCGGTTTAGTCGTGAAAGCCTAGCAGACAGACAGAGTTACTTACGTATGGAGATTAATTTCGTCAATGGTTATGCCACATTGGCCACATGCATTGTCACAATTTTCCCCATCATAGCATTTTCTGTGTTGCCCTCCATCACTTTGGTACAATTTCTCGACACGGTGTAGGTAGTAGAAATGGTTACCAGATACAAGTAGGTCCTCCTCTCTATCTGTAGAAGTCTGTAGGTTCCAGCTATGTTGTAGTATGGCTATCGTCTCTTAGACATTTCACTCGCACTGTCTAGAGTGAAAATAAAACGCAATATCAGTATTGCCTAAACAGAAAGGATTCGGAACGAATAGGCGTGAATATCCTTGTTTTAAGTCCTTGATCTCTGGTTACTGGATCAATATTGTTTATTGGCAAATCCATACGTTTCAGCGATCGCATTGGTCTTTCAACAGGGAATAATTTACTTCATCAAAGGGAGTGCTTCTCATTGAGTTGGTATTTGGCATTTGGAGAGATACTCGTAGTACTACTCCATGGGATCTCTTTATAACTGGCATAGACTGTCAGGTCCTGTGGAGAGGTACGTCCGCCCAACAATATTGAAAGTGAAAATTTCACATTTTTCATTTGTAAAGGAAATCTTTTCCCATTTCGAAAGCATACCAATGGATGCCCCCATAACACTTTAATAACTTTCCTTTCATTTCACTTCACTTCGTGTTCTCGTAATGGTATTTTCCTTTTTGCCCCAACTCAACACAGAGGAATCCAAAAAATCGGAAAAATAAAGAAAATCCTCTTTATTTCGGAAGAACAACGGAAAATAATCTAAAAAGCAGTAAATATGAAAGAACAGGGCAACTTCAACCCGCACGCATCCCCATATCCTCAGGTGTCTCGTCCCCGGTTCCAGCAGCACGAGGACAGTAAAATGACAAAATGACAGGGCAAATTGAAGTGTGCTACCGTGCCTTGGACCTCCGTTGCTTGCACTCTCTCAAACACACACATTCGCCCGAGCTAATACTTCCCTTTACGATCAGTCATTGGGATTGCATTCGGTCTCGATGCAACACCAGTCCTTCCTAAAAGGAAAAATATAATTTATCAACACTATATGGCCTACTGGCGTTTACAAATCCTGATCATTATCCGTTTCAGATAATGATCGGATTACACTGTGGGCGAAGCAAGGAACTACTCATGAGACGAGCACAGGAAAAGGTATTCTACGTCTGAAGCGTTACCCAATGTAAGACTAAACAACGACATATCGCCGAATCCTTTTGTCAATAATTTAATGAATGAGCAACAAGTTTATTCTTTTTATCATTCTTGAAGGTGGTTGGCGACGGTTCTGATGGGTGACCGTCCATAACCGAATAGAATGTCCGTGGCAGCCTGGCTCTGTGGCTTTAGGTATTTATTATACGCAGAAGGTTCCACACCGTCCATCTGGCTCTAGACGTACAGCGCTGGGATTACCGCGACCGACCGACACTTCCACAGAGACTCCTGTCGCTGCCTTCTTGCAGACCTATTGGTTGTCCCGTACGAGAAGCATAAAAGATGGAGGATACAGTCCAATTTTTCCTGCTAATATGCTTCTCTAAAGTGACAGCGGCCATAAAATGAAGGGGTGTAGCGAAACAATGTATCGCGCAGGAGAGTTAGTGGACAAGAGTGGACAACTTTATTAAAGGCTCTTGTATAGGGTTTTCCAATAGGAACTTGACAACTTTTGTGAACGCACTCTTTCACTAATCATCAAACTGTCACTGTCAATTTATTCAGTAAACTCAACATTTTCATCGTGGTAAAGTACACTAACGAGCAACGTCTGCAAATTATAAAAATTTTCTACCGAAATTCGGAGTCGGTGACTGCAACTTTAAGAGCGTTAACTCCAATTTTCGGTGGTAATTCTAGGCCTAGTAGACAGGCAATAACAAGTTTAGTGCAAAATTTGAGTCCACATGTTCGTTGTGTGATGTTGTCGTGTCAGGTTGGTCGAAGTGTCGAAAATATCGCTGCCGTTCAGGCGTCCGTAGCAAACGATCCAAATCAGTCAATTCTACGGCGTTCTCAAGAATTGGGCATCGCTCAGAGCACGTTATGGAGTATTTTGCGTAAGGATCTTGGTTTACACCCATACAAGATCAAGCTAACTCAAGAATTGAAGCCGATGGGCCATTTGAAGCGATGTACGTTCTCCGATTGGGTTCTGGAGAAGATGCGCCAAGATGATCAATTTCATCGCAAAATCATCTTCAGTGACGAAGCTCATTTTTGGCTCAATGGGTTCGTCAATAAGCAAAATATGCGTTACTGGTCGGGTGAAAATCCACATGTGCTTCATGAATCACCACTTCATCCACAAAAGATAACTGTTTGGTGCGGTTTGCATGCCGGCGGCGTTATTGGGCCATATTTTTTCGTCGACGATAACGATCGTCACGTTACTTTGAATGGTCAACGTTATCGCGCCATGATCACCGATTGTTTTTGGCCCGAATTGGAAGATATGGACTTGGACGACATGTGGTTTCAACAGGATGATGCCTCAAGCCACACAGCACACGCTACAATCGATTTATTGAAGAGTAAGTATGGTGAGCGTGTAATCTCAAGAAATGGGCCAGTCGATTGGCCGCCTCGTTCGTGCGATTTAACGCCGCTTGACTATTTTCTGTGGGGCTACGTTAAGTAACTGATTTATGCCAACACGCCGATGACGTTGGAAGAGCTCAGAGCCAACATTGAACGCGAAATAGCGGCCGTTCCGGCCAAAATGTGTGGCCGAGTCGTTGAAAATTGAGTCCAACGAATAGACCGCTGCAAGCGTGCCCGCGGTGGCCATATGAACGAAGTCGAGTTCCATTCATAAATGTTTTGATTGTACTTCAAGCCGATAATAAAGTTTTTGAAATATCTCAAATGGTTTGCGTTTTATTTAAAAAAAAGTTGTCAAGTCCTTATTGGAAAGCCCGATATATGACTATGTTGGACACTGGTCTCGCGCCTTCCTCTTGGCAGATTCTCTGTCTGCTTAGTAATGGACCATCCGTCCTACCTGGGATTGGTGATCTGTAGATGGAGCCATGGCGGTCGCCACCCTTCTAGGATTTTGAAGTACCAACGGTAAAGAAAGTGGATGGATGATGGTCAAGAGAAAGTTGAGAGTTGGGCTTTTTGTGGTAACTTTTACAGCAACAGCCTTCTCTATCAAGAATACCACTGCTCTAGACGCAGTGACAAATCTCCCTCCCCTTGATTTCTTATCATGGGCTGCACTCTCAAAGCCATCTTCTGTTTACAGAGAAGTGATGTTTGGTACAACATCCAGCTCCCAAAACTGGAGCTTTGTTGACCTTGGGCGCAGACTGTCTTTTGACTCCGGTCTTATGGACATGCCGTCTAATGCAATGACACCAGAACTACTCTTGCGGAAAATATACAAAATCGGCTTTCCCTGTGACCGGGAAGATTTGAGATTTCACTTCACGTTGGGAAAGCTTGGATCTGTCTTCCAAGCGGAGATCCTGAAGGCAGCGAATTATATTGCGGAGAACTGGCGAAGCATTTGCATCTATAATGACAGCCAAGCTGCACTTAGAGCCTTGCTGAACCATCTTACGACTTCCAAGCTAGTTCAAGGATGCAAGAGATCACTGAGCGCAGTCGGATGGTTAAATTCGTTGACCCTTGTCTGGGTCAGAGCTCACAATGGGACCACGGGAAATGAAATCGACGATGAATTTGCCAGACAAGGTTCAGAGGAGGGATTTTCAGGACCCGGATTCCGGCTTCCATTGAAAGTTGTGTTTCGTATGAGCACAACTGCTGAATACATAGCTCCCCAGGATGCAGGCAGACCAAACGAATGATTCTCGACGTCTCTAGGAAGTCAGCGGCTTTTTTGCTGTCCCTCAGCAAGAAAGACAGCAGGTTTATTACTGGCGTCGTGACAGAGTAATACACTTTTGCAAAGCACTTAAATGTGGTGGACATAAGTGATACAACATCCTGCGAAGCTTGCGGTAAAAGTATCATGACACCGGCTTACGCTCGTTCAGGCTGCAAGTACTTGGCGCTGACGTGGTATGCGCTGGTACTGTAGGCACCTTATCACTGAAGCACTTACTCATCTTTTTTCGTAAGACTGAAGGATTTCATTAAAAGGAACATACAACGTGTACTAAAATGAAACTTCTTTATGCGGTCTTTGGCTGCTTCAGATACGAGTAAACTATCTGCAAAAACAACGCCTCCCATAAAACCAAGCAAACGACAACAAATTCCGCAGTGCCATTAAGAAAGAAAAATATAAAAGAAATCCACCACACCACACCAAAATTGACAATAATTTGGAGCGAATTGAATGGTCCATAAATTCCAGGAAGATGGGGTGCGAGCTGGTATGCTTGTGCTGATAACTCGACTCGAGGATAAAGCACGCATTCCTTTTATGATCGCGTTGATGCTCAAATTCCCTCTTGGGTCCGCCAAAAGTTATACAATATTTTGACAATTGTAATGAATCATTGAAAATTGTATACC
Source organism: Volucella bombylans (assembly GCA_949129095.1). Classification (NCBI taxonomy): domain Eukaryota; kingdom Metazoa; phylum Arthropoda; class Insecta; order Diptera; family Syrphidae; genus Volucella; species Volucella bombylans. Next base: position 382,059,243 of record OX422140.1, on the reverse strand, counting down.
CAGACATTTTTATGAACGTTTCTGCCATAAAGGACCTTCTGCTGAGGAATTTTAAACAGTCATCAAACTGAAAATTTACATATTTGGCAGTCTTTGTATCTGTACCCATGTGCCTGGAATGGGTGCGCCGAAATAAATCCAACTTATTGTCAAGACTATTGAAAGCACATTACATACGAGAACTGGATGTAGTCACAATGAAATTGAATACTTTCAGAGTACTCGTAGCTCGGGAAAGGTTCGTCAAGGAGGTGTTCGTATGTACAATATCTACAGAACCACGATATGGATCGATGGGAAAATTAGTGAGTCGAATTGAAGTGGAATTAACAGAATAAATGACGGTACACCTTACAACCATATGCGCGACACAAAACGGCAGATACCACTTGTCAACAAGATTGTACAGATGCCTGAAATATTCACTTGTTTCAAAGAGGAGATAGATACTTACACATGTACGATACACACATTATTCCGCACACGCCTAAATGACAAATGGGCGACTGTACCGTTTCTGAAGCATGCACATGTTGATGACAGCGATAGTGTGAAAAGGATGTGTTCATGTGAAAACGACGAAAATATAGACTGCACTAATTTTTTGCATCATAGAGATACGAGTACAGATAGACAGATACTTGTACCTGCTACGAGTATGAGTATACTTTGGTGCGGATGGTTTGCACTATGTATACCTTGATGCTGCAAAAACCAGAGGCTGACGCTGAATTCCTGTCTGTGGCGGTGTTGGTTAATGAAGCATGTTTTGAAATTTTGGAAAATTGCCCAGTTTTATTGTTCCCCCAGGAAACCAGATAAAAGATGTCTACCGGAAGTCGAACGTGAAAACACACTCATCTACTGCAAAGTGTTGGCTAATGCTATGCAAGGTTTATGTGTATTTTTTTTTGTATTGAAAATGAAAAGTGTAAAAGTAATTTAAAAGAGCGTACTGCGAGTATAGTAGTCGAAAATTATAGTTCGCACTATTTATCGGTAATATTTGTCAAGGAATCTAGCACTCTTTGGATCCAGGAACGTGGAATATGTTGGATTTCCTGGGCAGACACAAACTTAACCCGCAGTGACACTTGAAGCAGGTAAGAATATAAGTAGTCAAGTGAATAAGTTTAGATGATTTGGTACCAATGAGTCCGTACCTCTAGATACGGGCTTAAAAGTAACCACTTTTCTGCCCACGTTCACTCCGTAAATACAGACCAGCTGTTTTGGCACTTAGTGAAACACAGGTAGATCCCCGCCCACACCTCTCAGATCATTCTGATCTGAAGCTACGTGGCTACGAACTAGTGCCATTATTCTTCTCTCACCGCGGTCTCGCCATTTATGTGAGTAGTGATGTGGCTTACCAAACTCCACCACAATGTAGTCACTGTCCCACTCCGGAATTCGATTTCATGTAGTTAAAATTCCATCTCCGTAAGCAAATTATCCACTGCTGCTTTATTTACAGAAGCCCCAAACTGGACAGCAATCCGACCTTTAACGAGTTTGATGCGCTGTCTGGCTCCATTCAAAGAATTGCATCCCTGTATCCTCATACTGAGATCGTTATTACGGGTGATTTCAGTATACACAAATCTGGATGGCTTTGACATTCTGGACAGACAACACCCGAAAGATGGTGTGTTGAGATCTTCGCTGCGGAAAACAACTTAACGCAGCTTGTAAATGAGCCCACGCGAATACCAGACGTTGATAGTTATACCGCCAAACCCTCGACTTGTTTTTAACTTCTCATCCTGGTAAGTACACTGTAGATGGGCTCTCCCCTCTAGGCTCGTCGGACCATTGTGTCATATCAGCTAATTTCTCGTACACCGACCACACAGTTAGAGAAAAAATTCCTAAAAGAACCGTATGGCAATACGAGAAAGCCAACTGGAGCGGTCTTAACAGCTTCTTTAGGAATTTTAACTGGTCGTTATGCTTCCTCAATAACGACGTGGAAGCCGCTGCTGATATGACCACAGACACCATTCTCTTTGGACTGAGATCCTTTATCCCTCATCGGATGAAGAGCATCAAACTAAAAGAAAAGGCATGATACGACACAAGCTGCAAAGAGCCAGGAATGACTGCAACGTCTTTCTTAAATTCCAATACGACCAAAAACTGAGGCAAAATATACTACAATGTCCCAAAGGTAGTAAAAGCTTTCGGTCGTTTGTAAAAACATCAGAAATTCTGCCTCATCCTATATCCCAGCGCCCATTTACAATGACATTCCAGTTGCCAGCTCTTTAGACAAGGCCAATCTGCTTGCTGCACACTTTGCGGCCAGCTCTACACTTCCAGATTGTGTTTTGTCCAGTCAATTGTCAATTTGATCCAGTTTGTATAACTCCCCTTCTTCTGAAGGGGTGTTGTTCCTCGCTAGCAAAACCACTCTTTAGGACCCTTCCCGAGCAGATGTAAAACAGCATTTGCCCAGCCCGCCCCTAAAAAAAGCGAATCATCTTCTGTCTCCTCCTACAGAACCATTGCATTAACGTCCCTTCTTTCTAAGGTCATGGATACGGTGATAAATCGTCAGCTCATGAAATATCTCGAAACACGAAAATTTCTCAATGACCGGCATTGATTGGATGTCTCACCGAGAAGTGGAACCAAAGCGTACTCAATCTGGTGAAAGCAAGATAGTTGCTCTTGATGTTTCTAAGGCATTTGACAGAGTCTGGCATCAGGCTCTTTTGTCGAAAATGCGTTCATTTGGAATCGTTGTCGTTCAATTCAACTTGTCTTGGATGGTTTCAAGTCTGATATACACAAAATAAATGCTGGTGTGCCCCAGGGCTCCGTCCTGTCTCCGACACTATTTTTAGTTTGCATCAGTGATCTCTTGTCTGCTACTTCTAATCCAATATATTCCTTTGCTGATGACAGTACTCTCTTCTTTACATTTCGCTCCCGGTCTCTCGTCCCTGCTCTTCGGCTGTAGGACTGCAGCGTATGCTAAGCCCATTAAATTCCGATATTAACAGCAGAACCAATTGGAGAACTATCAACTGAGTTTGCTGTCATTAAAGTAAAATTTAAACACCCAGACATTGCATTGTCGAAACCGAAAAACTTTCCCTTGTCGGTATGTGTGTCAAGGACAACATATGTTGGTTTGACCACATATTCGGTGTCGCCAAAAATGCTGCAAAATGTCTATGTTTCCTCAAACGATGTAAGAAATACTTTTCCCCTTCTAAGCTGGCCTCAATATATAAGACATTCATCCGCCCAAAATTGGAATACAATCCACACATCTGGTCAGGTGCACCTAAAACATCTCTGCACCTGCTAGATAGGATTCAAAACCGAGCGATAAAACTCATAGGCGACACTAATATCAATAATTTACGCCCTTGAACACCGACGTACTGTCTCCTGCATCACTTTGTTTTATCGCTATTTGCACCATCAGTGCTCCATAGAAATCGCCAGTAGCATTCCGCCCCTTCAAACCTTAAACTGTAACACCCGTCTCGCTATGAATGCTCATCAGTACACGCTCGTGCCCGTTTTCGGACGTGCTATGAAATATCGTGATTCGTTCCTAAGCCGAATGCCCTGCGGAGCTCTCTATTTCCTAGCCATTATAATATTCCGACATTTAAAACCAACGTATATCGGTACCTATCTTTCTTTCTTCCCTAATTTTCCTTCGCCCGCGTTGTGTGCAAACATTTTAAGGGTACCTTAACCCCATGAGCGTGAGCTATTTTATAAAAAAAAAGAAGTTAGAATTCCCTACTGTACTCTGCAAATCCCTGAGTACGGAGAGGGTTCGAGTTTGCAGAACTACAGCAGAATGATCCTCTCAGCCAGATTGCGCACTAAAGTCTTAAACGTCATAAAGGCAAAGTACTCGTACATCGTAACGTCTTGGGACGAAAATGATCGCTTTATAGTCCATTGGATACCGTCAACAATTTACTCTTGAACGGAGGTATCTTCGCCGCGATGGAAGTGCTAAAAATCCGTGAATCCATTGACAATAGTATACATATGGGAGAGGTAGACAAGATCTTCGACATCCAACTGACATTTGGGAACAATCCATCAAATTCTGCTAAAGTAGGCTGAATCTTGACGGATGGAGTTAGGAGCTGGGAAGCCCATAATCTGTTGGTGTAGACAACTATTGAACGGGTACACAGTGTACATACTGGCTGCCTCAAACTTGCATTAGGCCTGTAGCAGAATATTTTAAATTCGTGTCAAGTACTTGCTTTACCTGCTCGTAATAGCCCCTGGAGACTACATGTACTATATGCAGACTTAAATTGCAAGGGCGAGAGAGGTATGCAATCAACGGTACCTCTGCATCCAGCCTCGTGACTTGATTATTTTCAAAGAAAGATCTAAATGGAGCTTCAGAAACAGCTATCGGAGCTTCTAAAGTAGACTTGGTGGTGGAATAAATCGAGTCAACAGCAGCATAATTTGGTACACTGCTTCTAAAACCGGTGTAACCGGTCTCTTATGCTCAAAAGGGTGCCACGAAGGGCCTGGATTTCCGAGTTGAGTGTAAAAAAAGTATTTAGAGCCTCGTATACCATTCCTCATCCTTCTCCATAAAGCCTAACGATTTTCGGTACTGCACATACAATAGAATGATAGGTCCCAAATGGAACAGGCTGCGTTTAGGAAGGACGAAAAATGGTGCCAAATACCATACTACGGTGAATGTTTCAGGCATGTGAACAAGTGTCTTATGATAATTCACTTCAAGGCTAAAGTCACCAGCAGCAGTCTTATATGCGGGCAGGCTTCAATGGAGGAGAGGCGATAACAGCAAAGACTTTTTGATCTCTTCAAACTCAATAAACCACCTCCAAGAACGTATCAGGCTTATCGAATGTGGATATCGCAAACGGCGCTAAAAAGAGAAAGTTCTTGTCAGAGGGCTGTAATAGCAGGAAACCGCCAGGTCTTTAACTGACCAAATGTCCCTTTACTTCGTTCAATGTCCTGCAGTCCGGAAACCTTGTTTCAAAGCTACTAACAACCCACTGGAGATGCCACCTCTGATGTGTTAAGTTTCACCAGACCAACACTGTGAAACAATTAATGCCGGCTGGTGCACGCAGAGAAACGGGAATCATATTGAGCGATGCTGCAAAGGCCAGGGCGGCTTAACAGCATTACAAACCAAACGAGAGGGACCAGTACTGGCTTGTCGGAAAAACTGAAAAGATCACGAGAAGTGGGAGAATGATAAACTTGAGAGATGTTATAGCAGCAAAGACGACCCGAAATTTTACCAGAAGGTCGGAAAAACATGCCAAGTCAACAAAGTACGAACAGAAGTCAGCAAGTACGAACAATAAATCCAAGTGCTAGATTCACAGTAAGTGCTGAAGCTGTGCAAGAAGCATTTCTTCATGGTCTTAAACCGCGATGACGATCAATATTCCACCTTAAGGCAGAACAACCTATTCAAACCGAACGATGATGGTCAAAAATTTCATCCAGACGACCTCGAAAAAGCGTTTATAGACATATTCAAACTTAAGTCCAGGCGGCCTAGATGCCGAACTGTTCAATGCAGTAAGAGTTGATTTTATAAAGAGTTTAAGACAAATCTTCTTTGAAACATGGTCAGACAAAAGTATTCCAGACGAATGGAATCTCAGCATTGTATGCCAGATCCTAAAAGCCAGACATCAGCCCGTCAACGCACGTATAATCTACGTACCTGGAGGTTGGAACACCATTGTCGAACTCCTCACTGTGCTTATACGGACGCTTGAGACAGTGTGCGGCCTTCTTATTATCTTGGGCAGTAAATTACTTATTACGACATTGTGGAAGCTCAACTTGCATACACTGCACTGCAGAAAGTCTGGGCTATCTAAAGAGTCATCATCCTCAGCGTCGACTATAAGATCGTTTCCGTCATATTTTGTAGTTCCGCAAAAGGTTTTGTAGATCAACTGATTGGTCCCTATCAGTGTGGCTTTAGGCATAAAAAGGCCACTATTGGCAAGATCTTGGAAAAGTTCCTCGATTTTAAGATCGACTCCCACCACTTATGTGCCAATTTTAAGGCCGCCTATGATAGACGAAGCCATGTTCGGTTTCTGTAGTGATCCGCAAGGCAATTGATGGAGATACTGCTGACCGTCCTGTAACTTGGATTGGATCAGCAGCGCAACAATCGAGTTCCTAGCGTAGCACTGGACTTACTTCCCAGTTGTCGTATACGGTAACTGAATGAGGAATCCTAACTCATGTAGGCTAAAATGACTGGCCTGCGCTGTCTTACGAGTACATTCCTACTTGAAAGAGATTAAAAAACGTGACGAGCCTACTAATGGCCACATCCCTTGCAAACGTTCAAAACGCATTGACCTTCGGATCTTAACAGGCCACGTGCAGCCCCGAACAATTAGCAGAGGCCCTGCGTGCTATTACCCACCATCCAGGAAGGACAATGGGATGTACCGGACAAAAAGGGGATGGAAAACTCAGATATATATCATGTTACGGCGATTGCTATAGCGAAAAGAATCAGCGCTTATTCGGATGCGGATTTGTCATATGCGGCAGACTAAGCAAGAAGTCTTGAGCTTTCGGCACGGTAGCAAACGTCTTACGACAATTCGCATCAAAGATAAATTCGCTAACATTAGCCTAATATGCGCCTATGCCCCTCCGGAAGATAAGGACGACGCCACCAAAGAATGTTTCTACGAGCTTCTCGACAAGACATCCATATGAGCAATGTGCTTAGTATGATGTCAAAATCGTACTGGGCGAGGACATATTTGGTAGAAGAGTTGGTAAGCATAGCACACTACACCCCGTCTTGAAACGGACTTAGGCTTCACTATAGAAAGCACACGGTTTCGTCATCTCAATATATACCAGGAAACATGGCGATCTCCGGATCATGAAACGCTAAATCAAATTGATCCTTTTGGGATGCAAGTATTCTGGACATCTGAATATTCCGGGTAGCTAACATTGACTCGGATCACAACCTTGTTGCTGCCAAGCAGATTCCCCAAGTGCTACAACAAGTTATTCCACTGTGAGAAGAAAAGTGAGAACTCGTATCCTGAAATCTGTCGCGAGCGTCAAGTACCGAAGACCAGTGGCAACGCTGCCAACGCCCCATTAGAGCCACCGCGCCGCAACTGATGTGCTGGGTTTCACTCGACCACCACAGAGAAATCCCTGGTTTAATGAAGAATGTCGGCAAGCACATGCAGCTAAGCATGAAGCCTACAAAGCGGCTTCACCAGAAGAAGAAAAGAGACCACGAAAAGCGTGCGACCGAAGATAATGAGAGGTTGTACTCCAGAAATAATGCAGGTAAGTTACATCAACAGGTAAAGAGAACGTGTTAAGGCAATAAGAGCCGTATAAACGCCTGTAGGCCTGTAGCTTAGAATATGGAACAACGTTTTCTGCAGACTGTATAACGGCGAAGAAGACCAGCATACCGCGTCAGGCAAAATAGACCATTCAGCTAAGACGATGATAGCTTAAGCTTCTGTCCCCCTGACCAGAACGAAGTAAGGCTTACCGGCCGACGTATTTGAATCTGCTGGAAATGGGCTTATGGAGCGCATGCATTAACTCATTTCTCAGAACTGGTCAGAAGAGTGTACGACTGTTGAAATAAAATTGCAGCACCGTTTGGCAGATCCACAAAAAAAGAGACCCTCTCAACTGCGCCAACTATGGACTCAACTCAACATTACGTACATGATCTTGTCTGCCATATTGTGTGCCTCCGCCTCTGAAACAGTTCGTTCAGACCAGGAAAGTCCACAATCGACAGGTCTTGGAAAAAAGTCAAGAAGTCCAAATCGATACCCACTATCTTTTCGTCAATTTCCAGGCCTAATAAGACAGCATTTATAGAGACGAGGTATATAGAGCCATGTCTAGTTTTGGCATCCTTTGAGACCTTTGATGTCAAAACAGATTTTAGAAAAGATGAGCCGCTGTTATGTGACTTCTTTAACATCCTACTTGAAGGAGTTGTGCAGAACTCACAGGTGAACATTGGATGCACAATCTTTCAAAAGTCTGTGCAACTACTGGCCTACGCCGATGATAACAACATAATTGGCAAAACTCTTCGGCCTGTCACCGGTATTGAAACGGAAGCCCGCCGAAATGGGTTTAGCGGTAAATTAGGGCAGGAAGGGGCACACAACATCAATGAATTGGACAGAACGTCACAAACGACAGCGATAATTTCGAGGTAGTAAAGGACTTTGTCTACCTTGACTATGCTACGAATACTGCCAAAAACACCTCAATAGAAATAAAACAAAGAATCATTCCTGCCAGTCGCTGTTTCTTTGGCCTAAGAAGACCATTGAGTAGCAAGGGCCTAACCCGAAGAACTAAAGGGACTCTGTATAAGACCTTAATCATCCCAGTCCTACTTTATAGCGCAGAAGCATGAGCCGTATAGAAAGCGAATGAAGATATCCTCAGTCGTTTCGAGAGAAAATCCTTCGAACAATATTCGGTCCTATTTGCGTCCATGGACCTTGGAAAAGAAGATTCAACGGCGAACTATACTCGTACGACCTGTACAGCGAAATCGGCCTATTCAGAAAACTGAGCAGCAGTCGCCTGAGATGGTGAGGACATGTAGGACGAATGGATACCAATGCTCCGGCTCGCAGAGGCCTCAAATCTAACCTTGAGGTACAACGCGGTAGAGGAAGACCTCACCTAAGGTGTCGCGCATGAGTAGAAGGGGACCTCAACCGACTTGGAGTGCGCAACTGGAGCAAGTTAACTAAGGATCGGATTAATTGGATTGTTAGTTGAGGTTCGGGTTGAGCGCAAATTGTTGCGCCACCTAATACGATGTATTCGAGTAGGTAGTCAAATGCGAACTGACTGATTCTCTTTATTTCATCTTCTTTCTTTTGTCTTAATTCAATTTTACATATTTCTATTAACTACGAGATGGCGCTATGTTACAACTCTCCGATTAAGTTGAAAAGTTGTATTTGAAATATTATAATAATAATAATCATAAGAAAACAAATTTTATAAGAATTCAAGAATTTCAATATCTTAGGATCATCACGACCGACAAAAATTTAAGATTATTAGTTTTAATTTACATCTTAATATTTTTTTTTTTTTTTTTTTCAACTAATTGTACATATTCTTTTTATTACAATATAGTTATGGTAGTTATAGCTTATAATTTATACGTTTCAAACACCTTAAATTTCTCTTAGTGTTTTCTTCCCGTGCAACGGGTGCATCCGTCTGCTCATCCCCCCTAACTGTTGCTGAGGCAATCGGAGCCGACATTGTCCCGCCTACTGGTGTCTTAAATTCTTTGCAATCCATATTGTAATCAGATGATTCGGTCGCGTTCTGATTTTCTTCAACCGATGTTTTGACTGAATTCTCGTTGTCATCTGGCGTACCACGACTCATTTGGTCCACATGCCGTTTTATTACTTTATTATTTCTAGTTAATATGCAACGATAAGCTCGTGGTCCTAAACGTTTTGTAACGGCAGCTTTTTGCCAACATGCTTTGTTTGGATTCGAATAATCGCGCACAAAAATATTTTCGCCGTTTTTAAATTCAATATTTCTCGCCCCTTTATGGTTTTTGATATTCGATAACTGGCTCTCCACAATTTTGTCTTTTACTAAAGGTGGTCTAAGCAGGTTAAAACAATTTTTTAGTTCTCTACCTAATAGTAACCTCGCTGGTGTCTCTCCTGTTGTACAATGCTTAGTGCATCGATAATCAAATAAAAACGTATCTATAATCTTTTCTATGTTTTTCTCTTCACCTTCCAATAATCTAGCCGAAACTGCCTTTTTGAACGTTTTAACAAAGTTTTCCGCTTGCCCATTGGTAGCAGGGTGACCTGGAGCTGTCAAAATATGCCTTATATTATTTTTCGTCAAAAATGTTTGGAATTCTTCCGACGTAAACTGACGTCCATTATCACTAACCAGCGTATCCACCAACCCAAATCGGCAGAAAATTTCGCGTAACCTAGCAATTGTGAAACTAGTCGTAATATCTTTAGTTTTAAAAACTTCTACCCATTTAGAAAAAGAATCTATTATTATAAAAAAATAAAATTGCTTGATTGGTCCGGCAATCTGATTCGGTAGGCACCCAGGGAATAAGCGAGCATTTTTCAGGACTTGGCTAGATAGTTTTACATGGTACACAATTGGCTATTAACCTTTCGATACATTGGTCCAATTTAGGCCACCAGACAAACGAACGTGCTAACGCTTTTGTTTTAACGATGCCTAAATGTGAACGATGTAACTCTGCTAAAACCGCATTACGTAATTTCGACGGTATAATTACTCGGTAACCCCATAAAATGCAGTTGTATTCCACCGAAAGCTCGTCTTTTATATTATGAAATGAAACAAAATCCTCCCCTTCCAGCATGTCTACTCTGCCCCTGTGAATTGCTTCCATCAACTTTGATAAAATAGGATCTCGCCGGGTTTCCTTTGATATTAATTTAAAATTCAAGTTTAACTTATTATCTACTTGGATGTAACTAACATAGTTGACTTCATTGTCGTCTTTCTTCACTTTTCGTTGCGGCAAACGAGACAAATGGTCTGCAAAATTTTCAGAACCTTTAATGTACCGCATGCTATAATTAAATCCGGACAAAATAAAAGCCCATCTTTGCATTCTGGCGGCCGCCATTACTGGTAGCCCTTTGCCCTCACCAAATATTGCCAAAAGTGGCTTGTGGTCCGATTCTAAAATGAAGTGGTTGCCTAGCAAATATTGCTTTAATTTAGTTACACTGAAAACAATTGCTAATGCTTCCTTCTGAATGGTACTATAGTTTCGCTCTGCTTGAGTAAGTGCCCTTGAAACAAACGCGATTGGCTTATCGAAACCCTCTATAGACCTATGTGACAAAATACCTGCTACGGCTACATTCGATGCGTCTGTAGATAAAACTATTGGCTTCTTGGGATCAAAATGAACTAGGACTTGGTCTGACGTCACTTCTTGCTTCAACAAAGCATAAGCTTTTTGACATGACTTTGACCATATAAATTTTACATCCTTCCTAAGCAACTCATACAATGGAGCCATTTTATGTGCAAAGTCTGGAATAAATTTTGAATAATAATTCAACATTCCCACGAATGCTCTTAATTCAGATACATTTTGTGGTACAGGAGCCTCTAAAACTGCGGCGATTCTATCCTTATTCTTACTCAACCCATTTCGATCAATGTTAAAACCCAAATATGAAACTCTATCCTTGAAAAACTCACACTTCCTAGCATTAAGGCGAAGCCCCACTGCTTCCAATTTTGTCAACACTACCTCTAATGTTTTCACATGCTCATGAAAATTGGCTCCCGTTATTACGATATCGTCTAAATAGTTAACTACATTTGGAATACCACGCAAAACGTTCTCTATGGTTTTCTGAAAAATAGCAGCTGCTGGCTTTACACCAAAAGGTAAACGCGTCATTTTGAAAATACCCATATGAGTACTCCAAGCACATAACAATTGCGACGACTCGTCCAGAATTAATTGGTTATAAGCGTTTGACAAATCCAATTTCGAGAAAAAATCTCCTCTTAACGAAGAAAACAATTCTTCTATGCGCGGTAAGGGATATTTAACATCTACTAGAAACTTATTTATTGTGGACTTGTAATCCCCACAAATGCGAAGCTCTCCGTTTTTTTTTAACTATGGGAACCAACGGTGTACCCCAATGTGCATTGTCCATCTGCACTAATACACCCTTCTCTACTAACTCTTTTAACTGATTTTCTATTTTTGCTCGCCATGCCAATGGCACTGGCCTTGGCTTACAGAAAACAGGCTTAATATTCGCGAGTAATTCTAACTATACTGTATTTACTTTATATGAACCCAATTCTTCTTTAAAAACACTATAAAACCGTTTTTTTATGCTAGCCACATACTCGTTTACATTATATAAAGAATTTATTTGTGAAATCCCGATATCGAACAAAACCATAAAATCGCGTCCCAAAATAGATGGACTACGCGTGTCTGTTACTACTAGTCGTAAAATTTTTGATTGTTCGCGAAATTTAATTATTGCAGTAAACTCACCCGTTACTTTAATGCGGTCGCCGTTGTATGAGCAGAACTCGTCAAAACATGGTTGCAGACAATTTTTGTCGAAATATTTGTCGAAAGTCGTTTCAGAAATTAAGGAAACAGCCGCACCCGTGTCCAGAACAAAATTGAGTCGGATCCGGTTGACCTCCACTGCCATAGTAAATGGATGAGCAGGCGGATGTCCACCTGATATACTGTAAATTGAAAATTCATTACTAACGTCATCCACACTATTACAATTACTTTGCTTAAATTTTGAAACCTCCACCACGTTGATCTGCTTACTCCTGCATACACTCGCCAACTGTCCCACTTTGTTGAAATTATGGCAGGTACTGTACTTGTACCGGAACTTTTCACTGGCGTGATTTTTCCATCCACAATGTGCGCACCTTCTTTTGCCTTTGTTGTTCTTGTTGCTATTCGTCGCGTGCTTGTTGTAATTGGCCATTTTGTTGCTATTTGTCCCCGCTTCGATGTAGCTGTTCTTTTTCGTGCCACGATGCTGACGATTATGAAGATAGTTAACCTCACTGCAGTACGTATTTTTTGCATGAATTCTCGCTTCTGCCATAAGCGCCTTTTTTAGATTTTCCTCTTCTTCGCACAATCGTTCGAAAATGCTTTCTTCCAAACCGGTCACAAATTTATTTAGCACGAACGAATCTAACTGCACACCAGATTTGCAGACCATCGCTAGCTTTTTAACTCTAGCGAACCACGTTGCGACCGATTCGCCCACCACTTTTCTCGCGTCAAAAAAATGTCTGCGTTCGCGGAAAATTATTACTGGAGGCGAATAATGCCGTTCCAACAACGTACACAGGCTTTCGTACGGTTTTGATGCCGGTAATACCGGATCACACAACTCTCGGAGTAACCCATATGCTTCCAGGCCCACAGACTTTAACAACACCGATCTTTTTACACGATCATCGTCACACGCGGCTTCCACAAAATGCGAATTTAATACCTCGTTCCATTTTCTCCAGTTATCTATTCATGGTCTGAATTCACGTACTCCTGTCGATATCGACGCTACTCCAAACAAACTCTAATTTGCTGGGTTAATTGTGTTGTCTGCGTTCGCCATTATAATTATTTTGTTGATTTTGAAAAAATGACTACCACACCCACAATGATATAAAATACCAATCTTTTAATTTTCTTTGTTGAAATCAACACGTTTCGCTTTATCAAAAAAAAAAATTTTTTTTTTCTTTTCTCCTCGTCGCCAATACGATGTATTCGAGTAGGTAGTCAAATGCGAACTGACTGATTCTCTTTATTTCATCTTCTTTCTTTTGTCTTAATTCTATTTTACATATTTCTATTAACTACGAGATGGCGCTATGTTACAGTAAGTATGTAAGTTCTATGGCGTGTCAGAGAGATCGCCAAATTTTCTAGTGGTCTCTCGCGATCGCAACTTTTTCACACCGAACTTTACTTGACTCCGTTGTGCCTGTCACATCCGCATTCACACCCCTGGGTGCAACAAGGTAACGATCCGAGTTCATATTAGCTCGGACATCCAGAATGTTGAAGTAGCATCTGTCGTAGATCGCAATATGAACAATATATTGTAGTTGGTGGTTGACTGATCAGGGTATAACCAAGTCCCTTCATGGATGCTGAAATGTGTGAACCACGTACTGGGTACTAAAATGTTACGGCCTGTTATAAATTCTAAGAACCTAAATCCATTGTCCCCAATTCAGGTAATTGAACAAGCTCTCGTCTGAGTGGAGTTTGCGAGACTTTAACTGGATCTGATCATGCAGCTAATACAATCGGAAAGGTTTACAATGGGGTTTTGTCTTCTGTGGATAACTAAGAGGAGTGATCTGTTAAAATTAAGAGTTGGTCTATCAAATCACTCCTTTTACCTGTCACTTTGTAAGATTAGCAAGCCTTCTGCATCATTGATTACAACACAAAACGAGATCTAGACATACTCGTAATATACAGCGATGTTTCGGCCATATATCAACGCATTCCAAAACGATATTGGGTCTATAGGACCGTAGTTCCATTACATAGTATGATATTATTCAATCATGATAGTCGGAGTGCATTGCAAGGACCCATAGACCTGATTTTGCCCGCATTCAACTGCCTGCAGTACTCATATATTCGGTATGTGTTTCTGGAACGGCCGGCCTTTGCTGACTGGATACTATGTATCGCACTTGGTTCAGATTTCCGACTCAGATGTTTTTACCCCATCAGTTGAATGAGGAAGCAATAGGCAGTTGTGGAATTAACGAAAGCCCTTGAGTATTACATCTCAAAACAGCATATTGTAGCATCCGTTCTCTGAATTTACTTCTCACTCCTTTGTCAGTAAGAATTTGATCAAACACACAGGATACCATGGTAAACATTAGAAAAAAAACAAAGTCAGCATGATTAACAAACGTTTATCATTTAAGTTTTGAGATCCTGGCGCGTGCTTTTCGAATTTTTCTGCAGCTCAAAAATACTTCTTCCATAAATCACTCGAAGCATACCGAGCGGAAGGAGCAGCGCAACAATGCCACCTACAAAAGTGTAGTCTAGTACTATAATTCATCTATATTATTACGCATCAAATTCCATTGAAAACATGAACTTCTTTAGTAACCGACTACTCGTAGATTTACAAATTTCAGGAATGCAGAATATTCTATTCAACATCCTTGTAACCTGATCAAGTTTTTCAGCCCTTAAAAACGAGGAACAAAAAAAAAAAAACAAAAAACATCAACATCACGAGTATCATGAATCTACCCGTACCCACTGGGGTACGAGTAAAGCGGGTTCCTATCCTGTCCTCACCAGCCATCCTGTACCCCTCTTAATGAAAGCGAGATTTCCGAATAGTTGTTGCTACCCGTAGGTAACGAGTATGCTTACGGTTTTTTGCTCACTGGCAAACTCATTTAACCCGGTTTATGGGTTATTTTTCTATTTTTGAATTTTTTATTTTTATTTTTGCAGTTTGTTAGATATCTGGGTTAGAGTGTAAGTTTGGTAGGAAAGAATATGGGAAGCTTGTAACGGAAATTTAATATATTTCACTAGCAGGAAATTCGTGATTTATTCGTTTCTTAATACACCGTAATGGAGGAAACTTTGGCTAGTCTTTGCCAAGTAAAGGATGAGGATTTCATAAATTTTTATTTTTTTTTCTGTAAGAAGTTCGGTTTATCCGTAGTCGTAAAGTTGTTGGATACGGTGGTAATGGGTCTTTGAAAGGTTGGATGTAAGTGCATATCATGTATTTTCGACCAAAGGTATGGTGTTTGTTTGGACTCTCAATGAAGTCCTCTCTATAACAGAGTCGACTTTGAGTCGCATGAAAATGGGATTTGAAAAACAAAGGAAACTACACTAACAAAGGACCTTCGTACACCACACTGGAGAACATAATGTAGTCCCTTCCGTTTTGACTTAATTTTCGAAACAACAATACCAACGATCAATCAGACTTTTCACTGGCTCAGTCTTTGTGACCAACTGCCTGCAGTTACGCACTCCAAGATTCGCACACTTTGGAAAACTGTGCATCTTTTATAGGATGACCAGATAAGAGCGATAGGAACAAAAATTTAAGTAAAGCAACAACGGTGAGAGATTTAAAATTGATTCTGGCTTTATTTTGAACCTACTTTCATGCCATTATGTGTGGAATAAAACATCAACGATTCCTTACAGTCTCGTTAAATACTACGCAGCATTGTTGATGAAATCAGAATCACTTTCGGTAAGATTGAGGAATTTCCTTCACACATCCAGCCTCAATTAAGCATGGCCTACAACACTTCGCTACTTGCTGAGATGCTTGAAAACGCCGTCCTATCACCTTTCTCTCCATTGCATTCGGCTCCTGAACTTGAAGTTACACCCATACCTCCGATTCTTACTGCATATCACGCACTACCAGCATCGCATGCACCTCCAGCATATCATACACCTCCAGCATCTCAAGCACCTCCAGCATCTCCCGCACTTCCAGCATCTCCTGAACCTTCAATTACCCGCTTTGAAGTTTCCTGGACCGTATCTGAATGGAATGGTCGAGTTAAAAAGCTAAATGAGTCCAATACGGAGGAAACAACCACTTTCTCTATTAAAGTTGCATCCGCAAATGTAAACACGACTTGGCTGATCAATTATTTTAAGCAGCGTTTTAAAATTAATGCCAAAAACTGCAAACAAAAGTCGGCCGGTAAACTCTCAAAGTTAAAGCTATTCAATGTTGATATTCCTTCGAATCATTTAAGCTAGAGAAATTAACAATGAGGAAAATCAATCGTAAAAAAGATATGAACCAAAAGCCTTAAACGTACAAGATGAACGCAAAGGAGATTAATTTTAAGACTAAATCCAAGCCTAGTGTTAAGCTAACCCCCAAGCCTCATAATCAAACCAGAATACATAATTCTGACCCAAATTGGAGTCTTAAAGTAGGAACATTCCCTTCCTTTTCCCAAGCGATACGTTCTACATCTCCTTCCCTTCCTCCAATAATTCTAAACTAAATAATTCATCGCACAAACGGGTATCTTTTATGCTCCCATCCAAGGCCGGTCCGAAAGAAAGTAAAACTGATTCTACTAACTTGGCTTCTAATAAGTCCACCTATCCTACTTTCGTTTACTCGCACACCCTCAATCCGTCCATTCCATCTAAATCAGATACAAACCCTACAACTTTTATAGACCCTATGCTCCCACCGAAGATCAAGATAACCAAGCAACTCGCCGCTTCGGGTGATGATGGCCGTTACTTTCAATCCCGGCTTAGAGATCATAGAATTTACGAAAACGTTCGCCTTTATCTAGCTTATCTACAGGATAAGCCTGATTCCACTTGCATTGATGGGACAACCAAAACAAATATTATAGTATCCATTCAGCAAGAAGGACTTCCTAAAAAGCCAACAGACCTACGTCAGATTTTCATACGGTTTCACGAAGCCTTTAATATCACGCCTACCGACGTTGCAAACGACCTCTCCTCTTAGGCCACTCATGTCAGCTCAAAGCGACTCTGGCACCTTCAAAGAACGCGCTCTAGTTTTAAGAACTATTTTCGTTCCTAACCCACCTCTACTCCCTGATTTCCTCAGCATTTACTGTCAAAATGTTAGAGGACTTCGAACAAAAACATCTGTAGTCTATATTAATTCACAAAACCTGCCGTACGATATCTTCGCTCTTACTGACACCAATCTTTCCTCTATTTTTAAGAATAGCGAGTTATTTACCCATGATTATGGTGTCCACCGAAACGATGGCCTTATGAATACGACGAATCAACTGGCCGCGGAGTACTTTTGGCTGTACCTACTCGCCTTAATTCTAAATTATTTAAGCAACTATCTACAGTTTGCTTTGAATTTGTCTGCGTAAGAATTCCTATTTCTAAGCGCAATCTCTTTATTTGCTGTTGCCACATTCGCCTATCACAACCAACCTGCAGCTACCAACTAGCTATTGACGAATTCGATGCCCTGTTTGCCAAATCTGAAGCAAATGACACTGTTGTCGTTATGGGTGACTTTAACTTACCACGACTCAAATGGATACGCACTGATGATTCACACTACACCGCCAACAATGCAAGTTCGGGGAAAGAAATTCTTTTTATTGACTGTCTCATGGACTCCGGACATTTTTCAGTTCAGTGGCATAACCAATTATCTCGGTAGACAACTCGATCTTATCTTCTCCACTGACTTAGATAACAGAATACTCTCAGCCAGCAAGCACCTCCTTACTACTCTAGATTCTCACCATCCGCCTCTTTCTCTGACGTTTTCGTACAACGTTTCAAAACCTTTTTGCTTTGAACACGTTTACAACTTTAATTTTCGAAGAGCCAACAATTTTCTTTCCAAAGCTAATTTCAATTTTCTCTTCCACTCTAGTATTCCTGTTGATGATGCACTTACCTCTTTTTACAATATCATCTTCGATTGCTTTTCCCAGTCTGTTCCTTTCCTACCGCAAAAAAATCCATCGATATCCCCACCTTGGTATAACAAGGAACTCCGGTCAATACGAAATAAGAGAAATAAACTTTGGCACGCCTATCTTCGTACACGTTCTGAAGCGGATTTTAATAAATACCGCCTTGCTTATACCCAATTTTCAGATCTATGTGAATCACTGTATTCCAATTATTTAAGCCGCATGCATAATAGTCTTATTTCTGATCCCAAACGCTTCTTCCAGTTTATCAACTCTAAAAGAAAGTCGGACAGTTATGCCTCCACCATGAAGTTCAACAATTCATCGTCTGATGATCCGCAAAGAATAGTAAACTTATTTGCCGAATTCTTTAACCAATCGTTTGCTTGCCACATCCAAAACCTCGATCTATCTTATTTCTCATACTTGAACAGCCGTCCACAAACATCCTTTACTTCGGTGGATATCTCAATGGCATTAGTAGATGAAAAGATGGGTAATTGCCCATAGTTCTAAAAAAGTGCGCCGCCTATTTGGTAAAACCTCTCACTGCCTTGTTCAGACTTTCCTTATCTGTGCCTTTCCCCATTCCTGGAAAAACTCATATATATCCCTCTGCATAAAAAAGGCCACCACCTATTGCCAAACTCTCCGCAATACCCAAGCTCTTTGAGAGCATTATTTACGATGCTATGTCTTTTTATTGTAAACCATTGATTTCAAGAAACCAACATGGATTTCTTAAGGGCAGGTCAACTACCACTAATCTCATTGAATTTGTATCAAGTACTCTATGTGCATTAGAAGATGGCAAAGAAGTAGATGTAATAACCACCGACTTCAGCAAAGCTTTCGATAAAGTCTCGCATAAAGTAATTCTTTTAAAACTTTGCGCCCTTGGATTTCGATCAGATTTCGTTACGTGGATTTCCTCATACTTAAATGATAGACACTACAGTGTCCTGTTTAGGTCTACATTATCTAAACCTTTCAAAGCCACCTCGGGTGTTCCCCAAGGAAGTCATCTTGGTCCCCTGTTATTTCTATTAACAATTAATGATGTTGATAACATCGTTAACAATTCTTTTATCTCCATCTATGCTGACGACATCAAAATCTTCCGTCACATATTGTCTCCCTCTGACTGTTCTCTGTGGCAAGATGATCTCAATCGATTCAATTCTTCATAATTTTCTTGAGTTAAATATTAACAAATGTCAAGCTTTAACTTTCACCAGAAAACGTCATACAACTCCTTCTCGTGCATATTTCATCAACAACGAGCCTGTTGCTAATGTGACCGGAATGCGCGATTGAGGCATTGTCTATGATAGCGAACTGAACTTTCGCTCTTACATGGATAGCATTATTAGTAAAGCCAATTCGATTCTTGGCTTCATTAAGCGCTAGTCTAAGGAATTTGACGACCCATATGTGGCTAAAGCACTCTACACCACATTTGTTCGGCCTCTCCTCGAGTATGCAAGTCCAGTCTAGTCACCATAATATTCTACGCAAATTGAACGTATAGAATCGGTACAGCGTAGCTGCCTGACGATTTCAATTTACCCCCCTATCATAATCGACTAAAACTTATTAACTTACAACCCCTCATTACACGACGAGAAGTTTGTGATATAGTTTTTGTCCATCAGCTCTTAAATGGTAACATTGACTCAAGTCGTTCATAGACCTCCACGGAGATCACACGTTTTTTTTGATTCGGCTTTAAAAGTGCGAAAAATTATAAGTATACTTGTACTCAGTAGATTTTCCAAGTGTTCGGTAGCCGAGGTGATAAAGACCCGGACAACAAATTTCGAGTTGTGGGTTCGATTCCCAGCCTCTGCAAAAGTTTTTTTTTATTTTTTATTTTTTTTTAATTTGTTAATAGACTTAGTGAAAACACAAAGTGATAACAAAAAAAAGAGAACAGTTCCATGAGTGGAAGTAAGCGGTCCGCTATCCCAATAGCGGGATCAGCAGATGGTATGATGTCGTCTGATGATCAAACCGCTAAGCCAGTCCATTCAACATCAACAACAACAACAATAACAGACATCGAGACAAAGAGGAGAAGGACGCTGAAGCCGACTTCGACTCCGAATCTCGATAAGAGCGCCATTTCAGCATCGTTGGAAATGCTGCATGGCAGAGTGAAGGAGAGGGCTGCGCTGATATCGGCAAGCGCAGCAATAAAGCGAATAAGGCAAGAGTCGGACAATAACGACTGTACGCATGTACCTGACGGAGGGAAAGGACAATACATGGGAGCAGACAACTGCTTTGCATCCCTGGCTGCATCGGAGTCAGATGACGAAGAGGACGAGCTCGAAGTCCTGAACACTACCATCAAGCAGCTAGAACAACAAGTGCTTGCTATAAGAGCAAAACAAGTTGCAAGGAGGGAGATGGAGAAGCAGCTAACTCTCCAGAGACCTCAGCAACAACAAAACATAAACGTGGAGATTCCACAAAAACAACAACAAAAACCACCGATGAAAAAGCAAAAACTACAGACACCTGTACAAGAACTAGGAAGAACAAGAGCACAAACTCAACAAAAACTTAAACAACAAAAACAGCAACAACAAAGGCCACAACAGCAACAAAAGCCGCAACATCAAAAGCAACAACGGCAACAGCAACAACAACAGCCACAACAACAACATCAGCAAAAGCAACAGCAGCAGAGACAACAACAACAGCAAGAGCAGAAATCCATCAAACAGAAAGTGCCACCAATCAACACGTACAAATTGGAGTTAAAGGACACAATCGAGCTATGTAAGTCGGCCATAGGTTGTAATTTTTTTATTAAAAGATTAAGTGAAGATAGGCACGCGATCCACTGCAATTCAGTGGAGCGCTACTATAAAATCAAAAATTTACTGAAGGATTCGACGACGGAGTTCTTCTCCTACACCCCGAAGGGGGACAAGCTGCAAACAATGCTGCTGAGGGGATTAGAACCGTCGACTGATCCGGAGGAGCTCCTTGCACTGCTGAAAGAGAAAGAGTGCGAAGGGCTCAAATTCGTGGGGGTCAAGCCATTTGTCACGGCTAGAGCCAAAAGGGAGAAGCGGCGACTGCCGATTTTCCTGGTCCAACTAAGTCCCACCAGCAATCTGGATGGTCTAAGGAGTATTAAAGTCCTAGACTACCAGGTTGTATATTGGGAGAAATTAAAGAGGAGCGAAAACATTTTACAATGTGTTCGCTGCCAAAGGTTCGAGCACGCCGCGTCGAACTGCGAAATGCAGCCTCGATGCGTGAAGTGCGGAAAGAACCACAAGTCCGAGGAATGCGCTCTGGGTAAGGACGGAGCGTCTGAAAAAAGCCAACTCTCTTGTGCTTTATGTAGGAACACGGGACACACCGCAAATTATCGGGGTTGTCCCAAATTCCAATATATCAAAAGAGTAAATCTGGCTCGGCAGCAGAAAGTGGAAGTTAAACGTCCACCCGTGCATTTGCAAACTCCAGCCGTTACTCCCCATGTTACCTACGCCCAAATGGCGGCAGGTAGGGGAAATACGGTACAGCAAGCGAAGGTTGCTTCTCAGGCCCCAGCGCCCAGAGCACCGGAACCAGTACCTGACATGCTAGCTATCTTGCTCTCTATCCAGGGGCAGATGGCTCAGCTACAACGTCATTTAACTGAACAGACCGCGCGGGTGGATCAAGTATACGCTCTGCTGCCTGGCCTAACGCACCTTTTGCCGTAATGGGTACGTACGTGGCGGAGCAAACCCTGAAGGTCCTTGCTGTGAATGTGAATTCACTGATTAGGCTCGAACGACGAGCCGCACTATTCAAATTGCTTAAAGACCAAGCCCCCGATGTGCTTTTGGTTAGCGAAACTAAGCTTACCAAAAGACACAAAATGAGGCACAGAATACACAAGATAGTACGGAGAAATCGACCCAACTCCATTCAGGGAGGTGGCGTTGCAATTTTCGTACGAAAAGGTATACGGTTTAAAAGAGTATACAGTCGTGTAGTACGTAGGTTCCAGGTGCTGGAAGCATGCATCGTGTATATCCCCCTCCGTAGTGGAAAGAGGTTGTACATGGTGTCTGTCTATGCACCTAAGGCTACTCAATCCACCATATTTATCACAGAGCTCGAGACACTTTTTCGATTTCTGAGGCTGGAATTAGAAGACAACTATTTTAATATCGGCGGAGATTTCAACGCCAAACATAGTGATTGGGGAAATAATACACCAAATACTAGAGGGAACCTACTATTGAATTGGTGGGGTCAGCACAGTGTAATGTATCGACTCGGGCTTAAGGCGACGGATAGTCCGTCGTTTCCCAGACACGGGTCCTATTTGGATCTTCTACTGTTCGACTCACGAATACAACTGACATGCACTAACCAGCAAACTACAAACTGTCTACGCACTTTCGTGTATGACAGTGACCATTGCGGTCTCAGCACCGAAATAACTGTTCCCAACGAAATTGCGGAATTGGATGAGTTTGTCCAAAGGCATTCCTACAATTATAGTAGGGTGCGTTGGACACACTTCACCAGAACACTGACTAGAGCACTCTCCTCGAATTCGCTCTACCCACCGTCCAACAGAAATCTGTCAAACGAGGAGATTGACAGGTATCTAAGACTAATGGACGAGACAATTAAACGAACAATGGACAGAACGATACCTCGGTACCGACGCACTGACGAAGAAGACTTATTCCGCAACACAACTATTGACGCACTGCACCGACATAAAAGTAGACTGCAGTCAAGACTAAAAACTTTGTACAGACAGTTTACTGACAGACATAACCCGGAGATTATAACGCTAAAGTCGGTGATCAAAAACCTCCAAGTCTTAATAAAAGAAAATTACAGAGCATCTGTAAGTTTGTATTGGAACAATAAAATTCGGGCTGTAAACACCAGCAACCCGAATATGTTCCCCCAAATAAATAAAATATTTCGGAGAAATAATCAGAACGACCTTCCATGTCTTAAAATCGCCCGAACGACGAACAACGAGAACATACTTACAGCAGCAGGCATAGATCCAAATGAGGCTGTTGATGATGACAGCTTCTTTGTGATCGAGGATCCGCAGGAGAAGGTTGAGGCTATAGGAGCGACTTTCCGGGAAGTGTACAAGGCGAATGTTATCATTGGCCCAAACCACGATCTGGAAAGTCGAGTCCTTGTGCACAATTTCTGCCTTCGAAATGAAATAGTGAATTGGCGATTCGAGAGCTCGGGTTTCACCCAGTTCAGTGACGAGAATATGGCAAATAATGTCATCACCAACGATAGGGTACTACCCCCGTTCATTTCGAAGGAAGAGCTCCAAACGATCTTCGAATCACTTAGAAGTAAGAAATCAGTGGGAACCGATGAAATACCGAACATTGTGCTTCGACATCTCCCTCTAGAAGCGGTGAACATTTATACCACCCTGTTTAATAATGCAATGAATAATGCATATTATCCAGCGCATTGGAAAACGGCGGTGGTACATCCCATCCCCAAAAGGGATAAAGACACATCTAATCCGGCGAATCTCCGGTCGATCAGTCTCCTTCCAAACATCAGTAAGGTTTTCGAGAAGGTGATCAATAGAGTCCTGACCAAGTGGTTTGAGGACAAACATATAGTTCCGGATAATCAATTCGGTTTCAAGGCGGGGCATGATGTTATTCATGCTGCGTCTAAACTGGTTTCTGATATCCAATGGAACAAAGGCAAGAAACAGTGCACTGGTGCCTGCCTGATTGACTTGGAGAAGGCCTTCGATACCGTATGGTTAGAAGGACTCTTTTTCAAGCTGGACAGGTTGGGCATTAGTAAACCACTGCTGTATATTCTTTTTGATATGCTCTCCAGTAGACAGTTCATCGTGAAGAATGGCGATGTGACTTCTGCTGGAACTTTTAACATTAAAAAATTAAAAACGGTCTGCAACAAGGTGCGGTAAATTCGCCGATCCTATTCAACATTTACACAAGTGATCTGATAGGTTCACTTCACCATGCCATAGCGTACGCAGACGACATAATCGCGTACAGATCAGGTCCAAAGATTGAGGTCATTAATATACTTTTGCAGCGTGACTTCGACAAAATTAAGCGATATTGCGATGACTGGAAGTTGAAAATCAACTTTCAGAAGTCGGAAACCATTCTGTTTAGGACACCTTTGTCTGGGGCCTCTAGGGATACCAGAAAGAATTGGCGAAAGTTCTCGATAGTGGGGCAGCACGGGCAGCCACTTGTTTGTCGAAATGTAGTCAGATACCTTGGGATCTGGCTAGATCAATATCTGTATTTTAACAAACATATAGATGTTGCTCTGGCCAGAGCCAGAGGTGCTTTTGCCCTTACAAAGAGACTGTTTTATAACAGCCAACTCGATGCGAGGGTGAAGGTGATCTGCTACATGGCCCTTATCAGGCCCATGCTTGTATTTGGATGTCCCGTGTGGTTCAACGTGAGAGCAAGTTTATTGGAAAAGATTTGGTTGTTTGAGAGGGCTTGGGTTAGGTAGAGAAATATTTCGTCCTGTAGCTAGATTAAGTCTGTTTCCAGATGTCCGTATCGTTTAGCCTTTGCTCTCCGATTTTGCTACCAAAGATGTCTCATTTTCTTCACTGCTGTTAACACCACCTTAAATGATTTTAACATTACACTTACCGTTATGGCTAATAGCTTTTGCCATAGACCTCGCAGACACATTTCTTGATAGCATCGTCTAGTTCCGCTGTTGGTGCTTGAGCGCATGTCAGGCTGATGTTCTATTTTTTTTTTCTGTGGGAACAGAGCACTCAGGAAAGTCCACTGTATTACTTGTATGCTCCTTTTACTGAAATTTATCATTCTTTCGACGAGCAACGACTATGCGCTTCAGTGATACAGTAGCTACAGTACCAACAGCCACCACACAGCTCTGAGCACCTGCACCAAAGTATAGGCTGGACACTTACAGAGCCAGTACTCTGCGATGTCTTTATCATTTTCACATCAAGCGTCGCAGGATTTTGAGTCACTTATGCCCAGCAAACTTTGGTATTTAGTAAGAGTGTAGTGCCCCATCACGACGCCAGTAAGTAGTTTACAGTTTCCAATTGAGAAAAGGTCGCTGACCTCTTAAACACGTCGGAAAAGTCTTTTTTTGAGAGTCATGCCATCTGCAACTATGCTCATATGAAACCCAAGACGCAGGCAGTCCTAACGTCTGTTTGGGTCATGAAAAGCTCTACTTTGAGTCTTGTCTAAAAAGTTCAGTGGCGATATTATTTATACTGATCCCATTGTGACCTCCGCGCGGCAGACACCATCTTCAATGACGCTTCAAGGCTCAAACGACTACGGTCGGCTTAGGTGTGGCGAACTAAGAGCTAGCAAATCTGAATCCAGTGGTGGTGTGAGCATATAGCCTTATCAAAGTATGGCGGTGCTGCCTGGGCTGACCTTTTATTTCCGGCCTTACTTGTGGGAATCAAATCTAATTTCAAATGGAAAACCAAAAGCTAAAACAAAAACAAACAAAAATATTACAAAAACAGGCAGAGTTAGAGGTAAGTGAAGACGAAATCTAGACTTCATCTACCTCCCTCCTGGTAGGGGCATTGGAAGAAGCGGAGCTTTTGGCTAGCGATAGTGAGGAGTTCGACAGAACACTCACTAATGAGATCGATTTCACCTGTGGAACAGACGTTCTTCCTTCTACGGTACGTATGCTAAAAAAAATAGGATGCTTGCCCTAGATCACAAGTTATTTAAAGGAGTATTTCTCACTTCTCTATAATCATCACAACTTCGACGCACTATAAATTCGATAAATAACAAGCTGCACGACTGATCACACGTGCTAGGGATACTCTACACTATAACTAGTTCCCATGTAAATTCTCATGAGAACTCGGCATACTCATATGAACCCAGCTATGACTCTATGTGGCTATACTCGGGTCTATAGTATTGTATAATACAAAACATTATAGAATGAAGAGTTGGTAGTTAACAATTAACAATCGCGTTGTTTTGCTTGTATTGCTAGTGCCGCTATTTCTAAACGATGCCCACTTACCGCTCATGGCTCATTCTGTCCGAGTTAGTGCCACGCCACGCGCGTTAACCGCTCTATTTCTTTTTGTTCCCAACTCCGAGTCTATCGTCTTTTCGCTCCTCTTCCTTGTCTCATTCTGACTGAACACTGCTGGTGGGAATAGAGATACAATATTGTGCAACAAGGAACACTTGCCCATGTTGGATAATACTAGTGTCATTTAAGAGTATTATCACATGTTTTTGAATGCCATCTAGTGGATGCAAAAGGGTCTATGGGTTCGTTTCAACGGAGTTCAGAATCACTTCATGTCGCTTTTTCGTTTCATCGGTGGCGAAGTTCAAAATCACTTCATATAGCTTTTCGTTTCATCGGAGTATGGAATCACTTCATGTCGCATTTTCGTTTAATAGGAGTTTGGAATCACTTCATGTCGTTTTTTCGTTTCATCGGCGGCGTTCATATAGCTTTTTCGTTTCGTCGGAGTTCGTAATCACTTCATGTCGTTTTTTCGTTTCATCGGCGGCATTCATATAGCTTTTTCGTTTCGTCGGAGTTTGGAATTTCCTCATGTCGCTTTTTCGTTTCATCGGAGTTTGGAATCACTTCATGTCGCTTTAACCTGCCATCGGAGTTCGGAATCACTTCATGTCACTTTATTGTTCCATCGGAGATTGGAATCACTCACTGTCGCTCTTTTTGTTTCATCGCAGTTCGATAAAAATTTCAGTTGAAAAACATGGTGAGGGCATGGTCCTTACAACCTATCAGAACAGTTTTTTTGTCGATTTCCTCCTCTTTAGAGAAGTCGGGAACTAAATACATGTTATTCAGTGTTCATTTCGTAGTCGGTGACCTCAGCAACTAAGTTTTGGTTGCAGAATTATTCAAGCCCAGTTGCTGAGACTGTATTTGGTACAAAAAGTCAGTTTCTAGGTGTTGCAGATCACCCATCATACGGTGGTGTGAGACCTTAAAATATTCAAAACCACTCATGGTTCCTGTATCGATGTTGTTCTTATGTCAATCGAGAAAGATCACTGCAAACTGCTTATAGGTGGTTGCCATTTGCCGCTCAATTAAAAAAATTGGCTTGTATTAGCTTTGACATCGACTGTAACCGGATTTTGCATCAATACCAAGTCCCATCACTGCTCCTGAATCCAAGTCAAAACTGTAAATTTTCTTCAAAACCTGGCAATGCTCTCAGAAGGGTGTACTCACTCGTATTCCCTGTTCATTATTTATAGGCTGCGTATCTGTAGACAATTTGAAAACATCCTCCAGTTAAGCATTCAATTCAAATTTCAACACAATGTATGCAGCAATTGCTACATCCCGTCCAACATACGAATAAAGCAATCTGCAACTCCATTAGGGCCTGCCATTAAAATACTTCAAAGACGCATAAAAACAGGATGTAAAACGTTTTCATCCAAAGGACGGCAGAGCCAAAAGTACGTACACACATATTCGTAAGTTGTCCCAAATGAATTTGTCTTTTCACACTTAAACGCATCCCTTCCCTCACCGCATCGGCACAACCATAGAATAGAACCATTGTTTGGAAGTTTAAGTCAAACTTTATAATCAAACTTACGATTTGACAAATTGTTAAAATAACTTCCTTCTGAGTAAGATATTTGTGCCTCTACCAGTGGTGGTTCCTCCCACAGAAAGGAAAAAAAAAAGTCCTTCCCACAAAATAACAAAGAAAACAATAAGAAAAGTTAAGCAAACACCAAGAGTCCTGTTTATACGAGTACGTACCATACATACGAGTATGCTCGCACTTTGTGTAAACGTCTATTATCCTTATGGAGACTCTTCGAGTGTTTTGTCCTGTTTTCGGTGTCGTTCATCTCGTCATCGTTATCGTCATAGTCGTCGTCATTTCAAAAGGAATCTCCCATGTGGTTGACGAAGTGGTTTTCGTGGTCTTTCAATAATTCGTATGTATCCGAATGTATGGAGGTTGAATAAGCCCCCTAACTCCTACCAGTGTCCTTAGGGATTTGGTCAAGTACAAAGCTGTCCGTTAAGTGATTGATTTGCAGAACGCGTACGAGTACAACTCGTATATCACGTTCAAATGATCCTAATGGGTATGCTTGAGTCCTATCATCGATCGTCTAGGGGCAGTTTTCATCTTCTTTTTTTTTTCTTTTGATGAGAGTCGGTTTTTAACACCTTCTGACACTTTGTACATTGGCTTGTCAATTTTGGAACATCTTCCACTCCAATGGTGATTATTAACAATGACGTAACCCATTTCGTAGCCATACATATGGAATACTCGTATGTATGCCAGGGGGTCGGTCTACCATTATTATTTATATGAAACATGCCACAAACTATGAATCCCAGTCTATAGAACTATTTGGGGTTGACTAGGGTTGCTTGGCATTTGCATATTTTTTATCCTTGCTCCCACAGTTGCTGGTGGTAAAGGAACAATTTATATTTTGTTCCGGATTCAGGTCACTTATCATTTAGAGTTCCTCTCAGGATATGAATTTTTCAAGAATAGAATGTACTCGTTCAATATCTCTGACAATCGATTGACACCAATCGAAATGGTAAGGATATTCGAGGAGACGAGAACGTATGCAACGTCGTTCAGCATCTTGTAGTTGTTGGTATCAAATTTAGTAAGTTGAGGTGTCTGCTGGAGAATTGGTTATCACATGCATTTCGAATTCTAAGAATGTAATGCAAACAATGCATGTTCGGTTCGTAGAGCTTGCGGTTTGATTTTCAACTCGTACGAGTGCTCGTACTTGGCAATTTGTATAATGGAAATGCTCCTTCCGTTGCACGTCTGAATTTGAAAGATTTAAAGTGTCTCATGCGTTTGATTGATTGATTGATTGATTGAAGGACAGCAAATATGATATGCATGCATAATTGATGTTCTATAGAAGGACTTTTCCGCACTTGGCATCCTCCAAGACAATAGAATCACCTGAATTTGGAATAAATAAATATATATGCATGTAAGGTGGTGTTGGGGAAGACATTGAGTTAATGTGACGTTGATGTTGACGATGGTGATACGAAATGTTCCTACTGCTCAACAAGCTAATTGGTATCCTGGAGATGAGAGATGTGATATCTGGGTATTCTCCTTCTGGATTAGCTAACATGGAATCATAATCATGCTCTCATGGTCCCTTCAATAGGATTGAAGTAGCACTTTGAGGTGGTTGGCAAGAGTAATGCAGGTCGTAAAGAAACCTATGAGTCATCTACCGCCAATTTTCTTGAGGGAGAAGAGGAAGCCAAGTATTCTTAGGGATCAACTACCAACATCTTGTGCATTTGCTTGCCACAGTCATTGATATTGCCATCGACTGCTAAGTTCTCTACGGGCGGAACAGGGGTTAGCCGCAAGATGGCGAGCTTCCTTCACTGCTATAGTGCATTTTGGTCGACTCTCTGCCTAATTGCCTTAAACGTTCTTACGGCTAATTTCGAGTATATGAAGGTGATGTAACTGTACTGTCTATTAAACCATATCTATCAACTCTCTGCCTTAAAGTGCAGAAGCCCTAGGCGTAATTGACTATTGGTGCATCAGTAATAGGCTTCCAATGAATCCTCTGTGGGTTGTTATTTTTACGAGAAAGAGTAAGCTAACTGACTTGACTTACCGAATACTTAAAGGCCGATTACTAGGGCTTTCCTTAGTTATCGTCGTCACACTCTACTCCGAAGGCCATCTTCTGTTCAAAAGATGCGGATTTTGCTATAACCACACTGAAAATTCGTTGGCCTTGCTAGCAGAGTGTCATTTCATCAGAACATCTTGTAGCTCTGTTAGCAAGCCCTACTCCATGCCTCCTTGCGACGTCATCTGGGGGTTTTGCTATGTTAGATTCCCGGCACCCTACCTACTCCGGTGGATCGGCGTTCAGATTTGGGGGGGTGGGGACTGACAAATAGCGTGTCACTCCTTACAATTATTTATTTATTTGTTTATTTTTTTTTGTCGTTGGGCCCTTCTGCCCTCTGGCCTCTCTGCCAGTTTGTACTTTCTACCATCGTTGTTGTGGGTTGGTGATGGTTTTTGCGTTTATGTTCTCTTGTTCCCTCGGTGGAGGCGGTCTTATTACTTGGCCGTCCGCCTACACGCCTCTGCTGCTCCTTCGGTGCTCCATCGGTGGGGTGCTGGCTTAAAAAGGGGTCGTCATCCCTTCACCCATCGAACCTAGCTTTTAAAGCTGGTACGTCGTTGGGGTGTGCCCGATTATACTGGCCGTCCGCCCGCACACCACTGTTGCTCCTTCGTTGCTCCCTCGTTGGGGTGTTACTATAAAAGAGATCGTCGTCTCTTCACCCATCGCTCACTTGGGTTGGTGCTAGCTCCAGCTAGCTGCATCCACATCGGTTGTGTGATGTGATGCCTGTATCCGCACCCACATCGGTAGCAATATGGGGTGTTCCTTAAGCCTCATGTTGTTGGCTTTCGTTGGGGTGTTTGTTCCAGGGATCGTCTTCCCCCACCCGTCATCATCGTGTTGGGGTGTCTGGATTAAAAGGACCGTCCGTCCCCACCCGTCGGCGACTTTCAGACGTCCTGTCTGATGCTGCCCGTTGCGAGTCTCCCGTCTATCTATGGGCTCCGACAACGGTGTTCCTGGTGGACCTCCTGTCGCACCCTGGGGTTCTTCCCGTGAACCTATGTGGGTTGTTTTCCGAGGTCTGGGGTTGGTGGGCCACTGGCTGATGGGACCATGGCTGCCCTCCACCTCCGCCAGAGCTCGGTGTTCCCACTCAAAGAAAAGAGGGACCGAAGGGACTTGCAAGGGAAAACGAGAGCCAAACTTGTTGCGGGAAAGTTTACCGCAACAGTTTCTTCGGAAGTTGCAAAGTGGCGGAGACAAATGGCGAGCTTCCTGAGCCACAAAGCAGGATTAGTGTCGGTTGGTCTGTGGCCTTGTCAGCCTCAACCGTAAACACAATGCATTGCACCGACACGCCATGGCCAACGGATACGGACCGATATTTTGTTGACGAACTTTGGCTGTCGACTGCGGGCAATGATAGGATTCTGAAATATTAGGATCCTCCTCGACTCACGAGATAAAGATCTTCAGAACGCTAGGTTCTTCCAACTTGAGCGAGAGTTCTCACGATATAATATGGACATCTTGGGCTGAGCGGGATAAGATGGTTGGATACTGGGGAATACCACTCGCCCACAAAAAGCACCGTCTTCCTCTACTCTGGAAAATCAGCCGGAAGCACTAGAGAGTTGGTCGTAGGACTGGTGCTAACACCAACAATAAGAAGCAGCGTCATATCTTGGAAACGGTACAGTGACCGGATAATGACGGCCTGATTTCAAAGTAGGGTAAGAAAAATTACCATCATCCAGTGCTATTACCCGACAAAAGCCGCGACTGAGGACGTGTACAACTTAACGCCTAACGAGGATATCGTAGTCGTAATGGGAGATTTCAACTCTAAGTTAGGCAACGACAACACAAATGATGGGAGTTCACGGATAATGGGGAGCAGTTTATAGATTTCTGCAATACAAACCGGTTAGCCATTGGATGCACTCTGTTCGAGCACAAGTCCTGCAACAAGATCAGTTGGGTGTCATTTGACAGTCAGTGACCATTTTGTGATTAATCGACGTTTCAGAAACTGCGTCGTAGACGTTTGAAACAAACGTTGAGCCAATATCAAAATGTCGCTCTACCATCATCTTATGTTAGTCACTATACGCACTGTATCTGTTAAAAGCAACAGCTCGATCCTGCTTCGAGTTACCAGGTACAATACCGACAGACTTCGGGATACCCTAGTGCGACAACAATTCAGGAACCATCTTCCCACAGAAGCAGAAACAATCAGCTGCTGTGAAATATGTTTTTGTATCTGGGGCAGTTACCTACATACATACGTCGGTATCAGGCAGAAAAGTCACAACCCATGTTTATCAGCAGATACCTGCAGACGGATCGATGAGTGTATTTCACACAGCAGTAGAGAAACCCGAGCTAAGAGCCCAATATTGTGTTAAGAGCGTAGTGTCAGACGTAACAAGCGTTTATACATTAACGCACTGGCCTCGAATGCTGACTAAGCAGATTGCATATGTGACATCAGGACTATCTAAAACATCACAAAAGAACTTAATGGCGGTCGGAGTTTTAAACAACATCCATTGAA
Organism: Volucella bombylans; assembly: GCA_949129095.1. Taxonomy (NCBI): domain Eukaryota; kingdom Metazoa; phylum Arthropoda; class Insecta; order Diptera; family Syrphidae; genus Volucella; species Volucella bombylans. Next base: position 382,026,924 of record OX422140.1, on the reverse strand, counting down.
AAGTTTAGATGGCAGTCTGCTGATTTCGGATGAGGAGGGACCTTTTCGCGTTAGTGCTTAATAATTTAGGCGATACCGTCTTAGTCCGAGATTCCAACGAGCGTGCCGCAGCAATAAATTCCCGAGTTCGAACCGGATCTCCCAAAAGCACAGAGATAGTAGACGCTATCAGATCCCTCAAAAGAAATAAAGCGGTATTCATTGTTGGTATACCGGAGCAGCCTTTTCAAGCGGCGACAACAACTAATATCGGCAGAGTGACTTCAATCGCTCATTTTCAGAGCGTGGAAAATGAGCGGTTTCTGGACGAGTGGAAAAGAGAGATGAGTCATGAAGCTTCCAAAGAAGGGCAATTTGATGGAATGTGGGAACTGGAGAGGAATAAGCGTTCTCCCAGCCGTAGCCAAGATAATAGCTAAGATAATTCTAGAACGGATGTGATAGCATCTAGACTCAACACTATATGCAGAACAGGTACGATTTCAGGGTGGATACTCTTGCTTAGATCACATCAACACCTTGGGAACCATCGTCGAGTTCAGATCTCCGCTACGTCTACTGTTCATTGACTTTTAAAAGGCCTTCGACAGTTTGAAGGTATCCCGGGAAAACTTATAGCTATTATTGAGGCTATTTACGACTGTGGTAAGAGTCACGTTCTGCGCAATAGTAAGGTGTCAGATGACTTTGATACTCATAGTGGAGTGCGTCAGGGCTGTATATTTTCACCGTTGTTATTCTTGGTAGCCATCAGCGATGTATTTTGGGCAGCACTAACTGAAAGGAACCAAAGATTCCGGTGGACAATGACATCTTACTTCAAACACCTGACATAAAATAGTGGATCCCCACCAAATGTCGCAAAGTGTGCAAGCTGAGGCAAACAAAGTTGTTCTAATATAAATGCGGGAAAAGCAAAGGTCCTGAACATTTCAGACTCTGGCGCTCAATCAACACTGGCGGACAGTAGGTCGAGAAAGTCGGAAACTTTATATATATATCGTCTGGGCCGCAGACGGTGGTAGCAGAGTTGGAATGCTATCAAAAATCTGGAAAAGCAATGTTCTTAGCACAAAAACCGAGCTGTGACTGTCCAGATGTAATGTAAATTCACCACTCCCACACGGGGTATAGTGCTTGGAAGGATATCAACATTATAACTTGAAGACTGTAAACCTTCGTAAATATTGTAGATGCTTAGGTAACGTCTTATGGATTTTTTGGCCGAATTGCATCCCCCACGAACAGCCTGAGGACGTAACCATACCGGAGAAGAAGTGGCAATGGATTCATCACACCGTACGCCTTGAAAATGGTTCTATTGCGAAATATGCCATGCAGTGGAATCCATTCACCCAGTCAGGCAGAAGATAGGAGCAGCTTATGCAATCATGGCGAAGAACTGGAAAGGAGCAGGGGTCAGTTGAAATGCATTGTCAACGCCTTGTACCCCTCGATGGGTGACAGGATTTAAATAGTAAAGTAGTATCGGACACAATAACGTCGGAGCTTAGATTGCGGTGGCAGTTCGAAGAAAACTTTACCGGATTCGTGACTGACTTCATTCAGGTTCTGAGCCAGGAAAAGAATGTAACCAGATCATTCTTATGGGAATGAACTATATTGCGCAACGCTTAAGGCCTGGCTAAAGCCTCTCACCACTTTCAGGCTAGTTCGATAATGCAAGGCTATCTGGCTATCAGCAAGGCTATCCTAAAACTGAATTCACAGAGCCTTGTTAGGAACTTAGTTCACAACGGGATTGTGTGAAATAGATGCCGGATCAACTTTCTCATGACCCAAATGTGCGTCGGTTGGGACTATCTGGCCCCGTGGTCAGGGTTTCGATTGAAGATTGAGTTTCTTGTCACCATAGTCCCAAATAGCTTAACTCTCCAGGTTGCTGATAGACCGAACGAATACTTGCGGACGTCTTTAAGAAGTTAGCGGCCTTTCCGCTTTCCCTCGGCAAAAAACTAGAGACTTCTTACTGGAACCTTAACGGGGCACTACGCTTTTGCTTGGAATCTAAATGTGTTAGCCGTAACTATCACCACATAACATACTGTGGCTCTTTGTGTGAGATTGATGATGACAGGTTGGAGTATTTACTCCGTCAATGTTTGATTTGCGCTCGCTTAAGGCTGCAGATAGTTCGCGCTGACACTGTAGGCACTTAATCACTGAAGCGACTGCTCATCTTTCTGGGAAAGACTGAGAAATTTCCGTTAAACGAATTTATAAGGAGTACAATGATACTGAATACAGACTGGTGTCCATGCGCTCTAAATGACCTAGCTATTTCAAGATTTCTGACAAGATCCATGTCGCTGCAGAGGCGGTATAGTTCTTCTTTGTATATTCTCCACATTCCGTCGAAACTGAAGATTACAAGGAGAATCCGCTTTTGAGAGTGTATAACAACAAAGGGATGATGACAGCCTTTTATAACTCTTTCTTAGTCTGTCGAGATAGGGCTTTGTTGCTTGATTGCCTTCTTTGCTCGTAGAAACAGCGCCCTTCCTTACTTGACCTCCGCGCTTATGTCATTACTGGATTTCACTGAGCCTAGACAGATAAATTCTTCTACCTGTCTGATTGACAGCGGGAGTTCCCCATCGACATCCTGTCTGGTTTGGTAGGGATGCCAAAACCAGGCAAGGCTGTGTATAGCATTGATTTGGTTTTGTTAATTTTTCTCAAAGATCTGCCGCAAAGAAAATTTTCTGTCGATGCTGGACTTACCAAGTCTTGAACCCCGCTGATATGGGTAATGATAGTCGGTCCTAAGGCTTCACATAACACGGCATTAGGAATCTTTTAAACAGTGTTCAGTAGTCTTATGACCCTTGGACCGTGCAGATAGTTATATTCCATTCTTTGGGCATGCATTACTCTGAATAGTGTATTCTCCTCACAAGATCACATTTGGAAATTTGAAAGGCTGGTCAACCAGACATTAGCTCCCGTTGAATTACACCTCAACTCTGTTCTTATCCTCGTTTCCGGTTTGGACGAGAGTGGCCACTGGTATTGATCATATTGATATTCTTGTAACATTACCACAGATCTTCCTTACTTGGATGCAATGGTGATGCGGGATTTTAAAAAAGGTTGAAGGATTTCGCTGTCAACAAAGGCTCTGGACACCTTTTGCGATTGCAGCCGTGTAACATCAAAATTTCTTAAGGTATTTTCTGCGATGCTCTAATTAACTGAATTCATATTTTGGCAATTACTAAGCTGTCAATGTTAGCACTTAGGAATGTGTAGAATACTGGATTCGTGTCTTCCGTCTATCACAAAACGACCAATGTCCAGTCCTCATGTCCATCAGTCCTCATGTCCATCAGTCCTCATGTCCATCAGTCCTCATGTTGCGTACACTTACAAAGTCCATCAGCCCGCAATTGTTTTCGAATGTGATGTTTACAGACTGTGCGTGCCGGTCATTGCAGATAAACTCTCTCTTGTGATTCGTAAAAGCCTATCTCGATAGGCTGATTGCGTTCTTGCGTGTTTCTTGGATCTCGGATACGTCAGGCCTCTGGTGTCTTCACTAGGTATTCAGGAGCATTATTGGGCTGTTGTTGTCTTCATCACAATTCATCACCTTTCGCATGGGCTTATAAGAACAAAGGCGGCCTGTTTTTTGTGGATCAATACCGGCGTTTATTGCTCATGGTACGGCCGGCTGTTTGTGCAGAATGGCTTCATCTTTCGATTTTGATTTCGATTACAGTCGATCTCAAACCAAAAGAATATCTGCCCACCCCGTACAGTAAGTTTTCTTTTATGGTTACACTCAGAGACGCACTTGGGAACTCTTACCAGTTCAGTTTGTCATCCCAACGTAGAAGTTCTTCCTCACCAAGTAGGTAAAATTCATCATGATAGCGAAGAATTCTTCGATGCATATAAAGAGTGTGCGACAAAAAAATCACCGGGACAGGATGGTATTCCATCTTAAGATCGCTATTAAAACACAGCCGGACTTATTTGCCGAAATATCTACAGAGAGTCTTCAAAAGGGCGTTTTTTCTGGGCCATGCAATCCTCAACAGCTATTGCTAATGTCCTATTTATTAGCTTGATACGGCCTTGAGCGAACCGTTTATTTTCGTAAGTCACGGTTAACTAGAGCTCGAGATACAATTCAAAGCAAATGCTAGAAAGGAGGGACCAATAAATACTACACCAATATAAGCTCGAACGTGAAGAACGCTTTTAATTCGACGTATTAGGAACGGATAATAAACCGCCTTGATTGGATTGAAATGCCGGACTGTCTCCATGAACTAACGGTGTGCCACAAGACTCGGTTTCAGGCCTCCAACTATGTACTATTACGAATTGCGGAATTGTATGCCTACAGATTCCTGCAAAGTGTCGATTGTCGAATATGCTGATGACATTGCTGTGTGGTGGTTGTAACAAAAAACCTTGAAGACGCTCAACTCTACAGCAACGAAACAATTGCAACTGTACGGCACTGGTTAACTACAACAGGGTTGCAACTCTCTGGCCGCAAGACCGAAGCGCCGTTTATTATAAGAATGAAAGTTCGTGGAACGATAACAAGTAGAGTTAAACAGAAGGCATGTAATTGTTCCTCAACCGCCCTTATTATTGACAGTCGTCTAGAGTAGATAAGCAAGAAGTCATTGACAACTATGAGAGCAGTGATGAGTAATTTCGGAGGCGCAATAGAGAACAAAAGACTACTTCTTGCTGGAACTGCAAGATCTGTACTCATGTACGCAACGGAAATATGATTAAGTGCCGCAAAGGTTAAGTCTTACTTGCAGGGAGTCAAATCTTCAGTGCTACCTGTCCACATACTTGCTGAAGGAATGATGAGACTCAGTATCGAGCGAGCCCAAAATAGCCAGGTAAACGAGAAAATAAGAAGGGAACAGTAGTATCCTGTGGTCGAAATAATGAAGCTGACAATGTGAGGATTGCAGTTTTTCTTCACTTGATTGGAGAGAAGGGAATAGATGTGTGCAACACACTGTTTAATGAACCGTTTAATGGTGAACCAGCGGCGGAGGAGGATGCTCCTGCAGAAACTGCAATGACAGAAGTTTTACGTCGATTTGAAGAGTTTTGCTTGCCACAGAGGAATACTGTTATGGAGTCATTCAAATGTAATTCCATCGTCCAAAAAGAACTCCAGCCGTTTACTGAGTCTGCAACAAAGCTGAGGTTTCAGATGCGTCACTGCGAATTTACATGCACTGGGTGTCAACAGTTGTATGCAGACCGCATGCTGCGTGATCGCATAGTATTGAGTGTGGCCAATAAACGATTGCAAACAAAGCTATTGGAGAATCGTGATGACACCTTAGAGTAAACAATCAACCGATGCAAGGCATCGGAGCTGGCAGCTACTAACAGACAGCTGTTGGATCCAAAATAAATTGGATGTAATGCAGAATCAGAAGAAGCGTTCGGCCATGAAGAAAAGTGGTTTCGAGAGACGTATTATAGATGCCAACGCTTGGGTCATTTTGCCAATGTTTGCTCTCAACAGAGATTCATTCGATCCATGAAGCCAAAAAGAAGGAAGACACATCGAACCAGGGAGCTTCGAACAGGCACGCTTCAACCGAAATGCAGGAGAATGCATTGCGCTACCAAGCTGGGTATTTTAATCAAGGTGGACAGCGGATTACAGACGATATTGGGTCGGGCTGCGTGTTCCTGCTTAGGTTTGATCGAATGAAAGGTGGCGGTTAACTTAATTTCAGATGACTGCAAATCAGCAGCTAAAGAACTGATTAGCGAGATTGGTGATGTGTTAGGTAAGTTACCTGGAAAGTGTCACATTAATCTAAAACCTGACTCCGTGCCCGTATTACGATATCGCAAACGAATTCCAGAAAGCCTTCACCAGCGTCTTAAGACAGCTTTGCAGGAGATGGAGAAGTCAAAAGTTATCTCACCGGTTTGGGTTAACAGATTGAGTCAACAACCTGCAAATTATAGAAAAAGCAAATGGATCTCTCAGATTATGCTTGGATCCAAATAATTGTATTCGGCGAGAACATTTTGTAATTCCAACAGCGGAGTCTATCATTGGGCGATTAGCCGGCATGACTGTTTTTACAGTCTTAACAATGGGTTCTGCCATCTGGAACTGGATGACCATTTGGCCGTTATGGTTGGAATTGAGTTCCGTGGAGATTTATTTCGACGATATTTTCATAGCCGGTCGGACAGTAGAAGAGCACAATATCGTTTTGATGAAGGTATTGCAAATTGCGCGTGACAACGGACGGTGTCCGATTCAATAAGGAAAAGCTGCAGCTAGCGCTGGCTGACGTTCGTTTTATGGCGCAATAGGTCTCAGCATCGCAATTCAGGCCCAGTCGAAAATATCTTGAGGCCATCATCAACATGCCATTGGATGAAAATAAATCAGATGTAGCTCGATTCCTCGGGATGTTGAAATATGTAAGTCGGTATTTGCCAAACTTGTCACAGCGAACGGCAAAACTGCGTGAACTAACACGACTGGATGTTTAGTAGCGTTGGGGCAAGGAGCAGGAGGCAGAAATTATCGCTTTAAAAAAGAACCTGACTGAAGGGCCAATATTAACAATATTTGAGCCGGCACTGCCAATAGTAATACAAAGGATGGAATGGGGTCACTGCTACTGCAGAAAAATCAACCAGTCGCATATGCATCTCGTCGTCTCACAAGCAGTGAGCAAAGGTGGGCGCAAATAGAAAAGGCATTGCTGGCGGTCACCTTCGCATGTGAGAGATTCCACAATTTTGTATATGGCCTTGAAGTAGAAGTGCAATCTGATCATCGACCACTGGTGGTACTGATGAAGAGAGAAATTGACGATGTATCTGCGCGAGTACAGCTGCTGTTCCTAAGACTACTAAAGTATACGTTCATCTGAATTAAGTATGTGCCAGGTAAAAATATCCCGGAAGCCGACTGTTTGTCACGGGCGGTTGCTAAAGAAGTGGAAGAGGATGATCACGAGCTGCAGTGAAAGCAAGTGTGTATATCGAATCATAATCAGGCCATCTATGCGCAGGCGACACAGAGAGATGATATTATGAGGTCAATTGCCAGGTATTTGCAAGCGGTCGAAAGTAAACAAACTGAACTGTGAGATTACGAGTAAACAGTATCATAAGATAAAAGATGAGGTTAAATTTGAAGAAGGTTTACTGTTTCTTGGGAACAAATTAGTCGTTCCTCAAGTTCTGCGGAAAGATGTTATGTTAATGATTCATAAGCCGCACTTGGGTATACAAAAATCGTTGTCGAGGGCGATTCTGCTGGCCTAAAATGGCAGAGGATATAGAGCTGGCCGTTAAAAAGTGCCTCATACTAGAGCTAACCTAAGAGAACCACTCCGTGGCATGTGATTGGAATTGACATGTTTGAGCTGGCCGGTAGAGATTGCCTGGCATTGATGGACGCGTATTCAAACTGGTTAGTGGCTGATAAAGTGAAGGAGGAATCGATGACGACGATTATCAAGTTTATGGAAAGTGTCTTTGTCCAGTATGGCTACCCTTCGGAAATCCAGTCTGACAACTCTCCCTTTAATTGTCAACAATTTCATCAGTTCGCTGATAGGGCCAGTATCACGTTCCGGACATCCGCAGAGTAATAGACTAGCCAAAAAAAGTGTAGCAATTGCAAAGAACTTGCTGAAGAGATGCTTAGCGGAATGTTATCCACAAGAATTTGAGAACCGAATACTGGAGTATAACGTCTCCCCACTGGCTTCTATGTCGAAGTCGCCAGCCTGAACAATTGGGCGGAGAATTAAAATAAAAGCACCAATTAGTACTAAACTTATTCTACGGAGACGGTTTCGGAACATGTTATCAAAGATAAGTTAATTAAAAAACGCGAACGTCACAACGTCAAGCCACTTGTCCAGGCTTGAGATTGACCAAAAATAATTTTTAAAAAAAATACGAAATCATGTTATGGTAGAGTAGTTGGTAGAGTCAATGACCACTCGTTTTTGATATTGGACGTGTCAACTGGTTAGATCTTCAGACGTAACCGCTGTTACATTAAATAGCAGACAAGAATTTAAGGACTCCAGAAATAATGATGCTGTCCCGAATGCATATGGTGAGGGAAATGCTGATAAGGGTGGTAAAGAATCCCCTGCGGCTGAGAATTATGCAATGAACGCGCTAGACGGATCTAGTGGTGATGCTGAAGCCAGCGGATACATTCTCACCACGGACGAATCTAATGTAAATTCAGAAACAGGTGCCGAGGATGGGCCTGTTGGTAATCACTAAACGTATACAGCATGAATGCTAAAAAGTGGCAACACTGAACGCATTGGTGGATATGTGATTTGACAGTTCAGTAGTTAGTTAGTTTAGAGCAGCCAACGAGTATACTTCGCTGTATTACCAAGAAAATAAATAAAACTAATTTCAAATTGAACACTGTTGTTTTATAAACTACACAAGACATTTTACACGCGGAACACGTGTATTTTCATTGTCCTCGAGGGGATAGCTCTGTCGGACCAATTTGAAGGATGGTTCACTTTCGATAATATCGTTGCGTACATGCTTCAAAATAAAGAAAACTGGAGTATTGTCAGTAATAAAGCCCATACCCATACTCAGCGACTTTAGACGATCGGAGTGTCAATGTGTGGCGAACAGGTAAAATACTCGAATCGTATAGAGTAAGATATGTCTTCAATCCGACCACCATCAAGTAATGCCTTACTGCGGTACAAATCCGTCTGTTCAGATGGAGCTGGTTTAAGCCGGCAAGAATTCAACTCGATGAGCAAGAGAAGTGTCAAGCGTTAAATTATAGAGGCTCAGCCGAGCTTGATATACGCTCATTGTAACGCAACTGAAGGCACTTAACTCAAAAGTTAGATAAATACTGACTATTGGGACTCTATGATATTTTATTTATATTTTCCTCTAGCGACTGTAGCAATAAAAAAGAACTAAATTGTCAATACTCGTATAACTGAATTTAGCTAATAAAATGCGCACCCATATACTCGTAGGTATGTAGTCGTATCTGCCCCCAGGAGTAGTGCAGCATGTTCTATCTATTCTCATATGAACTGACTTTTATATCAACTGTCATCTGCTTTCAAACACACAGGGACCAACAAAAAGATAAAGCAATCCACTTTGTTGGTCGACTTCTGGATAGTAAGCAAAAATCAATTTGTAACTACTGTCTCCGAGTCGATGTGCGACTTCGTTTGATTTATATCTTTCCCCCCTCACTAATAGTTTCCTCCTTCTACTCGTACTACCATACAACTGTACGGCTACACATGTGAATCCTGACGCTGACCATTTCACCAGTGCAATAAACGAATACCTACACAATGTCGTATTTTATCGTGATGTAGAGGTAGACCTTCATAGACACTCATATCCGTACGGACTGAAAGCACTTAACCAAGCTACAATATGATAGTCGAAAGTGAGTTGGAATCGGAATTTCTCTTCCCTTTTTTTATTGAAGTCATAACAGGAATTGAAATATTTGAAAGGCGTAAACCATAAACGAGTTCGACAGGTAAATGCCGCTCTTAATCGATTACAAAGGGTGTTTATGGTTTAAGGTTTCCCATGGTTTTTTGTCAGATTTTGTGATTTAATGTTTGGCATGTCCGATTCATCATGTAGATATCAACGGGAATGTTATCATATACAGATCTGTAGTGAAGGACGTAAGCAGTTCCACCAAGGACCTTGCTACTGACAACTTATAGACTGAGGGTGAAAGGGGTCACAGTGGCTTGAAAGCGACTGAATCGAAAGTGGATTACTTTATTAAGGACCTTTAACCTATTTAAATCTGAGGATCAATAAGAATATTTTCGGACTATTCAGATGGACAAAAAATGGTCGCGGATTCTCATATTTCCATTAGAAGTAAATGGTTCTAGAATATGGTATGCAGCTCATTTGGACCAAGGGGTCCCATGCACCCTCCTGATTAAGGTTTGGGCATGGGATATTGTCTGCTCCCAAACGTAAAAAAATAAGCAATAAACGAAAAAAAGTCTGCCACGCTCGGATCTGCACATACAGCATTCGAAAATCACGTACAGTTGAGCAATTAGCGGAGGTCCTTAACTGCTTTAAACCATGCATATATCATGTGTCACCGCCATCTTTGGTAGCACATTCGCACAGTACAGCGTGCATGAGAACACGACTGGAAATGGACTTAGGCTAATTGACCTTGCTACAGTATGGGATAATACTATAGTGAGCACACGGTCTCGAGACCTCAATATTAGGAACTTGGCGGTCACCTGATCATAAACCCATGATCATATTGGGTTCAACACACGGCGCTCCTTCGGTATGGTAGATGTCCAACCATTCCGAGTAACCAAAGTAGACTCGGACTACTACCAAGTAGTAGAGGACTACATGCTCGCCAAGACCTTCCAACCTATAAGTCGCACTTCCTTCAGCTTGAAGAGTATGGAAATAATGGTCGAGCTCCATGTCCGCAAAACTGCTATGTGAATGCATCCTCTGTCTAAGATGCAACATGCCTACCAACGCAAAAGATCCTACGAGAGCGCATTTCAAAGTCCGGTGGGCATAATTGAGGGCGCACCCGACAAGAACGAATGCGAAAGGGGCATCTTCATCGACACTGAGCACGTTCTGACAACGCGGATTTTTCCAACATGCGTTTTTTCTTTTCTTTTTATAATAAGTACCCTTAAACGCTTGCACACAGCACGAGCGAAGAAAACTTAGGGAGGAAGAAATGGGAGGTACCGAAGTACATTGGTCTTAAATGTTTGCAAGTTATAACGACTGGGAAATAGAGAGCTCGGCAGGGCATTCCATAAGCGAGTTGTACGGCTTAGAGTACCTCTGAAAGTGCGCTTGAGAGTATACTGATGAGCATTTATATCAAGATGGGTGTTACGGTTGAAAAATTGAAAGGGCCGAAATGATACTAGCAATTTCAGTGGAGTACTGGTAGCGAAAATAGCTACAGAAAAAGATGAGACAGGAGACATTACGTCGGTGTTCACGGGTGTCAATTGACTGTGCAATAATATTGACGTCACCTATGAGTTTATTCGAACGGTTTTGGTTCATAACGTATGAAATGCAAAGAAGTCTTATGGGCACCTGACCAGATATGGGCATTGTAATCCAATTTTGGGCGGATGAACGCCCTATATATTGTAGCCTAATCAGAGGGTGTGAAAAATTTCTTACATCGTCGTTTGAAGAAACCGATAGACTGAGCTGCATTTTTGTCAACATCGAATATGTTGTCACTCCAACGGAAGTTGGAAGTTGATAGAGCCATTCATGGATGCTGGCTGGGTATTTAAATTTCGCTTTAACGACAGCAGACAGCATTGTATTGTGGATGCATTAAATTCTACTCTGTTGATGGTTCCCTATTTACTGATCTTGTTTATACAGAAATTTAATGAGCATAGTATACGCTGCCATTACCGTTCAACAGCCGAAGAACATGGACTTGAGTCCGAGAACGAAAATGAAATGCTGAAAGTACTGTCGTCAGCAAAGGAATATATTGAATTAGAAGTAGCAGACAAGATATTACTGGTAAAAACTAAAAAGACTGTCCGAGACAGAACAGAGCCCTGGGGCACACCAGCATTTTTTTGTGAACATCAGACTTGAAACCATCCAAGAAACTTGAATTGATTGTTCCGAAAGGTAATTTGTAATCCACCCACCACACAGACTCGCTTATAGGCGCCTGCCTGACAGTTGTTTACCAACCCTTAGAGGAGCGACGAAGTCACGTGAGCTCCTAAACCCTGCGGAAAAAATGGTGAAATCCGAAGCGAGTCACCCACCCCAATCTTGAAATACGCTAGTCTCTCCTTAGGCGCCTGTCTGACAGTTGAGGGTTACAGTTACAAGGATTTCACACCATGGGCGTCTCTTCGACTCATACGCCGGACGGACTTCGGCCTCACATGCAGGTACTCAGGGTGCAGTCATTGAATGCAAAATTGTCGTCCTTTTTGTAGACAATAATGGAGGGTATATACGAGTATTAATCAGGTAAGCAAAATCAGATATATTCGTACAGTGGAAAGTAATATAAACCCAAATTGGCCTTATGTCACTTTCACAAAGCTGTAATTTGGCCTTATGTCGCTTGGCGTTATGTCACGGAACCACTTTGATCAGGTAAGGGCTACAATTAGATTTAAAAGTGACAAGTCGCTTTATAAAAGTGATATAAGACCATACGCCGAAATACCACCTCGATCAAAAAGTTCTACCGAGTGGCGCCCCCATTGTTCCGATTTAAGTTCTGTTTTTTTGTTAAGTTGGTAAATCTGTTGTTGACATTCTCTCAATCTTAGTCTCATAGCTCGACATTTGCAAAAGTTACGTAGCCAAGAGTACATCTATCTCCGTGTGTGTTGGCGATTTTTTACAATTTTAGAAATGGATTTAAATTTGCAACAACGAACTTGTATTAAATTTGGCGTAAAAAAGGATTTAATGGTGCACGAACGTTGGAAATGTTGGAAAAGTGTTTCGGCAACGATTCTCTAAAGAAAACGGTCGTTTACGAACGGCACTAGCGGTTCAAAAGTCGTCGTGAGTCAATCGAAGATGATGAACGCTGTGGCAGACCATCGACATCGAAAACCGACGAAAACATTGATGGAGTAAAAGAAATGTTGGCCAATAACCGCAAATTAACCATCAGAGAGATAGCGGAGGACTTGAACATTGCTTATGGATCCTTCGAAGACATTTTGGTTAATGATTTGGGTTTCCGTCGTGTAGCAGCAAAATTGGTGCCAAAAGACCTCAATTTCATGCAAAAAAGAGACCGTGTTGACGTCGTGAGGCTGAATCCGATCCTGCATTCATCAAAAGGATCATTACTGGAGACGAGACGTGGGTTTATGAGTACGACACGCAATCCAGACATCAGGCAAGTGAATGGCGTTCACCAAATGAGCCGAGACCAAAAGTCGTTTTCAGTCAAAAAATAAGGCAATTCTCACGGTTTTCGTGGATTACAACGGTGTAGTGCATCATGATTTTTTGCCAGAAGGCTAGGCAGTAAAGAAAGAGTATTATTTGGGTGCTATGAGACGTTTGCATGAAGCAATTCGCCGAAAGAAACCAGAATTGTGAGTAGAAAACTCGTGGATTTTGCACCATAATAACGCACCGTCGCACAGTGCCATCATTATTCGTACTTTTTTGACGAAAAATGCAACAAACACCACCAAACAGCCACAGAATTCACCTGGTTTGGCTCCCTGTGACTTCTTACTGTTCAATCGAGTTAACAAACCACTACGGGGAACGCGTTTCACCTGCCGAGAGGAAGTAATAGAAAAATCGCAGGAAGCACGGATGGACATACTGAAAAGCGAATATAAAAAATGTTTCGAGAACTGGATCAAGGACCCATCAAATCACCAGCCAGCTGCTCCGAAAAATGTATTACCGGTCATTGAGAAGATTTCGTGTTTCGAGATATTTCAAGAGCTGAAAATTTATCAGCGTTTCCATGACCTTAAAAAGAGGCGACGTAAGTGCAATGGATCTGTAGGAGGAGAGAGGAGATGATTCGCCTTTTTAGAGACAGGCTGGACTCGTGCTACTGCATGAGTTCACAAGTGGATTCGTCCCATTGAAGATTCGACGCAATCAAATTTAAGCGGAGACAATGGACAATCTGGAAGTGTTGAGCTGGCCGCAAAGGGTGCAGCAAGCCTTGGCCTTGTCCAAAGAGCTAACAGCGGGAATGTCATTGTAAATGAGCGTTGTGGTGGAAGATGATGCAGATATTCCTTATGTTTTCGACGAACTACCAAAAGTTATTACTACCTTTGGGACATTGTAGTATTTTTTGCCTCAGTTTTTAGTCGTTTTGAAATTTCACATTTAAGAAAGGCGTTCCAGTCAGTCCTGGCTCGTTTAAATTTTTTCGGTTTTCCTCGGTCGTGTTGGTCTTGAAGGACTGATAAAACATTTCACTAACCCTGACAGCCTCTTTACAGCTTGAGTCGTACCATGCCTTTTCTTTTGATTTGATACTCTTCATCCGATGAGGGATAAAGGATCTCATTCGAAAGAGAATAGTGTCTGTGATCATATCAGCAGCGGCATCCACGTCGTCGGCTTTCATGTATTGCCATTTTAAGAACCTTTTCTCGAATTAAGTGGTCGGTGTACGAGAAATTAGCTGATATAACACAATAGTCCGGCAAGCCTAGAGGGGAAAGCCCACCAACAATGTACTTGACAAGGTGTTGGCGGTATGACTGTCAACGTCTGGTATTCGCTGGCTCGTTCACTTCGGGTTTTGCCTGTCCACAATGTCAAAGCTACCCAGAATTGTGTATTTTTTTATTGAAATCGGCCGTAATAACGATAAGGATAAAGGGATACAATTGTAGACAACTCGTTGTCTGCTGTCCAGTCTAGGGCTTCTGTAAATAAAGTAGTAGTGGATAATATTCTTTCGGAGATGGAATATTAGCCACATGAATTTGAATGCCAAATTGGAACATGGACCACATTGTAGTTAAGTTTGATAAGTTATACCATTATTCACGTAAATAGTGATCAGAGTGACCTGAGAGGTGTGGACGGGGATCTACCTGTGTTTCACTAAATGCTAAAATAGCTAGTCTGTACAAGTGATTACTTTTTAGCCGGCGTATATTAGCTACATCACCTACATATTTGGTTCCCACATCACGGCAAAGTGGGTAATCGCTAGCCGTATTAAAGATAGTAAGGCAAGCATTACACATGAACATGAGATTCCTGGTTCAAGCTAGGTAAATTCTGGTCCCGATTGAGATCCATTCCGTTTATATTCCGTGTTAGATGCTCCAACAAAAACCGTTCCAAAGTAAATAGGACTTTTTAAAAATAGGTATCTCTAGTGAGGCCACCTATTGGCCTTACACTGATGTGGTGTCAAAATTTCGGATGAATAGAAGCGAAGTTATTGCGGTTAAAGTGACTGTATGTTTATGTTATCGGTAAAAAAATTACTGACGGCCATAAATTGCTCAGAATTTAACATTCGAAGGACACCATCAAGGATGCCAAAAATAACAAAAACTTCCTTTACAACATTCTGACTGGTGATGAAACATGGTGTCTTGAATATGATTCACCCAAAAAATCTCATTTGGAGAAGTAAAAATGAAGACAATGTTGATTTGCTTTTACGATGTCAAGGAGTTCCTTGCACCGGGCCAAACAGTTGATGTACAATTCTATGTTGGCATCTTGAAGCGTTTGGTGCATCGTTTTTATCATATTCGGCCAGAATATCGCGCAGAAGGAAGTTGGTCTTTGTTGCACGGTAATGCGCCATCTCATCGATTGACACCATCAAGACTAAAAATCGCATTTTTCTATCAACTACTTCTCGTATTCGGCCGATTTGGCACCGTGCGACTTTTATCTTTTCCGAAAAATACGTTTGCCGATGAAAGGAAAGCGTTTTGTGGACGTAGAAGCCATCAAAAAGCCCATTAAACGGCCGAAAATCTAAAACACTCATTCGACATTCTTTAAGACCGTGGAAAATCAGTGTATTGGGTCGGAAGGTAACTGGAAAGTCCAGTTTACTTTCCAATGCACCTTGTAGTATTGATGATCCGTTTCATGGCGCCCCGTTAAGGCCCATGTTCCACAGATGAGAAGGACGAAATCCTCAAAGACTACCTCTACGAGCTGCTTGACAAAACCTTAATACGATGTGAAAACCGTCCTTGGCGATCTTAATACCACGCCAAGCAAGGAGAGTATATTTTGTAAAATGGTCAGAAAGTACAGTCTCACGTCCATAAAGGCACGGACACAGGTTTATTGATTTTGCCACGAGACGTAATGTAACAATAGCCACCGGTTTGTACACCTTGATATTCATAAAGGGGTCTGGGTTACTCCTGATCAACACACCGTTGATCAAAGTGATCATATTCCAGCCGATGAAAGGCACCCGTTTGAACGTTTCTAGCAGCTAACATCGACTCAGATTGTTATAGCCATGATACGGGTGGGAGTATCCAAGCCAGTTAGTGATCGTCAAAGGCTTTTCCGATCAAGTCCCTCTTGACCTTTCGAGAGGTCCGATAACGCCAGGATCAATCACAGAAGTCCAGTGGCATTATCATTGAGAGTAATTGGAGAGGCCGTCTCTTATGTTTTTTTTTTTTTTTTTTTTAGTTTAGGTTTTTACATTATTAAAATTCCATATGTATATTAAGTAATTCACATAATTCAAATATTTTACTTCAATTAGAAATATCAAAATAAGAATCTTAAAGCCACTCGATATTTACATACAATGTATTAAAATAGTGTTGAGTGCTTAATTAGTAGATTTTAAACAATATAAAATAAATTTCAGGAGGGGTGATCATTAGAACAATTAGAAATTTAATATTCTGAATAAAAATAATTGAAAAGTGCATAACATCATTTTAAACAATAGCAAAAAATAGCATAATTAATACCATTAAGCAAGATTATAGATTGTAACTCATATAATTGCATCACATCAGATTATTAGAAACCAGGAGTTCTATGCTTTCAAAATTAAAATTAAATAGCCAGGTTCTCACACGTTTAAAAAATTCTTGAGGAACGTTAATAGCTCTAATAGAATGAGGCAATTTATTGAAAAGACGATGAGAAGAAATATCATAAAAGTTACGATATGCAGTAGTATGGAATGAGGGAACAGTTACCATGTACAAAAAGTTTCTACGTAAACTGTAGCTTGAGATTAATCTAAAATTCCGGTTACCGGAATTCATAAAAAAAGTCTTTAACACTTTATAACAATACAAATGACGAACAGGAAGAATTTTTAAGTCACAGTGTAAAGGATAACTAGGGCGTCTTCTAGGTTTTCGGCATATTATTCTAAGAGAATATTTCTGAAGAGTTAGAATAGATTGTAATTTATTCCTATATGTACCACCCCAGCAAGCTATTCCATATTGTAATCTCGACTGAAAAAGCCCATAGTAAATGGTTTTCAGCAACTTTGTCGGACATATATTGCGCAAATAGTAGAAGTGTCTGAGCGTACAACGGAAATATTTTCTTAGAACATCTATATGTTTACCGAAGCTCATGTTTGCGTCAATGATAAGGCCTAAATATTTGAACTCGTCGACAACTTCTATCGGAAAACATATATCGCTGCTTTTCAAGTCATCATTAAAAGTAATTGGAGAAGAAGAAGATGCACAGTCACATGTTGAAAGCTTGAATTTTTGGCAATCAGTTGAATGAAAAAAAATATCAACATTGCAGTCAGGAACAGGCGAAAGACTAAAAAACATAATCTTGGTTTTCGGTCTTATAACCAATTTGTGAGCAGCAAACCAACATCTTAAGATACTAAGGTCGGAATTCAACTCGCATAACAGCTCAAGGCGGCTAATTGAGCCATATGAGAAACCAACATCATCTGCAAAAGCTGTAGGAATTCCTTTAAAATTAAGTGAGAAAAGGGAGTTGATATAAATAAGGAATAAAATAGGCCCTAGGACTGAGCCTTGGGGCACTCCTAAATTAAGGGAAAGAGGAACACTCCTTACTTCATCAACTTTTACCCTTTGTTTTCTATTTGTAAGATAAGACCTAAACCATTGAAGCATGAATCCACGAAAACCTGCTTTTTCAAGTTTTTGAAAAAGAGTGTCATGGTCGACCATGTCAAAAGCATTCGAAATATCAATAAATAACCCAGCTGTACACTTTTTATTGTCCAGGTTCGACATGATTCTACCACAAAACTCAAGAAGAGCATCTTCTGTTGACCTGCCTTTTTGGAAACCGAACTGCGTCGTATGAAAAAATTTGGTCATCCTAAGATAGTTAATCATTCTAGTTTTAACTAGTTTCTCAAGGATTTTACTTATTGCAGGAAGTAGTGATATTGGCCTATAATTGCTCATTTCTATCGTGGAACCCTTTTTAAAAAGCGGTACGACGTCAGCACACTTAAGTTCTTCTGGAAAAACACCTTCTAGAATACACCGATTAAAAATATAGGGCAGGACATCGATTATAAAGAATGCAATCTTTTTAAGGGCAATATTTGAAACTCAATCAGCACTTTCTTTTTTAATTACTTTACACATTGTTTTATACGGATTTTTTTAAATTCAAATTGTTAGGGTGTTTTTGCAATTTTAATCTCAGTTTGTTTTTCTCTTTTATTTTGTGTGAAAGATAATTCGAAATCCAAGGTTTAAGGCGTTTTTGAGAACTTTTGGGTTTTAATAAAGTGGAGCAATTGACAAGGTGTTTATTAAGTAGTTGCATAAAGATTGAGACAGAAGTTGATGCATTCTCGGATGTATACACTTCATCCCAAAATTCAAGAGAAAGGTTATGTAACAGTTTCCTGTAGTTTATCTTCTTAAATTTGTTATTGGGTTCATGACTACAAGAATTCTCACTTTCCAACGTATTGAATAATAAGCCAGTCAAAGAATGATCAGTTATCTTTAAATCAAGAACACATTTTTCGCAAATTTTAGACGAATTATTTTTGAACCGTCCATAAATATGGTCTAAGCAAGTGCCAGAAGCCGGTCTAGTAGGTAACTTGAAACCGTATTACATTTATCTAATAAATTAATATTGAAATCACCAATTAAGAGGACGTTTTTAGCTTTTTCCTTTTCAAGGAGACAAGAAAATTCTTCCATAAATGACGAGATATCGTACGTATGAAGCCTATAAACACAAATGAATACATATGTAGATCTCGTTACAGATTTCAACTGAAACTTTTAGTACATCAGCACTAACAAAAGTTACACACAGTACGTCACGAATAAAATGTCCATACTTCTCTTTAATAAAACATCCCACACCACCAGAGGAGTAACTCTCATTAGTATTGACGAAAAATTTATATCCAGGAATGTAATAATCATATTTTTCAGACTCAAAAATCCATATTTCTGTTACAAAGACTAAATCTGGAGTACACTGAAAGGAATCCAGATGAGCGACCAAGGCTGGGAAATTTTCTCTTAGGCTTCTAACATTCTGTAGGGCACAAAAGAATTTATTAAGACAATAGGAACTTTCAGTAAAAACATTATCACAATTAGAAGTAAGAAGATCGACGGAAGAAAAGTCATAGGGAAAATCAAATTCATTCATCATTAATAAATGTATAATGACAGTACGAAAATTAAATTAATAGCAGATCATTGAATGATCTTATATTGAAGACTTTTCCTCCCTCTTCCTTCCTTACAAGAACATTGCTTCTATCAAACCAAACATATTTAATATTTTGCTTTCTCTTCATTTCTCTTGCTTTCATGAAGATAGGTTGCGTATACTTCGTCATCGAATCATTGATGTATATACTCGTTGTATTGCCACTGCGTTTCGTACTTTTACTGTTGTTGTTATTGATGCCACCGACGCTGTCAATCACTTTTGTGTTGAGGTTGTTTTTGTGATTCTTCTTTGCTCTCATAATTCTTTGTTTAGTGTTGAGAGCGGCGAATTGTAAGTGGATGACAGCAGACACCATCGAGGTGGATTTATGAGATGGGTTTCAACAACTCGCAACAACATACAGAAAAGTAAATTTGAAAAAACAACGGATGTTGTTGTGATCCTGTAGAGCAAGAAAGAAGGGAAGAACATAGTCTCCTCAGAGGGGAAAAAAAAGAACACGAGAAGCGCTCGATCGAAGCCGTTGGGTGGCCTTACCAGAAGAATGAAGTGGAAAAGCATTTCAAAGAAAATAAAACGAACATGCCAAAGCTCTAAAAGAGAAATCTGCGAACGTGGTAAAGGAAATCTCACAGTAGAACAGTCGTGCCCAGAATCGGAAAAAATTACTTTTGCGGACTCTTAGCTGTTTACGCATGTGATAATTGGATACGGAGAATGCATCAACTCATCTCTAGAATTCGGATCGACACATGTGTATTCGATCCTAAAGAAGGGAGATCCCTTGAACCACAGATAATAAATCTATACAGATTTCTCATTCATATGGGAAGTTTTGTCCTATGAAAATGAAATCGAACTAAAAAAAAAGCTTTATTTAAAAAGCTGCAAGGAGCAGAAAAATCATTTTATTTATTTTCGCTTTTTGCTCTTGCCATTTGTCACTCAACATGCAAAGTCGTTTATCGTGCAAAAACAATACGTGAACGAAATAAATAAATAAAAAAAAAACATACGTAGACGTTGCCCAGCATAACCGGTTTACTTGAGTTTATGTACGTGTGCTTGTTATTTTGTTTGTAACTTGTTATGCAATGTAAATTAAATGGGGGTAGGAATATAATTTTGAAGATCATGAGATCGACGGTCCGCGATGTGGTCGTGCTGGAGGGGGTGGGTATGACGTTGCACCACACTATAAAAGTGGTTGATATTTGAAGCACGAGATGTTAAGAGCTAATACATGTTATGGAGTTGAAGATATACGTACATGTATGTACATGAGCGCTAGACCAATTTCCCGATTTTATTTTGTGCTCAGAACATTAAGTACCTACAAAATTTGATAAATTTCCAAGCATTGAGCAACATCGAACTTATTCGGAAAATGTATGTACATATACATATGTTATTTACGAGGGCGGGTCAATAAGTCCGTGACTTTTTGAATTTCTGACCTCTTTACTGAAACAGCAACACTGCTCCTGTCAACAGGCATCTGTCAGTTGACTCCTGTCAAAATTTAAACTTGCTGCGTCAGTTAGTTTGTGTTTGACAGCTATTTTTATCAGACTACTCACTAATTTGAGGAGAAAATGGAAAAAAGTGAATTTCGTGTGCTTCACTTCACAGGAAGGTTTGGCGTTGTTTAATCGCAATATGGAGGAGTTTTTGCGCCGTTTTGTAACCGTGGACGAAACATGGATCCATCACAACACACCAGAGAACAAACAACAGTCAAAACAGTGGGTTTCTAAGGATGAATCGGCGCCAAAGGTGGGTTTGTCAGCCAATAAAGTTATGGCGACTGTTTTTTGGGATGCACGCGGGATAATCCACATTGACTACCTTCAAAAGGGAAGAACAATCAATGGGGAATATTATGCCAACTTATTGGACCGATTCAATGACGATTTGAAAAAAAACCGACCTCATTTGGCCAAGAAAAAAGTTCTTTTCCACCAAGACAATGCAAGGGTGCACACATGTGCAGTTGCCATGGCAAAAATCCATGAATTGGGCTATGAATTGCTCCCTCATCCACCCTATTCTCCAGATTTGGCTCCGAGCGACTACTTCTTGTTCCCAAACCTGAAGAAATGGCTTGGTGGAAAAAGATTTGACTCCAATGATGAAGTCATCTCGCAAACAAAGGCCTATTTTGAGGACCTCGACAAATCATTTTTTTTGGAAGGGATAAAAAAATTGGAGAAGCGTTGGACAAAGTGTATATAAGTGTATAAATTATTTTTTTATCAAAAAATCTGTGTTTTATTCCAAAAGTCACGGACTTATTGCCCTCGTACGAGTACATATTTACTCCCTTTTCTTTCAAGTTATGTAAAAGGGAGTTTTTAAAACTGTACGCAAAATATTTGTATGTAAAGATCGAAAATCTTCAATTCCGAGACTCGGGGACAACGCAGTAATGTACGGCCGAATATATGGGAGTTCGAACAAGTGGAATGGGATCTGAACCAACTTGGAGTGCAGCACCATGAATGCAGCCATGAATGAGCCATATTTTAACTAGCAAAATCAATGTTCCTTGGAGTAGAGACTTTGGATCCAATTTGTTAAACCAGACTGAAGTAGCACCGGTTGCCTAGGCTTATTCTGGTGGTAATCTTCGACAAGGTGTCATTTGTTCAGTTTGCATTAACCCAGAGGAAGAGGAACTCCTCTAAAGCAATGAGTGTTGACAGTGACAAATTGTACGATTTGGTAGACGACGGGGTTATCTTTGCTCGACAAAATGTATTTTACAATGGCGGCAGATTTTGACCATCCTGTCTATATCAATGACGTGTCCCAAAAGTCCTGACCTGGTCCCGTGCTACTTTTTTTTATTCCCCAAACTCAAAACGTACCTTAAGAGTAAGGAACGCACGGTAGAAAATGTAGGTAGAAAAATGTATAAAGCTACGACCAAAGCTTTGAAGGCGATGTTAGAAATTGCCTTCCAGCATTGCTACGAAGAGTGGCAGCACCGTTGGGATCGCTGTGTACGCTCTCAAGGGACCTACTTTGAAGGTGACAATTCATTTTATGTTTGATACATGTATATATTCCAATATATGTACATAGTATTATCTATATATATACCTGTATAATAATTGATCACTGCTCTTGGCCTATATATAACCACAACTTCTTTTTCTTTTGGTGGTAATTTCGAGGTTATTTCCTTAATTTCCTGCATAACATTTCTATTTAAGCCAGGGGACAGACTTTTAATTTTAATCCACCTGTGCAATGAAGATGGATGCGGCAAGTGTATCTCAAATTGATCCCGCAAAAAGTTGTATCCGGCAGCTGAACGAAAAAAGATGCACTGCGAAATCCATTTCTCCGGTGTATTCATTTTTACCCTGTGATAAGATGAGATTCGAAATTGTCATAGCATTTTGATGAATACCAAGCAATGAATCCATTTTCCCTTGAATGTTTTGCTTTTCGCGCGCTTGCAGCCTTTTCTTGTCCTCTTTTAAACGACGAATTTTCTTTAATAGATTTGGTTTCGATTTTCGATTTTCGATTTTCTTTAATAGTTATTCTCAAGACATTGTCCAATTTCTTGAGCTTTTCAATTCTTCTAATGTAAAAAGATTGCCTTTTTACATGAGCCTCACAATTGGTGCAACCAAATTCAACGTGATCATTGAATTTTGTCCTTAATAAATTTTTAGAAGCCAAATTTAGTTCCCCTATATATATCAAGTAATACATATATGGATAAAATATATTGAAATAAAAATAGATACCTACCTGTTTTATAGATTAACCTGTTCACTTTAATTATCACTTCAATTCAATTCAATTACTTATTATTTACATGCACTGCATATTAATAACACGAATAATATTTTGCTCGTCAAACTTCAATTACAAAATGTAAAGAAATATTCGACTTTTCCCACCTTTGAATTGTTCTTTCTTACATACACAGCCATACGCTCAAACAAAATACCAATTCCTGAAAAATTACATAATTTCCTATTGCAGTCGAATGAAAACAAACAGCCAAGTCTTCATACCCCTTCCCGCAAACCCCTTGCAATTGTTTTTTATATTCCTTTTGCCGCTGCCATCAACTTGTGGTGAGAGAAAAAAAAATCTCTCAGTAAACAAAGCAAGAAAGAGTGAAAATAAAAAAGCTTTACATTATTCCGAAAGCTCGTGTCGGCTGGACGAGTGTCGGCTAGCCGACAAAAATTGAACCATTTTTTTCTACAGGGATGAGACATCTGCATAGATTTATTATCTGTGCTTGAACTGTGATAACTTCCGGCGAATGCGTCTCCTCAGCAGCGCCTATATTGTATAATAAAATCTTGGCTGATATAAGTATTCGTATAATGTGAATACCTAGGACCCATCCTTAACAGTTTGACTAGCCCTATCATAATCAATGAAGGCAACACAAAGTATGTATATGCTGTCAATGAAGAGGGACACATAATATTGACGCCGTGGAAAAAATGTCATGATAGGCAGCTACAACTTTGAGGTAGAAAATAACTTTATCTACCTTGGCTCCGGAATCATTCCCGACAACGACAAGAGCGCGAAAATTAAGCGAAGAATGATTCCTACTTTTCATTCCTCTTTTGGACTTACAAGACAATTGAGTAGAAGCTTGGATGCTGACGAGAGGAGATGAAAGTGCTCTCAAGAGAAAATAGAGGAGGAAATGGAGGAGATGTTTCAACAGCGAACTGTATGGACTACGAAGCAATACCGACCTCATCAGGATAACCAGGCGTAGTTCACCTTGAACGCATTAACACCAGCACCTTGGACTGAAAATTGTTCTAGTCCAACCCGACAACGCAAGAGTACGACCTCATGTAGGCGCACCCAAATCGAAGTGTTTGCATCCAGAAGCAACTGTCAAAAGACAGCCCTAGCTGGAGGGACATGTAAGGCGAGACCCTCGGCCATTTCTGACTACAGCGCCATCTAAGTAAGTAAGGCTACCCAATTTGTAAACTCTGCCCTAAATTATAAATATCACTGGCTTAACCCCGAGAAAGGATACCGCAAATTGGTACCTTAATGTATGTTGCCATCCTATCAACCCCCCAACATTCTGAAATACAAATGCCGAGTGAGGTATGGGGTTTAACGTTTAAGTTAAATGCCCACTGTCAGTCAGATAAGAGCAAAGTGATGTTATTCCAGATATTCGAGATACGGCAACTTTGAACTACTGATTTATTTAAAGCACTTTGAACAGTTAGTTGCGAGATTTCCTGCTCACACTTTAGAACCTTAACTCATGTACTTTTATCTATGACCTACGTCACAAATACGACTCACTGGTTTTCTTGGATAAATTAAAGCGTCCGATGTCTATCACGTAATGTAAGGTAGCACGTGCAAGCTTAAGAAATTAAGAGTGTTCTAGACCACGGACCCAGTTCTTATTGCATTTCCGTGGTGCTCTGTTAACTACCATTAGTAATGCGCTGTTGATATTCCAAATTTCGGTTTGAAAAATCTCAACATTTCACTTGGCATTTTTCTAAAAGCTTTGCCTGTACACTGAATGAATAATAGATTGGAGGGTAGTCACTCGTAGAATGTGTATCTGTCTGTAGTTAACCTCATGTCGTACATGTTTGGGTACTATTCTTGGATGGAATTGGAATCAATATTCATTTAACTTCTCCGTCCAAGTTTTGTTTAAGTTGCACTAATTTGTGACACATAAATTGCGACTAACATGTACAGACTTGTATATGTGTTTGTATCCTTACTCGCCATCATGCATATATACCTGCAGTCGTATCTATACACAAACATGTACTCGTATTCGTATCTGTACTTTACGTTTTTATCTATGAATAAAGCACCACCTTTTGGCCTGGTTCTTTTGAAAAGACGAAGAGTGTTTGACTTAAACGTGCTCCTTCATTACGAGTAACGAAATTAATTAAGACACATTCTTGGGGCAACCTTGAATATGTTTTCCGTGTAAATTGCGTTCGGCTGTGCGTGTTGTTGGGATAAGGGTTTTTCTTCTTTTTTTTATCCAAACTACCAGCCCACTGGACCACCAACCCATCAACCGGCTAGCAAACCATCTTTGTGAGATTTTGTTCCCTTCTTATTTATTTTCGGCTTTGTGTTTGTGTTTGCTTTTGTTTTTTTTTTTTTTTTTTTTAATGAATTTCGGTCTAAGGATTTTGGATTTATTAGTCACGTCGTGGTCGTGTCCATGAGATGTTATTGTGAAAGTTTCCATTTCAGATAGATACGTATAGATAGTAGAATGCGAGCACATGAATACATCTCAATTTGGAATCGTCTACTCATATGTCAACAGAAACAAAAGATAAACGACCTCATCCGAATGTACAATAGATAGGGATACGAGTAAATACGTATGTATACATATTTACATTCCATCATCGCTGGAATGAACGTTAGATACATATGTATTGTGTGTATTTGCAGATGAGTAAAACAAACTTTCGGGCAGCATCAAATCGAATTTCGATTAATTGCAGAGAAGAGAAAAAATGGAATAGATAAAGCAATTAGTTCAGTGATTAGGTACCAAGTTAATAGGATTTAATATTTTGTCGTGGACATGAATATTTATGACTGACCTAATATGCAATAACGGAAAACTAATTTCTTACATGGACGACGACATCTGCTGTAATCGACTTGATGTGTGTGGCATGTCCCTGCTAATCCGTTTGTGCATGGATTGATAGCTGAGACAAATTCTCCATGGTCATTTGTCAGTAGAATTTGACTATCATCTATTTACATTGCGCCAGTAGAAGCAAATTCAATTTGGAAGCAGAAGATCGGGTTGATATTGAATGTTCATATCTGAAATGGAACAGTTAGTGGAGTAACCGTGTTTGTCCGCTCTAGCAATTGGTTCGTGGGTATGGTCATGGCTCTGCCCCGGGGTTTGGCGAATCTGTACGCCCAAGAAGAGAGTAAACTCCTTAGAATATCCAATGCAAGGTGGATCTACATGTGCTGACGGATGCGTAGCTAAATGGAATGACGAGTCTATGGAACACTTAATCACCAATTGTCCGGGTCTGACAAGTTTCTAAAGAAGTGTACTATATTGTCCATGAAGAGGATCTAAAGACGATCTTACAGAAAGGACTGTTCCAATCATTGGGAATATTAAACAACTAATGGAAGAATGGGGCACAATAGATCTATCTGGTCGGAGTGCAGAAGAGTTTTGCCCTACTCGTAATTACTATAACATACTCAACTGACAGTGCCACAATACCGGCTTCAAAAAGTCTCAGACGACTAGCTGCTTTCGGTAGCTATGTGTACTCAAAAAGGATCTTACACCTTCAGCAGAGCAGAGCTATCGTGCTACCATTGCCATTGTTTCAACCATTCACTCCTACGCCCTCTCGAAATAACATTCCTCTTACCTTCTACCATCAAAACGTAAGAGAACTGCGATCCGAAACCCGTGCTGTCTTGCGCCAATCTCACGCTCTCCCATTTGAGGTCTACGCTCTGACCGAAACTAATCTAATTCCCGATACAGTGGTGGTCAGGTATAACGAATGCCGATACAACGAATGATCGATATAACGTGCACTTTTTTCACATTCATTGGTGTCTCTATATAACGTACAAAACAAAAGGTTGACACTAGATATAAAGAATGTTTTTTAGTAAAGGAATATGTATGCGTAAAGCAACTCCCTTGATTGTGAATGTACTCGTATGTAGTATTTCACAAAAGAAAATACAACGTCTTTTATTTAGATTTCACAAATTTTATTTAATAGAAAAAAATTAATATGCCAATGGGTAGTTTTACGTCGTCGCCAGCTAGCTATCGTCTTACTGCAGCTTTGCAGATTGAGTGGAATCGTCTGTCTGCTTTGGTTAGCAGGCACAGTAGAGGCTCACAATTTGCCCACAAACGGCCGTCCTGGTTATATCGTCTTATCGTCTTAGGATCACGTCACGTCACGCGATGCCAACACTTCCAATAGTTTCGTCATTTTCGTCCTCTTCCTCTGTTGTACTTGCATAATAATCGCACCATGGCTTCATATTATCCGCGCTTGTTGTCGTTGCCCGCGGACCCTCGTGAATACCTACCCTTCTTACTTCATAGCGATCATTTGGTGACATCTTCGTAACGGTAAACGGACCTAAAAATTTAGAACAAATTTTTTGATTAACACCGAATTGAGTTTTCTTAATAGCGACTAGATCGTTAGTTTTATATCTTGAAGATGGTTTTCTATTTGAATTGTAACTCTTGCGATTTTCTTCCTGTACGGCTTTGATCGCAACTTTCGCATTTTCGCGAACGGCGTCTCTGTTTTCTTCGAATACAACCCTAATCTGCTCTTCAACGTTGTCGGCTGGGTCAATCTCTTCGTTCCGTCGCATTTTTATTCCGAATAATAGTTCAAATGGAGTACGCTTTATACTTCTACTCCAGGTCGAGTTAAGACACTGTTGCAGCTGGTTTGTATAGCTGTACCATTTGTTTGGATCATTTACGCACAGCTTTGCCAAATCCGAAATGATTATTCGGTTTATTCTCTCCACCTGACCATTTCCTCTAGACACGCCTGTTGTAACCAATGTGTGTTCAATATTCTCTTCCTCACAATATTCTTTAAATGCGTTTGAGGTGAAAGCCACTCCTCTATCAGAGATTATGCGGTAAGGGTTTCCAAAACAGACTTTGTGTAACCGAAGTTTGGCAAGCACTTCGGAAACTCCGGTAGATTTCACTGGGTAGATCCAAACGTATTTGGTGAACGCATCTATGACACAGAAGATATAGGCATACTGCTTCTCTGTGGCTGAAAAGGGATCAAGGTGGTGTACGTGGTATGTGTGCAGTGGTTCCTCCTCCTTGCATATCGGATTCAAATATCCTTCGTGTTTCCCGGCCTTACGTTCACTGACAATATATGGGATGCAGTTTCTCCTACACATCTCGATTTTCTGCTTCAGATTAGGAATGTAATAAACACGACAAATTACCTCTCCCATTTTCCGCAGTCCTAAATGTCCTTGTGCGTGAACAGATTTTATGACCGCCTCTTGCATGCCTTTTGGAATGCAAAGCAATTTGTTTCCGTTGTCATTGGCTTTGTAAAGAATACCCTGTTCTGTGAAGAAATCCTCATAAGGACCACTTGCTAAAGCCCTTTTGATAGATCGCATAAACTCATCTTTATCTTGCGCGTTTCTTATCCTGGCTAAAAACTCGGGATCCAAAATCATGACCATTGGATTTCGACTCAAAGCATCCGCATGTGTTCAAGTACAAAATCGCCGCCTGGGTGGTGTTCAAGTACAAAGCCGAATTCTTCTAAGGTCAACGCCCAACCGGCTATTCTGGATGAGATTTCTCTCCATTGTGCGCTTGAATGCCAGGCAATCGGTAATAATTTTGAACTTCAATCCCAATAGATACACTCTGAATTTCTTTATGGCTCTTATTACTGCGAGGACCTCTAACTCGTAGCTACAATATCTCTGTTCCGCACACGTTGTTTTCTTACTGTAATAGTAAACGGGATGCAATTTTCCATCATCACTTCTTTGAAGTGGAACAGCTCCATAGCCAAATTTGCTCGCGTCGGTGTGGACTTCGGTTTCTGGCTATTTTTAAGGCTATTTTCTCAGCAGCCCCAAACTGGAAAACGGACTCCTTCTTAAGAAGAGCTGTCAACGGCCTGGCGATCAGAGAATAGTTCGGAATAAACTTCCGAAAATACCCGGTGAGACCAAGGAAACTTTGGACTTTCTTAGCGGTTGTTGGCTGCGGAAACTTCCTTACCGCTAAAGTTTTGTAGTGCGAGGGCTTTATAAAACCAAAAGCAATTACGTAGCCCAAGTACTCGATCTCCTCACATAGGAATTGGCACTTCTTCCATTTTATCCGGAGGCCAAAAGCGGAGGCTACTCCAAGGACTTTCTTTAAATTTTGAACCGCTTCATCGTTCGAGTTTGCTAGTACTACCACGTCATCTATGTAGAGCAAAACGATTCCCTCAGCTATCAATGGCTTAAATACTTAGTTGATGCGTTTTTGAAAAATCGCAGGCGATGTACATAAACCAAAAGGCACTTTATTGAACTCGTATTGTCCACTAGGTGTAACGAATGCGGTATACTTGCGACTTCCCTCTTCAACTTCTACATGAAAAAATCCATTCTCCAAATCAAGCGTAGAAAAAACCTTTGCTTTGCTTAAGGCATCTACTTGAGCCTCGATTAGCGGTAGTGGATACCGTCCCGTTTATTGGCTAAGACTATCGGACTTGCGAATTCTGAACAGCTTGGTCTGATTACGTCGCTCTTTAGCCAGTCATTTACCTGAGCGTCGAAAATTTGTTTCTCCAGGGGTGCCAGCCTTCGAGGATTTTGCCAGATAGGCTGTTCGTCCTTGAGAACGCTGCACATTTTAACATTTGTTGATTTTTCATTTCGAGGCTTATAGTCATTCACTAAACTTTCTATAGCATTAGCATAAGCAGGAGCGCCTACGTTAGGCCTCGATCCTTCGATTGTATTTAACAAACAATACGGTTCTGAATTCATTTTGATGATGGTAGCTACGCCCTCTGTAGAAAGATTTATATTTGTACCATTGAGTATATCCCTGCCTACGATAAAAGGTAATCTTAAACCTTCTCCCGACATTACATAGACTGACGTTTGGAAGAGAAAACCGTCGATTTCTATTGTTGCCAGAAATGAACCTAAAGCTTCGACTCGATTCTCTGATAAGCCTTGTACCACCAGCTTAACATAATCTTCGCACCGTATAATGGATAAGTCACTCCCTGAGTCAATTAAAGCAGCGATTTCTTGATCATTGACCTTAATCATTTTTCTCGCGTTGCCCTCTTCTATATTGACACAATTTGTTGACCTTGGCTTAGCACAAGTCGACGATTTGTGCCCAAATTCATTGCAGCGAAAACATTTGTTACCATTAGTGCAATTTGAGCTCTTATGACCAAATTTCCCACAATTGTAACACCTTTTGACGTCTGTATACGAGTGCGTCCTACTGCTCGTTGACTGATCTTTATTTAGAGAAGACAGTTCCCTTTTCGGCTGTTCTTTCATTCTCGAACTGGCTAAATCTTTTTTGACTTTGGAGTACAAAGCTATCTTTTCTCTGAATTCTTTCATCGTGTTAGCTCCGTACAAAATAACTTTGTTCGTAGTTGCATCGCTAATGCCATTGATCGTGTGTTGAATGATAGATCTATCATCGAGGCGCCCTAAAGCACCAAGTTCTCTCATCTTCAGAAGGTAATCCTGACAACTTTCACTTTTACCCTGCTTTCTTTTATTCATCATTTGGTGGATCTCTGCTGGTGTGACATCATTAGCGAACTCTTCGACTAAAAATTCTTTTAAACTAGCAAATGTTAATAAATTTGTTTTTGATCGTAAAGCCAGCTTTGCCGATCCAACGAGTAGACGTTTAGCGAACAAAAGCTTCTCCAACTCTGACCACCCTATGGAAATAGCCGCACCTTCGACGTCTTGTATCCAGTTTCTAACATCGTATGTCATATTTCCGCTAAATTCTGGAATAATGTTCAATTCATACTGAAATGATGAAGCCCTATACCTAGTCCTATTATCTAATTTCCAAATCTTTCCTCAAGTTGTCTTCACGAGCCTTCAGCAAGTTTTCTCTTAGTTCTAGTTCTCTAGCGAACTCCGAAATTCTTCGAAAGTCTTCTCTATCCACTTTTGCACTTATACCAGCATTTGCAGTAGCTCCACTCGCGCCCACTTCACCCGAAACCAACCCAACCGTCTTTGCTATGTCCCCTGTCATCGTATTACTATCTAGATTGCTTCCCGCGGTATTTTTGACTACATTGCTATTTTGCTGATTATTAGGGTGTCCTGATTTAATCACTTCTTCCTGTCTTCTCAATTCGTCTTGCTCTTCGTTGTCTCTCCGTTCGACGTCGAACGAAGTTTTCCTATTTTGTGTCCATAAGGTTTTTGTAGAAAAATCAGACTCCATCAACTCCATCTGTCTTATAACTTTAGCTACGTCGCCAGGCTTATCACGAATTTCCGTACTATTTGCGGGCTCTCGGATAACATTGTTTTGTCTAAACATTTTTTTTTTTGTTTTGTTTTATACAAACACTATTTTTTTCTCTATCCTGCTTTCCAAAGACAGGAATATTTTTATTTGGTTGACAATCGAAGAAATGTCAAGGTGACAGTCCAAATATGTGGATCGAAAGCTTTGATGAGATCGTAATGTTGCGGAAGTTTTTTTCTTTTCTGAAATTGTTGCGATGATCCAACAGAATTCTTGAGCTCATTTGAAGAGTCAATTCGATGATTTTGTTAGTCTCAGTAGTTGTTAATCATAAGAGCGAGCTCTACTTTAATCTGTTAGGAGTAGTTTCATATCTACTCACGATCTGTCCGTATTATACTTATGGATTTCAGGTTAGATGGTTTCTACCTTTACGAATGGCAATTTCTGACAATAGTTGTGTGGGCTCTTAGGTTTAACGGGGCCGTAAATCTGCCTTTGTTTTGGTTTTTTCCTCTTTTTTTCCTTCCTTTTATTTTGACCAAATTTCTTCAGTCGAATCCCACTTCTGATACCAGTTTTGTAGGATTTCCCAAAAGAAAATACAACGCCTTGGGTAGTTTTACGTCGTCGGGTGGAAAGAAGCAATCTGGAGTTGGTTCACTCAACTCATTGCCAGTTAGCTATTGTCTTACTGCAGCTTTGCAGATTGAGTGGAATCATCTGTCTGCTTTGGTTAGCAGGCACAGTAGAGGCTCACAATTTGCCCACATGTATGTATGTGTATGGGCCTGTTGTAAAACTATTTGGTGCACAACTAAGTTCTTCGGTCAATAGATGGCTCCAGCAGTAAGTGCTGGTCGATTTTGACATATCCAAAACGTCATGAACCAAGCTTAGACATATGGTAAACAAACCGTTTTGACAAATTTTTTTTTCGCGTCATATACTCGTACTTTTGGTTGTGTGGAAATTTTTGATTTTGTCCCTAATAATCGTCATTTGCGAAAAGTGTTTATATTCATCTTTCGTTCAAAGAAAACGGTGACTGAAGTGCATCGACACCTCGAAAAAGTTTACGGAGATGCTGCTCTAAGTGAAACAATATACCGTAACTGGTTCCGTCACTTCAAACACGGTGATTTCGATGTTGACGACCTTCCGCGTAACGGAAGACCAAAATTTTTCGAATACACTGAATTGGAGGCATTGCTCGATGAGGATCCATGCCAAATGCAAGAAGACTTGTTCCAGCATTAGGAGTTACCCGTCAAGGAATTTCCAAGCGATTGCATGCGAAAAACGGCCACAATATGAGCAGAGGCACGGATAAGTTATTCTACAGCATAACAACGCTCGGCTTCACTTTGCCAAACCCGTTAAAACCTACCTGGAAACGCTCAAATGGGAAGTTCTAGCCCACCCGCCATATATCCCAGATATTGCGCCGTCCGATTGTTACTTGTTCCATTCGATGGCACATGGTCTGGCTGATGAGCAGTTCTTGTTTCCTGTATAGACTCAAAAGATGAATAGTTTTACCGTAACAGTATTCGAGCTCTGCCACAAAGATGGGAAAAAGTTGTAGCTAGCTATGGGCAATACCCTGAATGATTCATTTGCAATCATTTGTTCACAATGAGGTTGCAATCTCATAAAAAAAAAACGAGAACTTAGTTGCTAATATTAGATACTACAACTTTTGGTTGCTGTGAATTACATTTACATATATGCACTCAGAATCTTTTCGAATGCGATTGCCATCGTACGCTGATATTTTTCCATCAGAAACACTGAATAAGTGTGAGATGCCTCACAGAGGTCTCAAAATATCTGAAACTTCCAATTCTCCTCAAAAGGGAATCTCTAAAAATTGTGTTGAGCTTTTCTTGCTTTCACAATGCCTAAAAAAAAATCTATAATAGTTTATCTCTGATTCCGCCCACAATGTGTATTGCCAAAATGTCTCCTGTTCCTTTCACTTTTATTGAAAAGCCAAAGCCATGCCAAAAACAGGAAAATAAAAACCTAACAAGACAACAGACAACAATTCTTTTTATTAAAGTACCTTCTCACAGAGTAAGTATCCTCGTCCATCAATCCAATCGAGCGAAAGGGAAGTGCGTGAACAATATGTTATCAGGGTAATAGAAAGACAGCACAGTCTATAAAATTACCACCTGGACCCCGCACAGCGTCAAGCTTTTTGTTAGTTCATGGTTATGCAGGTGTATATTCGTATCTGTAGGTATATTTCATTAATGCCAAACACAGATACTCTCATACCTCTGCTAGGACAAGTATTTATATGCATTCACCTTCGAAACAAACACTGGCGTCATCGCCTTTACTCGTCCTGACGATTCCAAACAACCAAACCCACACCACCCACAGCTTTTGTGTTCAGCGGAGTGAATAAATATTTTGTGTGCAGACGCAGGGCGTAAATGAAAACAATGTGACACTTCACATGGCGAAAAGATGCTTGCTCCAGGTGGCGGTTTGGTCCTTTATTTTTGTATATCTCACTACACAAAAACAAATGATGCTGTACAGATCCGCATACAACTGTACATAGAGGCTATATAGTCGAGGCATTTACATACTACATAGACGTATACTAATTATGCACGCAATCATAAGGATCTGCTTCCGTGCCTACCCTAAAAGGCCCCCTCCTCTATCGATGGACTTTAGAAAACTTGACAATTGATGTTGAACAAATTTAGGACGACATAAGTCTGCCATTATACGAACACAATAAACAACAGCAACGCATCGCTAACTGCTTTAAGTGCGTAAATCGGATTGAAGCAGGTAATCTCTTCCCAAAATGGAAACTTCAATCATCAAACTAAAGATGTACGTCAAGCACTCTCCGATAGTACTCGCATCTTACGTAAACATCTTCCATTTGGTTTGGTCTTGTGTTGTTTTTTTCCTCCTTTGGTCCTGCCAAAAATAACCTACAGCGCAGTTACGAAAATTCAAAGAAAACCAAACAAAAAAAAAGATAAAAAGCAAAACAAAGGAAATATCTCGATTGGAACGTTCTTGGCTACCATCAGAGAGTTGACCTATAACACCCTAAATTCTTGTGAACAAACGAATGAACCCATGAAACATTTAAGCTATTTGCCAGAAAAAATTTCGTTGTAGACGTTTCGCCAAAATCGAGCTATTTCACAAATTAAATGAGTTCTTTGGTCCGTTTTTCTGGTTTCCTTGTGTCCTTTAGGAAATGAGAAAAGATGCTGAAAAAAGTTGTACTGGCAGATATGCAGGGAATTTTGTTGTGCTTCGTGGTTACCCGGAGGCAAACCACTTGTAATTAAGACCGAAATAAACAATTGAAATAACGTCGATTTAGTGTGTATCTAAGGGATGTACTCCCCTTTAAGATAGTTTTTAAATACTAGAAAATATTGCACTCCATGGGAGAGATGCCCTTAGTGGTGCTTGAATTTGCAGACCTTAGAACAGCTCTATTTTTGTTGTTTTCCTCTTTGAATGATCCAATAATTTTTCATTCGGCTTTTTCTTCAAACGTCGTCGGCTGAAACTAAAACTTACCCTTGGGCCGGATTCCGTGACGACAACGCCATTTGTTGAACATGATGAGACCAGCTGATTTGCTCAGCCTAAAGATTGTTAGACGGTGGTTGGGTGCCGTAGAAATATGGTAGGCACGGGGAGGTGTCAACTCGGAGATGCCCAGTATTGTAGCTGTTTCTACACATCAATTGCGCTTATTTTACCTCCAACTGGTAACCTTCGGCTACTGGCCGATGTCTATCCGGACTCGACTTGCTAAACTTATAAGCGCGAGCGCTGACCAGCAGACCAAAATATGAGCACTATAGTCGGGACAGCGGACGAATTCCCCAGATAGAATCAACGGTGAAGCAAAATCCCGGAAAAAACACAAACAAGACCTTATCCGGGCTACTCCGACATATTTGGAGCTCAGGTCGTTAAGGAATTCCGAGACATAGTCAGGGTCTGGGAAAAGAGATGGTGGTGGATGAGCCCTTAATGGACTGGCTTCGGTCATCTATGAAGGAACTGGACCTCCAGGTTGTTGGGGGTCGTACTGCCGAGGTTACTGCCAGGCTATGGAAAAAAAAACCAAAGTTACGAAGCAACAACAACGGACGAATCTACTGTTGGCAACCCCTGAAAATTAAACAACGAACTTCGGATCAGCACGTGATATGTAAGGTTCCTTAATAGGCTACGTGCAGCCGAACAACTAGCGGAGGCCCTGGACTACTCCAAAGCAAATATTACCGCCATACAAGGAATGCGATGGGACGGGCCAGACAAAAAGAGGATCAAAAACTGCGACAGCTACTACGGCGATTGTTATCGACGGCAAAAGAAGCGCCTATTTGGATGCGGATTTGTCATTAGAGGGACATATATGCAAGAAGTCTTGAGTTTCCAGTGCGTTAACGAGCACATCGTAACAATCCGTATGTCGCGATCCGTGGGTGATTTATTTATTTATAGAAAAACTGGACGCAGAATCGAGGCAAGCTTGTGCAAAAAAAGTCGGATCTCGAGAGGATTGCTCAGTGGAAGAACTTTTGACATTTCTGCAAACAAGGTGTGATGCTCTGGAGACGTGCCAATCATATAATCGTCCTCAGCCGTTTCGTAACAAAACTCAAGGACAGGTAAGAGTTCATTTTGCGGAACCAGCCGATGGGAAAACAAAATGCGCGAAATGCCAAGGTGAAATGCCAAATGCATACGAGTATATTACCTCAATGTGCCTTATTTGTGGACCTTGATGTTGATTCACGTCGCAGCTTTGTAAAAAATGGTGCCATTTGTTTTAATTGCCTTAGGACTGGACATGCAGCCAGCAACTGTCGGTCTACGTTTCCCTGTCGAGTATGCAAGTCCCGCCACCATTCGTTAGTTCATCCCCTGAATTCAGAAGTGCCATCTACATCCAATAGTCGTAGAAACAATTCGTCGTTGAATGATGCACCCTCCAGTTCAATAATATTGAACAACCATTCGCTTGAACCTAGTAATAGCAGGCAGACAATTCTTCCAACACTTGTTGCTAGGGTTCAGGACATTCAAGGTCAATTGTTGAATTGCAGGGTTCTACTTGATTCGGGGTTACAGGTATCATTTGTAGGTGAATCATTTGCACAGAGGCTTGGACATGCCTCGTAGCATTTTCGAATACCAGTTCTAGGTTTGTCAGCAACCGAAGCTGGGTATACAAAAGGATGCATCTCGCTACACTCGTTCACCAACTCAAACTGCTTGACCATTGACGCTTTTGTCTTTCGTAAGTTGACTTCGAACCTTTCGTCGGATTTATTAGATGTCTCCTCTTGGTCTGAACTTACAAACTTGCAGCTGGCGGAACCTGGGTTTAATATTCCTGGTTCAATCGACGTTTTTTTGGGCGCAGACAAATTATGAAGCATTTGGAAAGGAAGACGGGTTCAAGGTACTCAAGGTACTCAAGGCTTACTAGTTGCGCAAAATACATTGTTTGGTTGGGTTATATCCGGTGAAGTTTTTGATCCCTCCTCATCTCTTATTAATCCGCTGTCCTCTCTTTACTCTGCTATCGATGATGATGTTCAGTTAAAGAAATTTTGGGAGCTGGAAGATGTGGGCTCTCCAAAAGAAAATGCATTTAATGATGATCCAGCTGATATTAATTTTCACAGGACCTTTTCTCGTTCATCGGATGGAAAATACGTAGTTGACTTACCGTTTATAGACTCAACGCCTGTGTTTGGAAACACCTTAAAATCGTCGATATCTCGTTTGAGGGCCATGGAGCGTCGGTTTGAGAAAGATCCTGAGTTGTTCAAGGCATACTCAAAATTTATGTGTGACTACGTGGAACTAGGACACATGGAACGAGTGGCTCCTCATGATGGAAGCAGCGGAAGGGTTTTTTACATACCACATCATGCCGTGTTCAAACCGGATATTTCTTCAACAAAATTGCGCGTGGTCTTCGATGGATCGGCAAAGGATTCGTTCGGATAGTCAGATTTTCAACGCATAGTATGGCGAAACTCTCCAACTGACGAAGTTCAACATTTTAAGTTACGAACCGTGACTTATGGTAAGAGTTTTGTAACAATTGGCCGAAGATTACCAACACCAGCTTCCTGTTGCAGCAAAGGTTATTCTTTCTGATACATATGTTGATGATGTTATGACAGGTGCCGACTCCGTCAATAGTTTGACTGAGTTGCAGAATGAGCTGGTAAGTCTTTTGGCGAAAGCAAATCTTCAGCTTCGTAAGTGGTCTTCTAAATGTTGGGCCTTGTTATCAAAGTTACCTGATGAGGATTGCGAATTCACTTCTTCCGATCTAATCAAATCGGAATCATGGATTAAGGTTTTGGGAATGTCCTGGAGTCCTGCAAGTGATAGGTTTTCATTTCAGTTAGGAGAATATCATAAGGATGCTCACGAGACGTACGCTACTGTCAGAAATTTCGCAAATCTATGATCCACTAGGTTTTCTCGCGCCATCAGTTGTACTTTCTAAAATGCTTTTTCAGGAGCTTTGGTCCTCTGATTTAGGTCTAAGTTGGGATGATCCGTTGCCTGTTCATCTTGCTGACAAGTGGAGTAGCTATCGAAAAGAACTTCATTTCTTCAACAGGATTCGAATACCAAGAAGTTTTTATTCACTGGATGGAGAAGGTATAGAACTTCACGGATTTGCTGATGCTTCTTTCCTAGCCTACGCAGCTGTCATTTCCGCTCGTTATAAATCAGCAGAAGGTGGAACCAAAACAACGTTGTTTGCTGCAAAAACGAAGGTAGCTCCTTCAAAACTAGTGTCCATTTCTCGGTTAGAGCTTTGCGCTGCTTTGCTGTTATCTCGGTTGGTTGTTCTCGTGTCATCGATATCCGTAAGAATTTCTAGGGTCGTTGCTTGGACTGACTCGGAGATTGTCCTTCATTGGGTGTCGTCTCCACCTCGGCGGTGGAATACGTTCGTGGCTAATCGATCGGCTGCTATTTTGGATTCGATACCACGACACTGTTGGAATCATGTCCGATCGGAATATAATCCAGCAGACTGTGCATCGCGTGGA
The DNA here is from genome assembly GCA_949129095.1 of Volucella bombylans. Lineage (NCBI taxonomy): Eukaryota > Metazoa > Arthropoda > Insecta > Diptera > Syrphidae > Volucella > Volucella bombylans. Next base: position 381,988,536 of record OX422140.1, on the reverse strand, counting down.
CTACTCCCTTCGAATCTGTATGACTTTAAGTTGTGGTGGAATGGTCCTGACTGGCTGTCTGAATGTCAAGATCAGTGGCCCCAGTCGAATTTCACATTGAGTGATTCTGTAAGCACAGCAGCCCATGCAGAAGAAAAACGATCTTTAAGATTCGCATTCGTCGCAACATCGGAACTATCACCCCTACAAAAAAACTAATAAACAAAATCTCATCATGGAATCGGTTACAACGAATCGTCGTGTACTGCTTTCGGTACGTTCTGCCTTAAATATTGAATTTAAAGAAATTCGAAGGACGAGAATTAAGATACTCCAATACGTTCAGCAAAGTGTATTTGAAAATGATATAAAACATCTTTTAGAGTATAAAACACTACCCAAAAGGTCCATTCTACTCAAACTTAGCCCTTTCATAGATAATGACGGTCTTCTTCGCGTTGGTGGAAGAATAAAACACGCACATGTTGCCTAAAGCATTAAGCATCCAATAATTCTTCCTAATAATAGATATCGACGCTAATTATCTCCACACAGGGGTGACTGAGACCTTCGTAATAGTTCGCACACAGTACTGGATATTGGGCAGCAGGAATCTAATTCGTAAGATCGTACACAGCTCTAAAACATGTTTTATGCAACGCACACATACATGTACTCAGTGATTTACCTATTCCTATTTAGCATCAGGCTTTCAAGGGGTAGGAACCCCAAGCAGTCGAAAGCATATATGGCGCTCTTTTTCTGTATATCAACAAAGGCCATACACTTGGAACTGGTAAGTGACCTAACAACAGATGCTTTCTTAGCTGCCCTACGGAGATTCGTCTCGCGTCGCGGAAGATGTTCAAATATGTACAGCGACAATGGAACTAACTTCAAGGAAGCCTGGCGTTGCTTGAACGAGATGCAGCAAGTGATTATGTCACAAAATCATAATCGGGAAGTAGCTGCAGCCTGCAGCACCTCATTTCGGTGGGTTGTGGGAGGCGACAGTTAGATGCGTGAAACTGCACTTTCGACGCGTAATCGGAAGCACTATTTTGACATTTGAGGATATGTATACATTACTCACACAATGTATACATGTATTTTAAATTCTCGTCCTTTATGTCAATTATCCGATACTGACTGGAATCCATTCACATTTTCTAATAGGTGAGCCTCTAACAGCAGTTCCAGAACCTAATAAACTCGATGTTCCGATAAATCGTTTGGATCATTGGAATCATATTCAAAACATGGTTCTGGGTTTTTGGAAGAGATGGCATTTGGAATACATCACTTCCCTTCAAGAACGACCAAAATAGCAGCGACAGGTTCCAGATCTACAACCAGGTACTCATGTTGTCATCAAAGAGCCTAATATTCCACCAACCAAATGGCTACTAGGTCGAATCAAGGAGGTGACAAAGGGGACCCATGGTCTTGCTCGTGTCGAATAGGACGGAGAGTTTTTTCTTCACTCAGAGTGATTCGAGGTATAATTCACAGTATTTTTTTCCGGTGCTTGAAACTCTACAACAGCCAAATCTACGTGTCAGTGTTATGCCTTCACACGCAGAATTTTTCTGTCTGAATTCCAATTAGACAAATGAAAAACTGACTTGCCATGGGCAGGATTCGAACCTGGACCCTCCGAGTGAGAAGCGATTGTTGGCACCACTACACCACGGCCACCCGACTTGTTCCAGGGGGGGCGGAATGTTTTGGAATCATAAATCATTCTTCGTTTATTCATCATCGCCATTAACTCGCTGTACTGTGCATCATAGAATCTACGTCATAACCCATCGGACCATCCCAATGCAGCCTACAACAATTACTACGCTGGCCATCACGCGATCACACCAACTGCACACGCCATATGAAGATTCTGTGTGCATGGGTGCTTTGTGTGCGGTGAATTTCTCAGTTGACTGGTCTGATGGTACTTAGCCATCGATACACAGTGCACTCGTTTTTTGGACATCAACTAAATAAAATCGTTTGATTCAAATCTGAAGACAGTTTTTTTTATTTCGATTGAACTATTCAAAAACACACCTAAATGGGTTTTTTTTTCTTGTATTATCTCTTTACATTTTTATATTCTTTCTAGTTTTTTTGTTTTTTAACTACGTTTATTATCTATCATCGAATACCTGCATAGTTTATTAAATTCTTAATCTATAATTAATGAAGCCAATATTTGAATTGTTTAAACTTAAATAAATTAGCTTTTACTTATATAGACTTTAACTTAACTTAAGTCCAATGTAAAAGATTCTGTATACCAATAAATGAAATGAAATGAAAAAATGTCATTGTCCATCGAAATCCACAGTTGCCTTCCGTCAATGCTGCAGGGAGTACATCGCTGATAGACACGAACATCAATAGCGGTGACAGTATACACCCTTGACGCACTGTACTTTGGACCTCAAAATCCTCAGACATCCTACCATTGTACAAAACTAGACACTTACCACACTCGCATCATCTCACTCGCAGCATCTCTTCCGATTTTCGCTATAAAGGCTTCTCTCATTGTTCGCTAGGGTTTCAGTATGTATGCTGGTGCCAGAAGATGCTCTTCAGATTTGCCAACAGCTGGTATATACCTTTTTGTGGCGTAAGTCGATATACTCGTATGTTAGCAATTAATGCCATCGACTTGAATCCGACAAAGAAAGCCACGGATGACAGATGTTAGGTGCGGCGTATTAAGTAGCTCAACTCACTTGCCGCTTCGGTGACAAGAGTTGGTTCCGATCAACTTACCCGGGAAGTGAATCTCAAGAATGAGGTAGGGTGTCTCTTCTTTCTAGCCAGTGTAGGTGCCGTCAGATCTTCTGAGAGCCTCCGGTCTGGTTGGAATTTGACCAACCTGCTGGTTTCATCAAGCTTATTTTCTTAGATTTACGCCGATATGCATAGGTTCCAGGCTTCCGCGAAATAAGTCCTAAGTGGTTCAGTTAAAAGTATTCTTACACTAGCATTCCGTCTCACTGGAATCACAGTGTTCAATGACTCCGGCTGCTCTGACTGACTGGTCGTTATAAAGTGATTTGATGGTTGATGTATGGATATTATGTAAAAGTTTAACTTCCTTACTTATATCCCCTACATATATTCGATTCCTGATTAGTTACTTAGTTAACGGGCTCCCGACCTGTGAAGAGTCTCTGCTGAGACACATCAGTCGAACTGAATCCTTTTTTGATACCGACCTTGATGGAGTAGCGCGCATTCTCCATCGTCTTCCTGCACAAATGGAAGAGTTTGGCAGGGATGCCAAAACTAGACATTGCTCTGTATACTCGCAGCCCGTCTCTATAGATGCTGCCGTCCGATGGTGTGTACCGATTTGGAGTTCGCAGGTTTTTTCCAAGCTCTGCCGCGGTGTGAATCAGTTTCAGTTTTCAATGCATTTTATTTTCTTACTAATTAACTCTTACATACTGTGATAACCACTTAAATGTGAGCAGCGACATCTAGATTCACAGAGCAGAAAATGTCGATACTGGAATAACAAAGTCCCGACTGGAGAGTGGAATCGAATTTTCTAGCAAATTGGAAATTGTATGGGACGCTGGATGGCGAGGATTGTTCTCGAAGTATGTCATTCGAGTATAAATACCAGCATCCCCAAGGTATGCAAAAGGAGTTCTAAAGTGAAATTTGAAGTGTTAATTAGGAGAAGTGATTAAGTGGTTTAAGTAAAAGATAAGAAAAGTATAAGTGGTTGAGGAATTGAATTGTACTGAGAGAAAGAATTAAATAGTGAATTGTAACTGTACTGAATAAAGGGATTTGTATTGAAAAGAATAAGTTACTCGTATATTATTTGTACCCACACAAACATTTTACAATACTAACAAAAAATGCTTAAATGCTAGCTTACAATTACTTAACAATCTTATGCTAACTTACTGGCCCCACACAGGCACTCTAAGCTAATCTAAATCCGCGGTGTTAATATTTGGTCTAAGGTAGACTTTCCTAACCTGAAGCCACACTGACATGGCCCAATCAGGTTGTTGAAGAACGGCTTCAGGCGTTTACAGAATACGGCAGAGAGGACTTTATAGGCGATGTTAAGAAAACTGATGTCTGCTTTCTTGAGGGTCGAACAAACAATGCTGAGGTCCCATTCGTCGGGCATACTTTCATCATTGACATATGAGTTGGTGTATGCTCCTTACCAAGGTCGTCCGTTCCAGCAGCTTTATTGGACTTAAGCTTAGATATCTATCTTCGCTTTATCCTGATCGTGTGGACGGAATTGTTGGCTTATATCGTCTTTGTTGAAAGGATCATTCTGCCTGACAGTGGTATGTGGTTAGCTATCGCCGTTATAGAGTCTACAGAAGTGCTCTTTCCAAATTTTTAATTTTTGTTTTTAAAAGAACACTCAAGTGGGTATTATTACACTTCAAATGCCTGAGCACGTGTTAATTTTTTTAGGAAAATGGGACAGAGACATCTGTGACAGCTTTTTGGAAATGCTGCGAATAGTTTTCGATTTTTGATGCTGGCGGCATGAGACCTCTTAAGAGATTAAGGGAGACTCGATCGGAAAAAGACTTCACGGTCTCTTGCGATTGTAGCCGTCTGACGTTGAACTTTCTCACAGTATTAGATTGCCTTTGCAATATTGGGTTTATCCGCAACCGTAGCTTAGCTACGGTGAGAGTCGATGTTGGACCCTCGGAACGTTCGGACATCCAAAAGACTGGAGGAGTGCCTTGCGTCGATAGCTATGTGATCAATCTGGTTGACGGTTGATTGATCAGGAGTTCTCCAAGTCCCCTTATGAATATTGAAATGCAGCAACCGCGAACTAACTAGACCCTGCCTCAAAGTCGATTAGTCTGAATCCGTTATCGGAGGTGATGTCGTGCGGGTTATACTTTCCAAATATGCTCTCTCTTTCTAGCTTTATATTAAAATCGCCGAGGGCAGTCATAGTTAGGGCATGGGCCGTGGGCGCATATAAGGTTAATGTTGGTAAAGTTAGCCTTAATACGGTGTTTTTGAATAGTTCAATCGAAATAAAAAAAAACTATCTTCAGATTTGAATCAAACGATTTTATTTAGTTGATGTCCAAAAAACGAGTGCACTGTGTATCGATGGCTAAGTATCATCAGACCAGTCAATTGAGAAATTCACCACACACAAAGCACCCATGCGCACAGAATCTTCATATGGCGTGTGCAGTTGGTGTGATCGCGTGATGGCCAGCGTAGTAATTGTTGTAGGCACAAACTGCATTGGGATGGTCCGATGGGATATGACGTACATAGATTCTATGATGCACAGTACAGTGAGTTAATGGGGATGATGAACAAACGAAGAAAGATTTATGATTCCAAAACAAGGTGCCTAAGCTCAGATATCTGTATAAGACTTTATCAAATAACTTAGTTCCGCGAAGTTTTCGTATGTCCAGGGGAAGAGTGTTCCATTCTCTGACAACATAAACAAGATATTGGTTCTCGGAGCTTCTGCATGCAAACCTTGGTTGAATAAAAGCAAAAGAACGCGATGAAATTGGAAACTGAAGTTTTTCGTACAGATAATGAGGTTCCTTGCAAATCAGGATGCGGTTTAGTGGTTTTAGCGCACAAAACTTGTAGTAGGTGTGCAGGCTACAACCCAGAATCCTGTTAGTGTATTCAGAATTGTAAACATATCGCGTAATGTTGTTGAAGGCCACTGTAAGATTTCTTCGCGTCTCTGAGTTGTGGTAGAAAAAGATTGGGCATCCATAGCTAAGCCTTACGTGCTGAAGAATAAAGTGCTTTAAGAGAGGGTACGTAAGCACCCGTATATTTTACCAATAACTATTTAAATGTGTTGGTCCCATGTGAGGGTGGAATTGAACCAAATATACATAGTACCTAGGTTTTTCGCTTTCAGAACATGGCTATTGTCAAGCTTGTTTTTGGAGACTATCAAGCACTTTGACTTCATTGGATTTAGTTGCGAGATTTCCTTCAGATCGCTATTAGATCTATCGATTCCATCTTCTAAAATTCCTAGCTTGCAGCTCAACAGAATCTGCACATCATCAGCATATAGATGTATGGATGAGTGTCGGACTACTTGTGGGAGATCATTAATGAACATTACAAATAGTAAAGGCCCAAGAACTGAGCCTTGTGGTACTCCTGATTTTAGCGTTATATACCGGGAGGTTTTATTTGGAATAGATACGGGTTGGCTTCTTCCATTTAGATACGAAGGGATCAGGCTAGCTGCAGAGTTGCTGAAGTGAAAACTCCGTTTCAATTTTGAAAAAAGTTTTCCATGAATGCCTTTGAGAAATCTAGGAGCCCAAGAAAGGATACCAGGTCGTGATCCATAGCATTTCTAAGATCATTTGTAATTTTTAGAATGGCAGAGACACAACTATGGTTTTTCCTGAAACCTGACTGTTGGTCAATTAAAAGGTTACTGTTTTTGACAAAATCACTAATTTGTTTGTGAAGCAATTTTTCGAAGACTTTGGATAGGAACGGAAGAATAGAAAAAGGTCTAAACTCCGGTGGTGACGAAAGGGTAGCAGGCTTTTTTTCTATCGGTATTACCTTAACAACCTTCCAGACAGAATGGAAAGAGGATTACATGATGATTTTGTTAAAAATATGAATCTGGGGCAAGATTATTTTGATAAAGTGTGGATATATTTCATCAGAACTCATGGCTTTAGACTTTATCTGTAGGACGGCACACGTCGTTCTTATCTACTCTAGTAAACTGGAAGAAATCAGTTCTTTCACGGTTAGGAATAGGATCATCCGTACTGAGTTCGCCAACGTCAGGCAAGGTACTTTGCACTTTAGCGAATTCCGAATTTAAAGAGTCAGGGTTTATATTCTCAGAGATTATCACATTTTGTCGGCCCACACCAAGTTCTCGGATATTTTTCCACAGAGTTTTCGCTGGTAGGTTTTTACCGAAACGCTTTGAGTACACCCGCTTCTTGGCTTGCCTAATTTTCATAGTAACACAGTTTCTCAGAGCCTTGAAAACTGCATGAAATTCAGAGAGTTTAAAACGTTTCCACCGTTTGTAGGCTAGGTTACGTCTCGTATTTCAGGTGTAAACCATGTACTAGAGTTTGCTTGGATATTTAGAAGGGAAGCTTACTTGGAAGCCTTTATCAAACCAGAGTTCAGGTATGGTGTAATCGATGTTCTCTGTGAGGATTCCTAATGTATATTTCTCCACTGTGTAGTGGAGGCGCTTTTAGGCAAATATAAGCAGTCGCAGCTACTTGTTTGCTGAAGATCGAGGAGTGTCAAGTGAAACAGAATATCCAGTGCAGCGGAGCGAGTAGAGCGTAGGGCTCCGCTTATGTGTAGACATGCTGTTGGACTCTGCTTAGTTTACTGCAGTTAACTGAATTGTCTAAGGCCGTCCACCAGACAGCAACCCCGTAGGTGAGTTGAGAGAGAGACGTATAGCCCCATTTGTTCCCAATGGCTTTTTTTACAAGAGAATAAAGCCACTGTAGCCTTTTTGGCTCTTTCTTGAATGTTAGGTTTCCAGTTTAGTGGCCTGTTAAAAATGAGACCCAGGTATTTTGCTGTATCGGAATATACTAAACTGGTACCTTTTATTGAAGGAGGGTCTATAATTGGAATTTTCTACTTCCTGGAAAAAAGGACAAGATCTGTTTTATGGGGGTTTACTCCTAATCGACAGATCTGCCCAACGGGTAAATCTGTTAAGATTTAGCTAAAGGAATTCTTTAATGGTAAAAAGTTGCTTACCTAGACGGCTATAGCAACGTCATAGGCTTAGGCAGTTACCCTGCTACTATCCGCTTCCAGCTATATCAGCAGTTCATTAACCACTAGTTTCTAGAGAAGGGGAAAGGACACCGACTTGCGGCGTACCTCTGCTGACACATCTTTTAGCAAAAGCCCCACCCAGTTTGGAGTTAAGTATCCTGCTATTTAGCATAAGACCGAACAGCTCCCCAAGTGAGGCGACTGCCTGCAGAGTTGACAGCGCAGTCATGATTTCGGATGTGTTGACGTGGTTAAAGGCACCCTCTATGGCATGGAAAGCGACCATTGTGTACTCTCTATATTGTATGGATCGTTTAATGTGGCTAGTCAGAGAGTGCAAAGCCGTTTCCACCGACTTTCCTTTACAGTTGGCATGTTGAGCCATTGACAGAAGTCTAGGATAAATTTTAGCTCGTACATGGATATCAATCAGTCGTTCTAGAGTTTTCAGGCGGAAAGATGATAGACTTCTGAGGTGCTTTAGGACAATATGAGATCATTTTCCGGTTTTGGGAATGAAAACTACATTGACTTCTCTCCATGACAGTGGAATGTGGATCAGTTCTACACAGCTTCTTATAATATTTTCTAGCGTAGGCAGGATAATATCTTTGGACCTCTGTAGCTCGGCAGATATTATACCGTCCAGACCAGCAGACTTGTGTGATTTGAAGTTATGCAAAGCTCAAAGCAGCTTGTCTCTGTTAATCAGACCATGAATTTTGGTGGGTGAATGTCCAGTAGCAGGTTGAGTGATTAATCACTTGAGCTTGTCCAAGAGCCATCGGTTTTTTTCATCACAGGATTTGTAGAGAGGATTTTTCTTAACCGCGATGCCTCAGAAGATTCTGGAATTCTGTCACAAAATGATCTCCAGAATTATGGCTTTGCCTTCCTCAGTTATTTTTCATAAATTTTGAGGGATGTTTCGTGTCCCAGTCAGTCACTTCCTTTGCTTTGTGCTAGGTTGAAAAGTTTTCTGCTAACGTTTCTAAGCGGTCGCAGTACTGATGTCCTCCAGTGCGGGTTTTTCTTGCCTCTAGGTTGAATTAGAGGGCAGGAAGTGTAGCCAGAGTGAATTCCTTGACTTTCATGTCAAGCTCATTGGTGTCACGCGGGGGACTTGAGAGTTCAGAGGATAGTGTCTGTGACGGTATTCCTCTGTATTTTGGCCAATCAGTGTTCTGATAATTCCGCAATGCTGGTTTGCTGTGAAGAGCATCACTCAGGCTGAATTGGATGTATCTATTGTTGAAAATGGGTGTTCAGACGATACCATCCAGTTCGTTAGCGATTGAGTGATGCTGTTGGAGACAAGGGTGATATCTGGCACTTCCTGTTGGTTTTTGTCATAAAAGTGGGTTCCTTATTACAACCAATGAGGTTAGTACTTATAATATAATCAAAAAGTGACACACCTCTATCTCTGATGTCGGTACTGTGCCTGAACATGTGCCCAAGAGCTCATCTTCTTCCTCTGATCGTAAAGGTTATCTTTTTAGTTCGTCATCGGTTTCTATTTCCGATAGAGTGTCAGAAGAGGAGACCGACGGCTTAGTAGTCGCCTCGGACAAATTGGAGTCGACGCTATCCATTTCTGGAAAGGATATCGACGCTCCAAGATTTAGTCTACCTTAGAGGGTTAAGGGATTCCTTATTGATCACTATCAACGCGCGTCTATAAGAGCCCCTTAGTTCTTCCAATTTCGTGACTTTCCAGTCATGAGTGGGAAGAGTCGGGTTGCTGAGCCTGATGATCTCTAGAATGCTTTGTGGGGAGGAGGTCTGTTCGGCTGGGATCCATGTGCTAGGGAAATCTCTCCTAATCCACCTATGGCTTTGGTGAAAAGATCAAGAGATGTCTGATTTGCACATGCGATAAGCTTAACATGACCTTGGTGCCAACCAGCTTCGCGTGTAATGAACAATGTCAAGATGGCAATGAACTAAATTGTCAAGAATATGTAGAGGACGGGAAGTATCTGCGTATCAACAAGTCTTTTTTTTAGTCACAATGAGATCACAGGCAAGGTTGAGAGGAGAGTTTCACAGCACCAGAACCTGCGGTAGGATTATCTTCGTCCTCGGTAAGGATTGAATTGGTAGTTGGGTTTCATATGAGCACAGCTGCACGTGCTACAATTTTCCAAGTCTCTAAGAAGCTATCGACATTGTTGTCCCTCAATAGGAAATACTGTAGACTTCTACTGTATTAGGCTGTTGGTACTCGTCGCTGATGCGGTGAGTGCTGGTACTGTAGGGAGTTTATCACAGTGTTCGTTCAAAGGTTGACAGTAAAAGGCACCTACATACCAGGGGTACTCTGGACCAGTTCTTTCTCTGAGTGCTCTGTTCCGAAAAAAAAAAAATAATTGATGAAATTTTGAAACTCTCGACTTGTAGAAGTACTTGTCGTCTTGCAGTAATTAATTTATTCAGCAAACCCATTTAAGCATATACAAAGGATGTAATTCAATTTTGCCGCAATTAGTTATTGGACCAAAAAACTTTCCTCAAAACTCCAATTACCAAAAAATAATGATACCTCCCCCATGCTACTCGCAAGCAACACAAGCACTAGTACTCTCACATCCGCCGTATGCATGGCAAAATTGACCCTTCACCCTTCAACATGAGTATCATTTCCATCCCTTTTGAATTAATTTTCGAAAATGGAAAAAATTCGCCCACAAAAATTTCATATGCAAACCCAATTGTGCAGAATGTCGAGTGAATAGTAATTTCGAAAAAAAAAATGCCAAAAAAACAACGAAAATCCTTTTATATTCCTGGAAGAGGGGTCCTTAATATTTAAAGGGCGACTTTTTTCTCATTTCCCTTTCTGGTATTGTGAGATGGTTGAGGACATAAACTACCGAGTAAATAATACGTTGCAAATGGGCCTTTCAAGAGGCCAGAAATATGGTATTCGTACGTAGGGATGTTTTATTGCTTCATAAAGTCACCGGCTCTGGTGCTATTAAGTTATGAATTTGCAATTTGGCTTCTGGGTTGGTCGAGTGTACGAGAATGTATGATTTGTGGATAACATAAGTCGGTTAAGTTGTTTGTCTTCGGGATTTTAGCACATCCCTTGCGAAAGGATAGCAAATTTGAGTGCCGCATTCCAATTAGCCAAGCCACTCAGTCGTTGATTGTTTTTTCTTCACACTCTGTCTATTTGTCTGTCTATTGGACAGTGGTTCTCGGTGCTTCTGTGAAATTGCAGTTATTGCCGAGGGGAGGGGGATAACAAAAAAAGGGACAAATTAAAAGATAAAACCACAAACCGAAAACGATTCGGTTTCGTTCATGAAGCCACGTTGTCAGTCACACTCTCCGTGGTGAACCGAATGACATAGCCCAGTCGTTTATGCATATTTTTCGTTCGAAAAACGTACAGAGTTGGGTGTGTGTTGGTTTTTTTTTTAACTTTTAGATTTAAATTTTTTCTATTTTTTATAATTTTTTCCCCTCGGTTTTTCATGTTTTTTGAGCGAGGATTATCCGGCTGCCGATTATTCGCTCCAATTAAATTTAGTTTTTCTCGTTGAAATTCTGAGTTACGCGTGGGGAATATTTTCCAAATGCAAGGAAGTAGAACGTATTCACTTTTTTGGCTTCGTTCTCTTTGAAAGGATTAAAAAAGAGAGTAAGCTGGCTCCTGTGGTATAGCAAAATAGTGTTTTCGTCTTTGTTTTTATGGTGCGTCCCCAATTTGTTGTGAGTTTTTTAGTTGTCCTGGAAGTAAGCTGAACTGATTTCTGACACGTTCTAGCTACACCACTGAATAGCCTTGGCTGGCTCCTTATTTAAATATTGTTTGAACATGTCTGTTAATATTAATGTCTTCCATTTGTAATTTATTTTAGATTGCGATGCAGTCCGGTGTGGATCTAGGCTTCAATCAAAAAGCCTCTTCATCCAGCTCGATCATAAATTAGGTGACTCCAGTAATGTGCACCGAATGGAAGAGAAAGATCTGGTCCACATGGTCTTTGCTGTAAATGACAGTGAAATGGCTAAACGATCTAAAAGGTGCGTACCGTTTCGGTAAGCTGAGGCTCATTATAAAGAGTTCAAACTCCAACTACCTCCACCACAACTAACACCACTAGTCTATCAAAGAGACTACAGCACCATTAATACGGCTGCAGCTGGGGGTAATAGATCACGTGACCTCCCCTCAACTAGCCGATTAACACAAGATCCAGCTGCTGCAAATAGACCCAAAAGCAAAGTTTCTGTACCTGAACTGAGGAGACAAGCCACAGAAAATGCAGTGAGGCCAAAAGGCTCTCTCTTGGCGAGGTTGTCATATGGGGGAAAGGCGATAACAAACCGAGTCGCATACGGAACCGCGGAACGATGATGGCTATACTCAAGATTTTGTAGGGAAACCTGCGTCATGTTAAACATGCCTCGTACACCTTTAACCAAGGATGCTCAAGAGAGTACACAGCCCTAGGACTAATCCAAGAATCTTGAGCTATTGAGGGTGAAATATTCGGCCTCAAAAATAATAAGAGAAAAATAGTAATTGCCCGAGGAGATTTTAGACCGATACTTGTCCCCAGGGTCTAAAACCGAAAATCTAGTGGAGCAATCATCGAACTATCTCAGCGGAATACATTGCAATATGTGTGCGCATCAACCTAATTCCCCGTAGACATGCGTAAATGCGTCTTGCTCTTTATACAGGATCTGATCGAAATGTGCCACCGTCGCGATTGGCGTCTATTTCTTTGATGTGATGCCAACGAATACAAAAATATATGCTAACACAGCGACAACAACAAAATATGTGAGTTGCTTTCAAATTATATTTTTAAGTAAGATCTGCTTCCATGTGGGGTAACAAACCCACTTTTCTAAATTCTGTAAGAGAGGAGGTACTTGACCGAGATGGTCTTATCAAGGATTGGCGTATGTCAGATGAGACATTCTTATCGGATAGGGTCATGAAAAAACTCACTGCCCTCACCTCTACAGTCCATTGGGAAGGTAAATGAGCCAGCAGATCAACTAGCTGAAGCCATTATCTCATCCTTTAAATGCAGTTGTAAGTGATTTTTTTAATAATTTGCGCGCGCTCAAGGGACTTAATTACCCCTAAAATGCTTACACACAGCGCGGGCACAGGAAACTCAGGGAGTTTTGAAACTGAGGTACCGCTGAACGTTGGTTTTATATGTTTGAAGGTTATAATGGATAGAAAATAAAGAGCTAGGCAGGTCATTCCATAAGCGAGTTGTGCGGCTTAGGAAGGAATCACAATATTTCAGAGTACGTCCGAAAGTGGGCTTGAAAGTATACTGATGAGACGAGTGTTACGGTTCAAAGTTTGGAGCACTGGTGGTGACACCAGGCATTACGTCGATGCTCGAGGGTCTTCATTGTCTGAGTGATTTAGTATCACCTATGAGTTTTGTCGCACGGTTTTGAATCCTATCTAGGAGGTGCGGAGTAATTGTGGGCGCATTCGACCAGATGTGGGCATTGTACTCCAATTTTGGGCGGTCAGATCAGAGGGGGTGAAGTATTTTTTAAATCACGTCAGGAAACTTAGGCATTTTGCATCGAATATGTGGTCATTCTAACGTAAGTTGTCCTTGACACACATACCGAAAATGGAAAGTTCTTCGGTTTCAACAATACTAGTGGCATTCATGGATCATGGTTGGGTGTTTAAATTTCACTTTAACGACAACAGACAGAATTGTGATTTGGAAGCATTCAATTCCACTCTGTTGATAGTTCCCCAATTGGTTATGCTGTTTATATTGAACTTGAATGAGGTTAGCTTAAGTTCCCGTCCCCGTTCTACAGCTAAAGAGCAGGCAAATGAATCCGGAAACGAATACGAAAGGCAGAGTGTACTGTCGCCAGCAAAGGAGTATATTGGTTTAGAAGTAGCAGACATTGATGAAAATCAGAAAGAGTATCGCAGACAGAACGGAACCTTGGGTCACGCCAGCATTTATTTTGTGAATATTCGACTTGAAACCATCAAAAACAACTTGAATTGAACGTTTCTAATCCACGAATTTCCGACAAAAGAGCGTGATGCTAAACTATGGCAAATTCCGTAGAAATATCAAGTGAAACTATCTTGTTTTCGGCAGATTGAGGTACGCCATGGTTCCACTTTTCGGTTTGACATACCATCAGATCACCAGTAGACGTGGTGCTACGAAAACCGTGCTGCCGGTCACTGAAAAGTTTTCGTGTTTCAGTGGAAAGAAGGGATGTAAGTTCAATCTGTCTGTAGGAGATGAGGAGAAGCAGATTCTCCTTTTTTAGAGATGGGCTGGACAAATTCTGTTTTCCATCTGCTCGGAAAGAGTCCTAAACAGTAGGATTAATGAAGAAGCTTGAGCAGTGATGAAAGAACACCTCTTTAGAAGAAGGGAAGATGTACCATCTTAACCAGCGGATTTACGTATATTAAGATTCGATATAAAAAGATTCGACGCAGGCAGTTAAAACGCAATATGGTTAAAACGTGTGTACCATGGTGGAACCTTCAACTTGAACAGATGCGTAAAATGGTGAGAAATTTTTTTTAACAAATCCAAACGCTCCGGTAATTGAGACCTATACAAGTCCACTTTAAACAGCCCCAATAAGAAATTGAGAAAGTTGAAGGCAGATTCCTGGAGAAAGAATTACAAGAACCTGGAAAAACTGCCAGAAATCTCATTGTCTCCAAGGAGTTCTCTCAAAGGACTCTTCAAGTAGCTTAGGTCTGTTGCAAAAAGAAGATATTGCTTCCTAGCTAGTCGAGAGGAAAATCCAAAAATGCTACTTACTATGTTCAACATAGACAAAGTGGGCCATAGGCCATGTAAAGTACCTAAATCAGACGGAGTCTTCCCAGCACTGATTCAAAGAGGTCTGGTTCAGATTTTTCTCACTCCGACCGAGTTGTTTAGATATAGCTTTAACAGTGAGTACATTCCACAAGCCTGTAAGGAGGTAAACGTATTTTTTAACCCCAAACCAGATAAACCTAGTGCACTATGGTACCTAAATCCTATCGACCTATCGATTTACATATCAGAAACCTTCTCAGCAGAATTTCACCTTTACACCTTCACCAATAGCGGTGAGGCTAAAATTTATGTCTCAGCCGTCAAAGGTTGTCCACAAGGAGGTGTTCTCTCATCACAGGTCATTGACGACCTATTAGTGAAATTTATTAATCTGGGCTATGAAACAATAGGATGTGCCGACGATTTAGTCATGATAGTGAAGGGTAAACACCCATCACCAGTAGTATGGTGGAACAAACACAAGAGAGATCTGCCATACAAAAACTGCGGCGGCTACAAAGACTTGAATGCCTCGGCATCACCGGCGGAATGCACAAATGCCCCACAGCAGCTATAGAAGCCTTCCTTAGTTTAACGCCACTCCATCTCCCCTCCTAATAGAAAAGATTGCAATTCTCAGCACGGCCAGGAGAGATTAATCACATACTCGTATGTCACATGGATCAAATGAATCGTCTCTCCGGAATTCTCGAGCTTGACATGATCTGCGCAGTAAACGACCACCTACCTACCTAAGACTCTATGCTTCGGCAGGTTCAATATAGTGATCCCAAGCCGGGATGAATGGAACTACAAAATCTCCACCTCGAACCTTAAATGCATCAACTGGTATACGAGTGGATCAAAGATGGACCCCGGGGTGGATGCTGGTATATTTGGACTAAACATCAAAGCGTCGTTTTTGGCTGTGTTTTCTCAGATCAGCTAAATCTAAGTCTCTCTTTCCATCTTCCAAATCACTGTAGCGTGTTCCAGGCGGAGATTTTGGCGATTAAAGGAGCTAAACGTGATATCTGCAAAGGATATCCGCATCTTTTCGGATATTCAGGCCGCTATCAAGTCCCTGGACTCAGTCTTGATCATATCTTAGGGAGATGGCAGAGCAGTTAAACCTTCACCTATGAGTTGGAGATCTGACAAACTCCCCAAAATTGGAACCGGAAAACGGTAGCATCCGTATACCAATTGCTACGTGCAAGTTAATATTAACGCTGGATGCTAAGAAAAGAACAGACCTTAGGTGGACTGTTGGACCAACATGTCTAGCGACCAAACAGATCTGGCCAGAGTGTCTGATCCTTCTAAATAGGTGTCATCACTGGACACTGCCTCATAGGCAAGCACGCAAGAAGGCTTGGCACTTTTACTAACGATTTCTGTAGAAGCTGCATGGACGAGGAGGAAGAGGAGACAATCCTCCACCTACTCTGCACATGTCCAGTTCTCTCCCATAGAAGAAAACTTCACTTAGGAGCCTTCTTCTACAATGACCTAAACTATCTAAAAAATATAGACGTAAACAGTCTCCTACGCTTCATCGTAAGGCCTAAGTGGGTTGGTGTTTCCAACAGTCACTCTTACCTACCATTGTACTTTTGCGACAATTCAATTTTTATTGGAGCAACTGATGGTTTGTTACAAACTGTGATTGAATGACAAATGAAAAAAACTTAAAAATGGTTACACTTTGCCGGTACTGTGAAAATCCTCCCACCGTTGAAGGTCCAGGCCTTCAACTGACTTATCATCGAATGGGTGATCGCATAACTTTGCAGCAGCGCGCCTTGTTATACCAGTGCTTGTTCGCACTACTGCTACCCGACAGCGTCGTCTGCTCCTTTAACGGTTTCGACGACTCGCCACTTCAAAGGTGGAAGAGTTTCATTTTTCAGCAACACCATATTTCCAAAACCTATTTTGCATGCTGATGAGTGCCACTTGTTTCATTGCCGAAGAGTAGTCATGTAGTCGATGCTCCACTCTTTCTAAAACAGATGTTCAATGAAGCACATACGTTGCAACCTGCTGAGGCGATTGATATTAAGCATCGTAACGTCAGGCTCAACTATACGCCCCTATTCTCGTTATCGTTGTCGTTTTTAAAGTCGTTTCTATTGACACCCGGTAAAGTGCTTTCAGCGCCCCTTGGTGGCATTTTTTGTACCTCCACGACTGGACAGATTTTGGCTGGGAGCAAAATCATATGTAAAGTTTAATTTCGGTGTGGAACAAAATAAATAAATTAGTTAAAGAATTTATTTTTGTCTGATCAGAATAAAGTTGAAATGTCGAGAAAAAATACGCGAGTTTCGAAATAAGTGCTTGTGAAGTGTGTAGATGGGTTAATTTGAATAGAATCGTGCTTTAAAAAATGTAAACAAAGCACTTGTGAAATACGAACAAATTGTTGTGTTGTTACTTTTCTATTAAATATTTAGTGAATACTGTGTAATATAGTGTCTTTTTGTTAAATATATGGTTAAACAAATCAATAAAATAGTGAAATGCTGCTGAAAATTCGCATAGTTGGAATATTACACATGTGTATGTATATGCATATACTCATAGCAGAATATTTTAAAAGTACTATTTCGTTCGGTGAAAGAATACTGAAAGCTGGTTGCAATTACTCTCTTGCACTTGATCCTGCTTCAATTATAACTTAAGAACCAAGCCAATTTCCACCAACTTTTCAGTTTCACCAGCGGAAACATTTCCCTTGAAATAATATTGCTGTAACATTAATAGGATTCCGACTATGAAAACTTTAAGTTGCATTTCACTGTCTTTATTGACTTGCTTAACAATATATTAGATAAACACTTTATATTATTCACTACGAACTTAATATTGAATAAAGAAATAACAAGAAAAACAATATCTTCGCGTTTAACAAATGCTTTGTTTACGAATTTGCTCGAGCCAAAGATCTGTCAGAAATTTATATAGTCGATATAGTACAAAAAATTTCCGCAAGAATTTTCGTTCCGGGTGTCAATATCGTTGTCGTTTCTATGTCGTTTCGTTCCTAAATTGGTATTCCTGAAGTATATTGAAACGAAGACGAAAAGTTATCGAAAAGTTATCGAAAAATATAATGACAGTTAACGAAATCTAGGTAACGGTGCTATATTTTGTGTTGTTAGTTTAGCATTTTTGAAATATTTTTGTTATTTTATTTAAAAGAGACATAAAATGGCTAGTACGGAATTTTATTTTTCAAATTCAAGTGAAGATGATGAAACAAAGGACATTACTTTACATCGGAAAATGTTGCGACAAAATGTTAATGTGTTTGCCATTCCAGATTCAGTGTAAGAAACTTAATTTTGATAAAATATTTTCATACATTTATTCATATGTACGTATAATTTTTAGATTTGTGAACACTTTTAGACTGAATAAAACTGCATTTAAATACGTTCTGGAACAAATCTCCCCAAAACTAAAATGCAACATGCGCAAGTCTGCAATTACACCAACAATAAAACTTGCAACTGTTCTACGGTTTTTTGCTCAAGGATCATATCAACTAAGCGTGGGTAATGACTTCAATTTGTCGTTGGCTCAACCCACCGTTAGTAAAATTTTATCAGAAGTCTTGGAGGCGATGAGTAGTACAATATGCATTGAGTGGGTAAAATTTCAAATGACTGCAGAAGAAAAAATGGAATGCAAACGATTTTTTTATGAACGAACTCATTTTCCTGGAATCATAGGTTGTGTAGACGGAACCCATATTAAAATAGTTGGTCCCAGCAAAAGTTCTCAACATTTGTACTACAACAGAAAAGGCTTCTTCAGCATAAATGCCATGATTGTAAGTTTTAACGATGAATTAAGATACAAGCATCTAATTTTTAGAATTGCGATCATAAAATGCGTATAAGATACTTAGATGCAAGACATCCAGGCTCTGGTCATGATTCATTAATTTGGAATACAAGCCGAGTTAAAAGGTCTTTACAAGAAGATTATGAAGCTGGTGAACGTAATTCGTGGATTCTTGGTATGAAGTTTCAAATATACAGAAATCAGTTTATCATTTAAATTTTTAGGAGATGCTGGGTATCCATTGCAACCATTTTTAATGACACCATACAGATCAGCTCTTGAAAACAGTGAAGAAAGCCGTTACAATTCCATACATGCAGAAGCACGAAATATAATAGAGCGAGTAATTGGGATGCTTAAATCGCGTTTTCGATGCTTACTTGGAGCACGTGAATTGCATTATGGTTCCCAAAAAATTACACAAATTGTTAATGCATGTGCTGCTCTTCATAATATTTGCATACACTATAATGCTTCTTTTCCCGACAATGATGCTCAAATGCCTTCCGAAGAAGCTGAAAATTATAACATAAATAATGAAAATGATGACAGAAATGAAAGAACGGATGCTGCCAGAATAAGAGATACAATAAAAAATACTTTTTCGTTATAAATTTCAAATGGATTTAGTATTAATGTAACAAAAATAAATAAAAAATAACATAAAAAGCTAATTTAATTGTTTTTCTAATAATTCTAGTTTTTTCTTTTTTATTTCAAGATTGAGGATCAAAAGTTCTTCTTCTTTGCTTGATTTTCTTTTAAAAATTTTAAGGCGCTCTTCCTCAATTTCTAATCTCTTTCTCTGGTAACGAGAAATGTCTTTTAAATATCCCTTCATGGACTCTAAATGATTGCATTTCTCTTGTTGCAATTCGGTTTGCTTCCGCAGTAATGTGGTCCTTTCCTTTTCAGCATTTTTATTATTAGTGGACGACTGGGGCCTTGTTGAAACGGTGGGTACTTCATCATTGCTAGTATTGACAGAAGTAAACGCTTTCGCCTCATCTTCCATGGTTGTCAGCTCGTTAATTTCTTCACTGAATCCTACCACATCTCCTATTGGATTAATTTGCTTATCAAATTCCAATAAATTTGCTACAGCTTCTTCCATAGATGACAGTGGAATCTGCTTAAAGGCGCCCCCTCCCGTTGCTCTGGCTTCAGTTTTGTTGGTCACCAACTTCTTTTTTATTTTAAATTTTAAATCCTTCCATACCTTTAATTTTAATTACATATTTATTAAAATTGTATTTTATAACTTTTGCTTTTTCAGTTTTACTTACTTTGTGCTAACCGTCTCCGTCACGAACTGGAGGTCCAATTGCATTTATTTTGCCTGCTAGTTGATTCCAAAAAGCATCAAAATTTACTGGTTTTATGCCTTTCCTAAAACCCTTAGCATATTCCGGATTCATCTCCATTTCTGAAATCAAAATTTCAAATTGCCGGAACGTTGTTATTTTCATTTTTAATTTCTTTTTTGTTCTTCTCGCTTTTGTTTCATTGCTAACTATGACGACGACAGAAAACAAACGTTTCTTTGACGTTTCTATTTTCGTTTTAAATTACAGAATACCGATATGTTTTCGATATACGTCGATAACGACAACTGTGATGGCAAAATGTCGTTTTTATTTCGTTTTAAAACAAGAACGCCAACGGGAATATGGGCGATAGATGTACTCGTAAACGGAGCCCCCACAAGAAAATGAGCAGGAGTAAGAACCTCGAGATCACCAGAGACATGGGACATAAAGCCCGTGAATATATGACTGCAGAAATTTGACAAATTAATGTGCGAAGCTCTTCAAAGTTACAAGAGCATCTTGTAACGCAAAAAAGTGGTATTTGGCCTCTCAGAGGCCCCCGAAGTGCGGGTACTTGGGAGTACCGAACTCCCAATCGATCCCCAGAGACACTGCTGTTGAATTGCTTCATTGGATCAGTCAGGAATAAATTTCGGAGATCAGCTAGCTCGTATTTTTGCACCAACCAAATTCGTAGTGTTACCGGACCAAATGCATTTTAGCCTGCCTATGGTGCGAATAAAACGTTTTAGTGCCGCTAGAAAGGCTGGCGTGGACAAATCCTTTACCAGCTCTAAATGCACAGTTTTGGTTGTGAAGCAGATAAATAACCAAATGTAAGTGGCCGATTGACAGTAAAATCGCCCACAGAAATCGACTCCAATTTTGCACAGGTTCAATTGATTTCCCATTATATGTTGTGTTATTCTTGGCTTAAGCCAAAAACAGTGAATACATTTGTTTACCATACGAATGACTGTCTTTCTACCAACAATAGGCCAATATTGTAGTCTTAAGGATGTGAGAAGGGACTGCTACTACGAAACTACTGCTCTTGAAGTAACCCAGATTAGTGAGTCGTATCGCACTGTTGCCAGTAAATTTTTTGATCTGTAAATCAAGCAGTGTAAGGTGCAAAAAGGTGTACAATGTTGCGTAGCGGTGGAGCTCACCTGTAATGGTCATGGAAGCGTTCTTTGAACCGCCGCTAATTTTCCGTAAATCGTTTTCTTGTTTGTTGCTTTCCACCACTAGTGTGCCGTATGTAAGTATGGGTATTACCACCACCGTATACAGCCAGTACACCATAGCTGGTTTTAAGCTCCAAATTTTTCCTACTGTTATTTTGCAGATAAAAAGAGCATTATATGCCTTGTTGGTTCTTTCTGCTACGTTAAGATTCCAATTCAGTTTTCTGTCCAGAATTACACCCAAATACTTCGCGCTATCCGAAAGGGACAGATCCACTCCGTTGAGTTTTGGGAGTTTGAGTTGTGGTATCTTGTACTTTCTGGTAAAGAGAACCAGTTCCGTTTTGGAAGGGTTGGTCCATAGCTTTTTGCCCAGGTGCTGATCGTCTTCAGGGCAACCTCCATAATGTCGCTTCAAATATTTAAATATTTTCCCTGCACTATTATGACAACGTCATCTGCGTATGCCGTCGAACTTATACCCATTGTACTAAGATTTTTGAGGATGACATTGATAACCAAAGCCCACAGGAGTGGAGATGTGACTCCCCCCTGAGGGGTTCTCCTGGTTACGGACATTCTGACCGAGCTTTGCCCAGGGGAACAATTTACAAACTCAGTTTGTAATGTCATGTTCAGTGTTAGCGTCTAGTAGAGCATTTTTAATGGCAGTGCACTCCACATTATTGAAGGATATTGAATATCGAGGAAGGCCGCCATCGCAAACTCTCCGAAGTGTAGACTCTTCTCTATTTTCCCCACCACCTCGTGCAGGGCGGTTTCTACAGATTTTCCTTTCATGAATGCATGCTGTGACTCAGTCAAAAAGTCATTACTGCATTCATAATGTGAATCTCCAATAATCGCCCCAGGGTTTTAAGCATAAATGATGACAGACTTATTGGCCTGAAATCTTTTACTGTTATATGCCCCTGTTTGCCAGCTTTAGGTATAAAGACCAAATTAACTTCCCTCCAAGCTATTGGCATGTACCCTATTTTTAGTCTGTGTCTAAGAATTTCCATAATTTTTTCGACTACTACCTCCGGTGCTTTCTGTAGCATAATCGGTAGAACTCCATCCGCACCAGGAGATTTGTACGGATTAAAGAACAGAATAGCCCGCCGTAATTTTTTCCTATTAATAAGTACACCTATTTCTTCTTCGGAGAGAGAGATCAATGTTCTCAGTGTGCTGTAGCATGCCAGGGTCGCCTGATACTGTGGATCCCAGAAAGTGGGTTTTCATCAGTGCTGCTAGAACCTCTTGGCTACTTTCAGACCAAGTTCCGTAATTTTTCCTGAGGTAGCTAGGAAGGCTCGCTTCCTTTGAACGCACTTTGCGTAACCTCGTCTGTTACCGAAATAAATTCGCAGTACTTCTTCCATGAAGCCCTTTTTGACTTCCTAACTAGGTACTTGAATTGTTTCTTACATTCATAGTACTCATCCCATGTGATGTCGCTTCTGAAAAGCTTCGCCCTATTATAGAGTTTCCTGACCTCTTTCCGTTTTAAACCCGTTCCACAATTCTGTTGGTATTCTGTTAGCCGGGCAAGCTTTCTCAAACGCCATTGTTAGTGCCTTATTAATATTATTTTACCGCCCTATCTAAACTAACAATATTATCCCAGGTGATTGATTGGGTATCCAGGTGTATACTTACCACTTCTGTATACTTGACCCAATCAGTCCTCCTAGGATTTCCTTAAAACTACATACCCTGTTCTTAAAGTTCGCCTTGAAGCGTATACATTGGTGATCCGACATTGACATTTCGTCGACTACTTAGCATTTCCTTGTTTCCAGCTCTTCTGTATTTGTAGCAAGGGTGATACCTATCACCTCCTGCATATCTTTCACCACAAAGGTGGGTGAATTCCCTCTGTTACAAATATTGAGGTTGGAGTGTAAAATAAAATCGTAAAAACACTCGCCTCTTGGGTTGATATCACCGCTTCCCCATTGTGTATGATGGGCGTTTGCGTCACCGCCTAGTACGAGAATAAAGTAGTCATAGGGGAGGTAGGCCGAGGTCAGACAAAGTGGTTTGCCACACTCCCTTTTGCAGGTTACCGCCGTCAGGTCTCCTGAGCTATAATTATTCAAAAGAAATGCCTCTATTTGGTTTTTGATAAGGAAGCAGGTCCTTCTGCCTTGTAGAACAACTCGTAACCCAAGACCTTGAATCTTGTTGTCCTTATTGATCCAGGGCTCTTGTATGAGTACGGCTGTGACGTCTTGTCTGGTGATGTACTCCACGAGACAGGCCGTTGCTGCCTTACTGTGATGCAGGTTTATCTGCAGCACTTCCATCATCTTGGCGGGTTCCTCCTCGTCCTTTCCCTTGGTTGATGGATACCCATTCTGTACCTTACCATACCTTTCAATATTTCTAGATATGGTAAGCAGTCACTGTTAAGAAACAGCAGAAAATACTGGCCGTACTGCCTTTTAGGCCACGTCTTAAGGACTCTCCATGTATCGGTTTTTAATTCCCAATTCCACACATTGAATAGTCACAGGAGTTTTCCAGGGTACGTGTAGGGAGATGGAACCCATACCCATCCTGTCGGTACAGAGTACTTTGCCAACTCTGGCACCGTCGTGCATTTTAGCTTAATGCTTTACCGAGCATCGCATACTTTTAAAATGAAGAGTCTGAAGAAGTTCACAGAAGACTTATTCCCACAAGCTTCAACTTTGCGTCCGCCCTCCCAACCGGCGCCTTCGAACTGAAGTTCACCGTTTCCTGTGGTGGACGTTCCACAGGACGTCTTGGAACTTCTCCTCGACGTTTTTCCACTGGTCGGTTATCTTTCAATGCAGCTTAAGGACAAATTGAATACAAGAAGTCGGGCTCCTGCGATACGTTTGAACGGTGTGACTGAGGTCACATATCTGGGCACAAAGTTTGGTGAGCGTATGAACTTCAAGCTTCACCTGATGCAAATCAGACAACGTATGCTGAGTGCTGTAGGCCAGGTAAGACGCATTTTGTGATCTGACTGGGGACTCAGCAGGCGTTCTGTCCGTATCATATACGATGGCCTTTTTGTTGTATGTGCAACATATGGAGCATCGGTATGGTACGACAGCGTTATGACTCTGGATGGTTGAAAAGGGATGTTGTCTTGCCAAAGAGTGGCCTTGCTTGGGTGTTTATCTGTGTGCCACACTGTCTCCACAGAGGCAAGGTGTTGATAGGAGTGCCACCTCTGGATCTGGAAGCTATACGTCGTGGTATTGCTTTCAAGATCAGAAAAGGTCTCCCTCTAAATGGCGGAGATTGGGTTTCCCCGGAAGAAGTGGATGGCCTATCCCTGAAGAAGCGTAAAGCCTTGCTACACACATGTGTTCTATCTAGATGGGATGCTAGTGAAAATGGCAGAGTTACTTACGGCTTCCTAAGGAATGTGCTAACCATAAGAGTATTTCTGAAGCCTGGGCTTTTTGTTGACCGGTCATGGCTCTCTTAATGCATTCTTGCATAAGAGAGGGCTTAGCGGGGTTGCGAACTGCTCATGTGGAGCTACCTATGAGAACTGGCTTCATGTCCTATGTGAGTGTTCCAATTATGCTGACATTAGGGACTTGCAGGCTATGGGCATCATCTTTAATGGTCAGGCCTACGATGTCAGTAGAATTATCACTGATACCGTACGTTTCGAGAGAACCCGTAGTTTTGCAAAAGAAGTATTTAATAGAAGACGCAGTAGGCAGCTAGCGGGTGGAACATAGGAATTTTTAAATTTGTTGAAAGGCCGCCAGTCCTGGGCAGTGAGGTGCCCAACTGGAAGTGACCGCAAGGTTGTGAAGCTATATTCTGATACCCCATCAGATCAGGAGCCCCCGGAACTATGGTTCCAGCCTGACCTAGGAGTTGGCCCCCTTGTGGGAGTATCGTGGTGGCTGTAGGTTTGTACCCGAATGGAGCTTGGACATCTCATGGCTTAGGATATGTTGTAGTCTGCTATGACCTGTGCTCAGCCATGGGATTGCTATGGAACCATCAGACTTGCTCGATGTGGGTTTGAGTGCAACCGGGTGCCATGACCCACAGAATGGCGGAGGTATTAGATAGGCCTCGACCCTGCACCAAAGGGGAAGTCCGTGCCTTACACACGACTACTTGTACTACCCGAAAGGCACTTATCAACGCATTGTTTTGATATCTTGTGTGAAGACGCACCGTAGGCTTAAGTCTTCACCGCAGGTACTTACGTAAAACACAAGAGACATCTGGTCGTTAATCATAGCAGCGAGAAGGTTGTCTTTCGGGTCGCTTTGCTTACCGAAGTACCAGTCTTCATCTTATATGCATTCGACTCCACGACGTTGTATGCTTCGCTTGCTGCTGAAATTCGCCGTCTTTATAGGGACTCTAGCTCCCTCTTCTAATTTAGCCGCATAGTAGATAGGAGCGATCGATCGGCTTCCCCTCCCGCCTTTGCTGCTACATAGCCCATGCTTGTCGCATGTTGAGTAAGCGATTTGTTGGCTAGGATGGTCTTCGCTCTCTCAAAGGCGGCTTTTTCCCATTCGCTTAAGCTGCTTGAATCACAGCCCTCATATTTTGCTACCTTACGCCTAGCATTACTTAGCAAAACCCTCGCCATTTGGTGTGCGTTGTTTGCACTCTTAGCAGCGGTGATGTAGTCGGCAGGCACAGCGGCTGAACCAGCTGTTTCCACTTTTTCCACTTTTACCTCTTGGAGGTAGCTTCGGCAGCGGATGTTCCAGCTGCCTTGGCTACCCCTTCGACCGAGGTCCTGCCCTGTGTATCACAGGTGTGATTACCACTGAAGTCGCTCTCTTTCCCTACCAGGAGGGAGATGGATGAAATCTAAATTTTGTCTTCACTCACCTCTAACTCTTCCTGGTTTGTTTTTACATTTTTTTAAATTTAATTTGGTTCCCGGGAGTATGGCCGGAAATAAAAGGTCAGCCCAGGCTGCGCCGCCATACCTGGGTAAGGCGAAGTATAACAGTTCGCGATTTGTTTGACCCCTAACCTTGCATCCTTCGACACGGTTTACTATATTCTCACACCACCACTGGAATCAGGTTTGGAAGTTTTTAGTTCGCCACTTCTCAGCCGACGGTAGTCAGTTGAGTCTTTGTGACTTAAGCCTCTTTGTTCCTTAAGGAAACGACACTTCCTTAGAGAAACTGTAATCCCTGGTTAGATCCTCAAAATTTCCACCAAAAGAGTTGAGTCTCTCTTGGCTTCCTAATACTGATTTAGTGGTGCAAAAGGTCCTTTAGATTGCAGTGCTCCCACAATTGGCCGATCAGACCTCTTTCAAAAAAAACCTTTAAAAATGAGGGAACCAAGAGGTCGCAATAATGAGCTCTTTCTTTGTCTTATCGAGCAAAGTGACTAAAACACTGACAAGGGCAAGTCCCATTTCTACCGGTTGGATGTGTGTCTGACAGTTGCCATTGAAATTTCACACTTTAATCTTGGTTAGGGGGTTGCAATAGACTACTATCACAAGCTTTCTCATATGTATACGTATCCATGGGACAGAGTAGGAATGTAAGTAGGACTCATTAGTTCCGCAGTAATTTCTGTCAACGACAGCAGCGCGCCCATAAACCGAAAACTACTTCCACCAACTGTTGTAATTTAGGCTTACGTGTGGGTAACTACTTAATACCTACCCTACCCTACTCTCATCATCCCCGAAGAGTAATAAAGTCTATTTAATATTAAGGAAGGCATTTGATAATAGACCATCTACTTGTCCTCTCCGCCTTCAAAAGGCAACATTAAAAATTAAATACAAGACCCATGTAGCAACCTCAATTGCCCACTAGACTTAGTCGTACCTCAATAGGAAGTGAAAGTACGAGTACATACATCTCTTTCGTAAAAAGAAGTCCCTTTCGAAAAAAAATTTAATAATCAACAACTTTTCAGAGGTTTTACTGACTGAGCCATTTCCTAAGAGTCTGTCGTTAATTTGTTTTTTTCTGCTCTATGTAAACATAGTCACGGGACTGTATGACTTTAAAATAATATCGCAGCATGTGGCTTATTCAAATGAAACATTGTGGGGCACGGTACGTGGATGTAGTGAAGTATTAAGCTTACCCGGGCATGAACCTCTGGATGCTGCTATTGCTCTTGCTGTTGCATTGCATTGCCTGGCAATGTTATTTATATTGCTGATTCGAAAGATAACCGCTGGAATCCTCAGCATTGCATGGATACTCCCTCTCAGATGCCTTTGTTTTGTATACCTTTCATATAGGATTCAGAGATTCAGTTTGAAATTATGATGACACTGTCTGGCAGCGGGTACACCAGGTCCTGGTATCGCTAATGGTACTCTGTACAAATGATGTTTTCTGCAGCAGTCATATACATTTTATGCACCTGACTGAATACAAGGGGATCCAAATGACAAAATAAAACTGAAAAAAGGGAGAACCCAAACAAATTTAAAAATACATTTCCAAAAGGACTCAGTTTCGGAGGATAAATACGAGCAAAAGAAAAACAAAATTATTGCCTGGTAGCAGTTACGGAAATTAAGGTTTTATTATCGCTTCACGGAGTTACGACTATTGCCACTTGAGTCGTTTCGTTGGGTTGAAAAAAAAAAAATGTAATCCGGAAGCACTCAATAGTTACCAATTGCGAGTGTGGATTTTCTTTCCATTTAAAAAAAAAATTATAATATCCTGCGCACTAACACAACGGACCTTTAGGAATACGAGTATGATAGACGAGTGGACAGAGGTGCAATAAATTTGTATATCATACAGTTTCGATGTCTATGTGCTGTAACTTTGCTGTAACTACGATTTAGGTGGCTACTGTCATGGATGCATCTAGGCCCAAAGCAACATCTTTTTCCAGCGCGCCTTATTGGTGCATGTTTCAACTTGGCACCTTAAGCTCTTTCCGCAATAGTGTGCAGCACCTGAAGTATATTCTTCGAAGACCTTCCAAGCTGGAGTGCTGATGTCCATACACTATAAATCTTACAGCTGATGAATTCTGAGTCTGTCGTCCTGTAGAGTTCTTGCTTAAATTTCCTCCAGAGGCCGTGGAGCACTCAGAACCCTTTTTTCTCAAACTGACCAAGCTTCTCGTCATTGTTTTCTTAATAAAGCCCATGGCTCTGCGCCGCAGAGGTAGACTGTTGCGACCAATTTTTATTTTCAGACAATAGCGATTGGCAAAGGTAGCTGTAGGGACTTTTGAAAGATTTCGCAATCGAGCACTTGGCCTCGCATAATACTCTCAAGTACGATGTTAAAGCAATCACACAGTCTAAGAGGTCTTTTTAAAATCTTTGACGAATCTGACAGAGCAGTGAACTTTCTAAATCATCATCCTTCGGTGCCAGAAAAATTTAGAAGTGGTGCCAATAACAGACACCGATATATATACAATGTCATTAAGGGCCACAAAATCGAGAAATAGATGATGGATGCCGATTTGGAGTTCGAGAGGCTTTTCCAAGTTCTGCCGCAATACAAAAATATGGTCAATCGTGGTCTTTCCAGTCCTGAATCCACACTGAGGGGTAATCAGTTGATTGAGAATAGATTTTAGGGGATTACACATAGTTGTGTTGCAGCCAAAGTGCGAATGCGGAACTACAGTGAGAAGGTCACGTCGAAAAGCCCTTTGCCGAACGCGTATCCCGAATATGTCAAGCGATATTCTCAGGAAACTTTACAACAGGTACCACGAAATCTTCGACACACCTCCCCAAAAAGTCGTAGATGACCTCGCTGCTTCCCGCAGCAACTCTAAAAGAGTTTCTCACCTTCAGCGCAGCTGAGCTGACTAAGAACAATTTTTTTTATTCCTAACTTGCCTTCTTTGCCTGCATCTTATGTACGCAACAAACTACCTCTTACATTTTACTACCAAAAGGTAAGAGGCTTGCGCTCCAAAACACGTGCTGTCTTGTCTAAATCACATAGCCTCTCTTTCGACGTCTATGCTCTTACAGAAACCAATCTGATCCGAGACATAAAGAGCCAGGAGCTATTCCCATTTTCTTATAATGTTTTCCGACATGATGATCACTCTCTCCTTATGGTTAATGATCCTGCTCTCCCTAAAGTTGATTCTCCATGTAGAGGCGTCCTATTTGCCTTGCACAATAACCTCAACTCTTCTCTCTTCTTCTGTTAAACTTGACTTTGCTTCAATTAAAATAACTCTTCCCAACAGGTCCCTGTACGTTATGTGTTGCTACATTCTCCCAGCTCAACCTATTGAATCCTACATCCTTGCTATTAAAGCAATTGACCAACCAATTGACCTAAATGCTTCCATCGACGATATCCTTATCTTTGGTGACTTTAATCTGCCCCTGCTAAAGTGGATTCCATCGGATGATCACTTATTTTTTTCATTGACAGCATAACTGACTCAAGCCTGTACCAACTAAGTGGCGTCCCTAATTCTACCGGTAGGCAACTAGACTTTATTTTCACTAGCGATCCTATTAACTCCACAGTAACGTTCTGTCCATTTACCCTATCAACTGTTGACAACTTTCACCCCCCTCTTCTTCTCTCCATAACTCTCCATCACAGCTCACTTCTTCCCCTACCATGTCTTCTTACAACTTTCATAAAGCTAATTAAGCAAAGCTATCTTAGCAAATCTTCTTTTGATTTGACAGACCTATGCTTATCTGATGCTGTCTCCATTTTCTACAGTGAAATATTTAATTCCATTTCTCTTTACGTCCCCTGTTCGCGACATAAAACATCATCTACTTCCCCTCCATGGTACAACAAAAGACTTCGCTCTTTACGAAACAGAAGAAACAAATTATGGGCAGTTTTTCTTCGCACCAATTCTTGTTATGACTACTCTAACTATCTTGGAACTTACCAGCAATTCACCCAGCTCTATAACTGCCTCTATCAGCGCTTTCTCGACACAGCGCAAAAGGTTGGACGATCCTAAAGGTGCGATCAGACGGTCATCCAAACTCGTCATCCGGATGACATCCTGACGTCACTATGACGTGTGATCGCCTGTCATCCGGCATGTCATTGAACGTGTCAACCGGATGACACACCAGATGACACGATTTCTATGTCATCCAGATGACTGATTTGGTTGACCGTGTGATCGCTTGTCATCGCTATTGGGACTGGATGACCAAATTTTTTTTGACATCGTGTCATCCGAATGACAAGGTCCCATGGATGACATTACTTGATTTTCCACATTGTCATCTAACATCGGATGACACGTTTGAATCGTTGAAAAAGTTAATTTTCGTTTTGTTTCTGTGTTACAAAATAAGTGACAACGACGGTGAAGCCGATATTGAGGCCAAAAATTAAGCACCCATAGTTTCAGGAAAAAAAAAAGGTGCAGAAAAATATTATTTTCCTGGGACCGTCAAACAGAGTGTGGTTTAATTGCAGCTATTGAGATAAATCCTGTCCTTTGGGATAGTGGGCGGAAGGATTACAAAACTCCGAACTCCAAAATTGATTCCTGGAAACAGGTGGCTGTCAATGTAAATATTGAGGGTGTTGACGATGTCGAGGCGCGTCTTAAATGGCAATCACTTCATAGCCATTTTAAAGCCCATTTGGGCAAATTTCGAGCCAGAAAATCAGGCCTAAGGACAGGCGAAATTGCGAAAGTATCGTGACCTCATCTAACGCTGAACCATTGCTCGAAGCTGCCCAACCAACATCAAGGCCGAAAAAAAGGAAAAAAAAAGAAACAGCGAAAACACCGTTGTCCGTGGGAACGCCATCACCATCGTTGTTCTCGAAATCCAATTCTGGTAGCTTTCGGAATTTGGTGGCTGAATTGTTGGGAAATATAGTACGTAGGCAAAATGATCGGCATTGTGTGTTCGGTGAAATGGTCGTATCACATTTGCGAAGACTTCCGGAAGACGTCGCCTTCAATTTGGAGAGTCGAATCATGCAATTGATTTACTCTCAGTCGGCGCCTTCACTCACAAATGTCACCGACCCGAACGTCATGCCGACTACTTCTATTTCGCCACCGCAGATTGACTCTACACCGAATCAGCAGCGGACCGTCCATCGAACAATATCCCGCCTATTGGGATTACATCCTCCACTACCACATATTGAAATCCAGATAAGGGTGATTATTTGTTTTTCTTTTTCTTCTATTCATTCCGTTTGAAGTCGTTGATTATTTTTCTATTATTACAAGGATCGCAGATTAAATTCATCGAACAATGAGCGCCATATAATCATACAAACTGTAGTTTTCCCTCCGCGTTTTTCACTCACACTCTTTTGTTGTTTTATTTTTATTTTACTGACGTTTTCGTTTTTCGCAAACAACTAATTACAAATTGTCATCAGTGTCATTGGTGTCACCTCGTGTGATCGCCTGTCATCCGGCTATGTCATCCAGGCATGTCAACCCGATGACAAAGCAAGAGTGTCATCCATTTTGGGACAAAATGTCACTCGGATGACCGAACGGTTGACACTGTGTGATCGGATGTCATCTAGCGGATGACACGTTCGCACATGACATGCAGATGAAAACCGAATTACAAAAGTTCTCTGACGTCAGCATGTCATCCAGATGACAAGTTTGGATGACCGTCTGATAGTACCTTAAGACATTTTATCAATTCGTCAACTGCAAAAGAAAATCAGACGGTTATCCCCCCTCTCTCTCGTTCGATACTATATCATCACCAACACCAACCAACCGACCAACATATTATTGCCGACTATTTTGCAAAATTTTTCAAACAGTCATTTGCAGACAATCTCTTTGTACCCGATTCCATCTATTTCAAGTACCTTTCCACTTTCTCCATTAGCCCCTCTCTCTCTCTCAACCTTTTGATCCCACCCTTATCGAAAAAAGTTACAAAATCTCAATGATGAATTTGTATCCGGTCCAGATGGGCTTCCAGCAATATTTCTCAAAATGTGTGCCTCCAATCTTTCGCACCCACTTTCCTTCCTATTTCATCTGTCCCTCACACAAGGGGAATTCCCCTCTTTCATAACCCTGGTTGACAAAAAGGGATCAAAGAATGAAGTAACCAACTACCGTCTCATTGCTAAGCTTTCTCACATACCCAAAATGTTCGAAAGTTTTTTATATGAAGTTCTAAGCTTTCAGTGCTTTCAGTGCTTTCAGTCTCTTATATCACCTAGTCCGCACGGATTTCTAGAAAGTAGATCAACTACTACAAACTTAGTTGAATTCGTATCCTTTGCGTTTTCAGCCCTAGAAAATGGCAATGAAATTGACGTTATGGCTACAGATTTCGCTAAGGCCCTCGATAAAATATCACATCAACTGATCCTTTTCAAATTGTCTTCCCTCGGTTTTGACCCCATATTGATAAAATAGATATCTTCTTATCTGGAGAACCGTTACTATAGTGTTCGCTTTAGGTCAGCCTTCTCAACCCCGTTTTTAAGCACTTCTGGTGTCCCACAAGGCAGCCATCTAGATCCAATCTTTTTCATTTTAACTATCGGGTTTTCCACTAAGGACTTGACAACTTTTTTTTTTAAATAAAACGCAAACCATTTGAGATATTTCAAAAACTTTATTATCGGCTTGAAGTTGTAGCGTCAGCCTTTTTGCAAAAAAAAAAAAAAGAAATAAATATTAAAAAATTTTGTTTAGTTGTGGTGTTCTGTTTGTGTCCCCTCACTATTCCAAATCCAATAAATGTACCCCTTTTCAAAAACAGACCCTTTCCCCTCCCAATCTATCAAGTGGTCCTACTAATCTCTCTTTCCGAACTTACAACAAAACCTAACTCTATCAAACGTCCCACTATTGTCGAATTCCCTCATTCCACTTTCTTCGTAGGCTCACTCTCTCCCTGTGTTCTTGTTACTATGGTGTATATCGTATGTCTCCTTTGTCGTAGAGAGTTGTGTTAACCAATGTAAATCCAGGAGGAGGTGGAAAGCTTAGCTAAGGAGATAGATCGTGTGGGAGGTAGTTTATTATAGGTATAAGTTTAGGCAGAAATTAGAATGGGGAATAAAGATAGACAAATAAGAAATCAAAGAAATGAGAATTTAAGAAGAGAACTAGTTTGGAAGGTCAATGACATTTAGTAGAAAATCAGCTGATCATCTTTCGATGCCGACCAGTCGTTGTCGAGTGGGTATCAGAAGATTACAACGGCAAGGTCGTGCGATTTTTCAATTGTAGTGGGGAGATTCGTCATAGTCGGGCAGAAGGTCGTGGATTTGTTTTGCGAGTTTGGATCGAGACTTCTGATCGATCGTGTCGGTCGTGTATTTTGATTCTTTTTTCTTGACTCTCGAGTTTCCTAGACAGAAAAAAAAATTATTTGCGTCTGGTGTGCGCGAAAATTGCGCTAGTGCCGAAGCAAAAAAAACAGGAAATGACTCTGTTCGCGACGGTTTTCGCACGTTAAACCGGACCTACTGTGTGCGTCCAATTTAAAAGCTAAAAATAAATAAATAAATCCGGAAACTTCGCCCGAACCAAAAAAAATAAAAAGGTCGTATACCAAGGTATCTTTTTTTTTCTTGTGCAAAAAAAAAAAAAATTTTTGTTTGCTTTGCTTTTGACTCGGGATTGTTCGACACAGTGTGCGCTAGTACCGACCTAAGAAAAAGGAGAGACAACTAAAAACCCCCACCGGGCGCGGAAATCTTCCCACGGGGAAATAGTTTTTTATACCCATGTGTATGTGAGTGTTAAGAACACCCAGGACGTCTTGTGAGCTGGTTGGGTGAAAGTCCTGTGTTTTTGGGCTCTTAGTTAAATACCCGAATCGTACCGCTAAAAGCTGCATCGCCTGCAAGAGGTACTCCGCGGGACAACCACCACAACAACAAAAACAACAACAACAAAAAAAGAAGATATTGAAGAATAAAATCAGACAGACAAAAAAAAAGTTTTGAAGTTATTAGTTATATGGATATGTACAATAACCAATTTAGATAAAGTTAGATTGTAGGACCATAGATTTGAGTTTTTTTTTTGAATTTGATGTGAGATAGGGTGTAAGTTTAAGTTTTTTTTGAATTTTTGTTTTGGTTGTGCGCGGAAACAAAAAAAATTTTTTTTTTATGAAGTTTAAGCGATTCTTCAAAGTGCGCCAGAACTTCGAGGGACCTGAAAACCGGTAAGTCCTAGAAATAAGTTTTTTGGATTGACTTGAATTAAAATAGTCATAAGGTACTAGGATAAATAGAATAAAATTAAAAAAACGAAAAGCCACAGTTATTGTACGATAGATATTAAGTTTCCTTTTATTTTGTAAATTTTATTGTTATGAGTTGAGTTAAGTGTTTTATTGTGACAATGGAGTAGGCTTAACGCAAGTGGGGTGTGGATGGGCGGACCGACCGTCCTTCGATGGGGCGACTGTGACCGGACGTGACGTAACACGATGACATCATAACGAATATGACGTGACTGACTTTTCCTGAAGTTTTTTTACAGGTGGAGACTGGGAGGAACTTCGTTTAGGGGCTACCATTCACAGATCTGGCCAGAATGGTAGCAATTGGTCGCATCCAAGTGCGATAAGGGTGGGTTGGCCATCCTCAGCCAACAACACCCGGCTTATTTCAGGTCGTGACGAGCTGTCATCGCTGTGTGACCCTGGGACATATTATTCGGTGTAGGGTACGTAGGGTTAAGTTAGCTTTAGGTTTAGTTATTATTCGTTAAAGTTAAGTTCGGTAGTTAGGGATTAGGTTAGAGTAGGATTAGTTAGTTTTAAGCGCGAAAGTCCCGGTCTTGCACAGTGGTGATGGCACACAGATGTGATCCTGCTGTTTCTTTTCTTCTTTTTTTCTATCATCTTTCTCTCCTCCTATCTTTTAAGTCCGTCCGTAAAATAACGTAGCTTTCTCCAGGCTATCCTTGTTTTCCTTTTTTTTATAATTCGGCACGAAACAAAAAGGTAAGTTGAGTTGCGATGCACGGGGTAGTGGCAAGAACCAACCCAGTCCGACGAGCTAGAGCCAACAAACCGCGAGCGTGCCACTGCCAACTACTCCTGCATCATGGATGCCTCCGTGGCCAACTGACTCCTTACAAAGTACGATCAAAACATTTATCAATGCAACTCGACTTCGTTCATATGGCCACCGCGGGCACGTTTGCAGCGGTCGATTCGTTGGACCCATTTCGGCCGAAACGGCCGCTATTTGGCGTTCAATGTCGGCTCTGAGCTCTTCCAATATCGTCGACGTGCTGGCATAAACCAATGACTTAACGTAGCCCCACAGAAAATAGTCAAGCGGCGTTAAATTGCACGAACGAGGCAGCCAATCGACTGGCCCATTTCTTCAGATAACACGCTCACCATACTTACTCTTCAATCAATCAATTGTAGCGTGTGCTGTGTGGCTTGTGACATCATCCTGTTGAAACCAGATGTCGTCCAAGTCCATATCTTACAATTCGGGCCAAAAATAATCGGTGATCATGGCGCGATAACGCTGACCATTCACAGTAACTTGACGATCATTATCGTCGACGAAAAAATATGGCCCAAAAACGCCGCCGGCATGCAAATCGCACCAAAGAGTTATTTTTTGTGGATGAAGTGGTGATTCGTGAAGCACATGTGGATTTTCACCCGACCAATAACGCATATTTTGCTTATTGATGAACCCATTGAGCCAAAAATGAGCTTCGTCATTGAAGATGATTTTGCGATAAAATTCATCATCTTGACGCATCTTCTCCAGAACCCAATCGGAGGAAGTACGTCACTTCAAATGGTCCATCGGCTTCAATTCATGAGTCAGCTTAATCTTGTATGGGTGTAAACCGAGATCCTTACGCAAAATACGCCATAATGTGGTATGAGCGATGCCCAATTTTTGAGAACGCCGTGGAATTGACTGATTTGGATCGTTTGCTACGGACGCCTGAACGGCAGCGATATTTTCGACACTTCTACCAATCCGTTGTCTCACTGCCACGGTAACATCACACAACGAATATGTAGACTCAAATTTTTGCACTAAACTTGTTATTGTCTGTCTACGAGGGTGAGAATTACGAAAGTTGCAGTCACCGACTCCGAATTTCGGTAGAAAATTTTTATAATTTGCAGACGTTGCTCGTTCGTGTACTTTACCATGATGAAAATGTTGAGTTTACTGAATAAATTGACAGTGACAGTTTGATGATTAGTGAAAGAGTGCGTTCACAAATCAAATTCAAAGTTGTCAAGTCCCTATTGGAAAACCCTTTACTTGGAAGTCGGCTTTATGGGGAAGTTCTTTGACGAGTTTTTCTGTGTAAGTAAGTAAAACAGCAAGCATTTTTTGTTTTTTAAGCGTATATCGCGCTTTGTATCAAAAATGATATATTTTGATTTCCATAGCTAATAACTTTCTTCTCAATGGCGTTATTGAATCCATTTTTTCTGACTTTTTCTGTTTTTTTGTACTTTTTGTTTTCCGCATAGTTTCGAAAAGCTTCCAACAGAGGTCTCCCCACAAAATGAAAACTTCATAATCCTATCTTTATATCATTTTTGTTACAAATAATTTTTCATATGAACAACTTTCGATACAGTTATGTTTACTCATATGTGGACCGTCATTCAAATGAGTTAGTGTTTCTTTCGTGTTCTTCATAAGATTTTACATATTTTATTTATACAATTTTCTTGAAAAAATGGCATTACGACCAATATTTTTGACGGACGAAGAAATTGGAGTAGCTATCGATGATAATGAGGAAGATGTGTCCGAGATGAAACCGATTTCGTGCCAGAGGAAGAAGAGCTATCACCAGAAAGTGTTAATAGAAGCGGAGATGATACTGATGTAGAAGATGATCAGGTCCATGTGAACGTTGATCCATTATTCCTGGCTAAAGACGGCATTGTTTGGAGTCCAACACCCTTTCCAACTGGTCGCTTACGAGCTTCTAGTGTGATGACCCTGCATCCAGGTTGTTTCAAATACATTCATTGTAAAGCGACAAATTCATATTAATTTTTTCAGCTGTGACAAGATATGCACTCGAGCCGAGTTGACAGCACATTGGATTCATTTTTGTTGTTTTTTTTCACAAATTTGTAGATCTAAAAATGAAACGATGCACGACTTGTTCGATGCTAACTATGGACGACCGATATTTCGTGCAGTAATATCACAGAGGACGTTTCTTTACATCCACAAAATTATTCGTTTCGATGATGTATTAACCCGATGTGGGCAACAAAGTGATGATAAATTTGCACCGATTCGAAATCTTTGGGAAAAATGGTCTGAGCTCCTTCAAATGTACTACAACCCACAGGCTGCGTTACAGTAGATGAGCAGCTTCTTGGCTTTCATGGTCGATGTAAATTTCGTCAATACATGCCATCCAAGCCAGAAAGATATGTATTTGATTTGGTTGATGGACTGAAGGGCCATAACATCACGATGGACAATTTTTTTTCATCGCACAGTTTAGCTCAAAAGCTTTTGCAAAAAAAATTAACAATGGTTGGAACTATGCGCCGAAAAAAAAGAAGCTTTTGGCTTTTGATCTGCAAGAATGTTCCAAGGTACGAACCCACCTCTGCGTTTACTGAGGATACATGTCTAGTCTCATAGATGAGCCACAAAAATAAATGCACGGTTTTCATGAGCACGATGCACAATAAACCCAATGTTGGTGACAATCCAAAAAAAAATTACCAGAAATGATTTTATATTATAATGCGACAAAGGGTGGTGTTGATAGTGTTGATAAGATGCTAAGCTGCTGCTACAGTACCAAAAGAAAAATTAATCGATGGACAATGGCTTTTTTCCATAATATTATTGACATCTCGGCTTTGAACGCTTACATTATATTCAACGAAGTAAAGCCAAACTGGAAGCCAAGACAAAATCATGTAAAACGAAAATGTTTTCTACATAATTTGGCTATTTTATTGGCAACAAAATACATTCAGCAGCGAGCTCAAACCCCAAGAACTACTTCTTCTAGATCAGTAATGTCAGTACTTTTAACTCATGACTCTGTTGATTTTGGCGATAATGAGCTACATCGTCCCGATCACATTCGCCAGAGTCAAAGAGACAGAAGACCACAGCAATACCGAACAAGCACAGAAGGTGTTATAAGTGCTACCATTCAGGCATAAACAAAACAAAACAAACAACTTTTCATTGCAGTGTGTGCAATAGACCTGTTTGTAGGGAGATCCACGCCGAATTTATTTGCAGTGAATGCATTGAACACTTATTTTCAAATAAGTATATATAACAATTTTGACGTAAATCTTTTTACAGCGCGAGTTACATGCACATCTCTGCATTCCACCAACATCACATCACTAGCAGTTTCTGTTATCGCCAAATCATCGTGGGATAATTTCATCTTAAAAACACACATGTAAACCGCGCCAAAATTAGGCTTGGAAGATTTTTTGGCGTCAGCATAGCGGAGGAGATGTCTTTTCGTAGCTGCGATGGCGTAGTCAGTCTAGTGATACCAGAGAGACAAGTCACTTGTCCTAATTATTCCACAAATAAAGACGCATATATGTATTAACGTAGAAATTGTTTGTTTCATTGAGAAATAAAATTTACTCAACTAAAAGGTCCGCCATCTAACGTTCTTTTTTTCAACTAGTGCTTATTTCGTGAATGGTAACACTTATATCATGTCTGATTTGACAGATAATTAGTTTTATCCTTCCGGTTAATAATGGAAAATAATTTCATTCAAATGGCTGCCTCGGATGCCTACACGATCGGTCCAATTTTTAAGCACATTATCGATTGTGTGCAGCTGTATTTCACCAATGGCTTCACGAATATTGTCCAGAGACAAGTGTCAATTGTCTCTGGCTTGTCGGCGTAACACTTATCTTTTACGGCACCCCACAAATAATAGTCCAACGGTGTCAAATCGCAGCTCGGAGGTAGCCAAACGACATCAGCTCTGCGGCTGATAATGCGATCTTCAAAAACAGGGCACAAAACATCGAGTTGAAACCAAATGTTGCCAATATCCTCCTCTTCAATTTTTGTGAACAAAAATTCGTTCAACATGGCCCGATAACGATCGCCATTGACTGTAACGGCCACTCCTTGCTCATTTTCGAAGAAAAATGGCCCAATTATGCCTCTGGACCAAAATCCGCACCAAACAGTGACTCCTTTTTTGTGTATCGGCTTTTCAATGTATGCGTGCCGGTTTTCTGTGCCCCAAATGCGACAATTTTGCTTGTTTACATACCCGCCAAGATCAAAATGAGCTTCATCTGAAAAGATGATCGCAGGCCCACTTAGCGAAGCGAAAACGCATTGGATGGTCAGTTGGCTTCAACTCCTGAACCAATTGGACTTTGTATGGCGTCATACCAAGGTCTTTATGCAAAATTCGTCTCAATGGTGTCTCCGAAATGTTCAATTGTTGAGAACGACGGTGAATTGATGTTGATGGCGCTTCATGCACACTTTCTGCCACAGCAGCAATATTCTCGGGTGTACGCACTGTTTTTGGCTTTTCGCGCTTTGGTTTATCGATGAGGATGCCAGTTTCTTTCACTTTTTTTCACAAGATAACGAACATACGGAGCTGACGGTGCTTCTCTTCTTCCAAAATCCGTACGCAATTTTCGCACACTTTCTGCAACATTGCCATGATTTTCAAAGCAATGTCGCAATATTTCCCAGCTTTGTTCAAGCATATGCACCTCGTTCAGAGGAAGGATAAAACTAATTATCTGTCAAAACAGACATGAGCTAAGTGATACCATTCACGAAATAAGCACTAGTTGAAAAAAGAAACGTTAGATGGCGGACCCTTTTTAACTCGCGCTCTCATAGAAAAATACATATGTATCAAAAATGATACAAAGGATAGAATTCTTAATTTTTTTTAAAGCGCGATCTACGGTTAAAATTACAAGTTCCATATTTGAACAAAATGTTTCTTAAATTTTTTTTAAAACAGAGCTGTAGCTAGCGTAAAACATAAAGATTTAATGTACTGCGTACCACTTCTAATGTGCTCTTGGAAAAAGGACTTCAAATTTGAAATCAGCCAAAGCTGAGGGCAAAGTTTAGCGCTTGACAAAGACTGCAGGAATACACCTGAAGCTAATAAGGTCCAAAAGCCCACAAGGCAGCTGAACCCATCACATCTGGAGCTAGCAACTCAGCCGTAATGGACAAGGGAGAGCCTCAATCGAACGCGTCGGAAAACTTGTCCTCAACATCTAAGACCTCAGAAGCCAGCCAGACCACTGAAGAACCTAAAAGTGTTGGCATTTCTGCCAACATATCCCCACAATAGACTTTACTGTGGAATTGAAGTGCATAGCTCTTATAAAGCATGTAGGCTACACCTGTTTCGGAAAATACCATAACTCGGTAAAATCAATGTTTGACTGTAATGAACTGCAAAGCATATTGACACAGAGTCTGCCAGCTTACAATCACTTGTCATCTGCACTCCGATTTCCAACTAATTACATATCCCGGAACGGGTCAACAATGCGAACAACAAAATTAATGCCACAAACAATTGCACAATATGTACCACACTTTCTGCACCACCCACACCACTGTATGTAGGTCTGTAGGTCTTCATCGGTTTGTTTGCATTCAATATTGAAATAAAATGGAAAAATAAAAAATTAAAAAAAAAAAATGTTAAAATTGCTAAAGCAATTGAAAATAAATAAATAGCTCTTCGAACATGGGCATTTCCATCTACGCAAACATTACGCGAACAATGCCAGGACCAGGCACGATAAGTTGCTCGTACGCTTTCGAATACAAGAGTTTCGTTGTAGGCCCGGCGCTCAATGGGCCGCGAAACGTGAAGAAGGTGGCGCGTTGGAAACGCTTCCTCGCATTTCAATTGCAAATCTAGCATGAAAAATGAAAATTCCAATTAACATGACTTCCAATATTTTTCCAAGTGAATAAATAAATGAGTATTTCCAGCTTGTTTGTTTATTTATTTGCTATTTTAAAATTTTTGGTTTTGTTCGTAGTATGCGGAGGACTATGCCTGCTCATTGTGAATTGTGTATTGTGTGCGGTTTGGAGTGGTAAACAGCGGTATTTTGAAAAAACAAAAACAGAAACTAATTCTTTCATTCTCATGCCTGGTGATGAGGTGAATTCTGGGAATCACTCTCATGGCAAATTGTTTGTTTGTGCGTAGTATGTCGGGTAGATATTATGGTTACCAGTTTACAAGGTTACCAACTCTGTACCCCTTCAGTTCTGGATCGACCTGATTAGGTTTTGGTTGAGATAAATTATTGTAGTAAATTACTGTGATATTGTTTTGATATTCAATGAGTTGCGGCAAGTTGCGGTTGCAGACAATGTGGGTACAGAGGAAATCTGAGTTCACGGGGTGAATATGAAGAATTTAAGACCTCCTATGAGCCATTAATATCGTCGATTCCCTCGTCAGTAAGTATTTCAAGAGTATAGCAACGAATGTAACCATTGGTAGCTGCTTCACAACAAGAAAACCACACAAAAGTTTACCCCAAGGAGGTGTTCTCTCTCCTCTCTTATTTAGCCAAGTCCTCAACAGGCTGATGCCAAATTAGAGAACTCCGGTGCTGGTAGCTAACGCAGAAGACGTCACATTCAATCTGAAAGCCGAACACC
Organism: Volucella bombylans; assembly: GCA_949129095.1. Lineage (NCBI taxonomy): Eukaryota > Metazoa > Arthropoda > Insecta > Diptera > Syrphidae > Volucella > Volucella bombylans. The sequence continues at coordinate 381,946,963 of OX422140.1, read as the reverse complement.
GATAGACACTTTCTAATATTCTTTAGCTCGCCTTAGGCACACGCTTCACCAGTGAGCAACTTCGCCGACTTCTTGATTTTTAAGGCTGGAGTCGGAGGAGCTAACGCCAGACTGGGAAAATACTGCACCAGATAAAGGAAGCATACTGTTCGATTGGTCAACATAATTTTGTGTGCCGACTCAACTTCCATAGTCAGCGGTTTCCTGGACGCTTCTACAGTTGATGATCCCAAACCAACGTACTGGAAACAGTCTATGTACATTCGTATATGACGGTGAACGTTGCGGTTTCAGTACCGAAAACACAGTTGCGAATGAACTTACGGAATTAGAGGAATCTGTTTAAGAGAGGACTCTCCTTGAAGACGCTCAACCCACAGTTCAACAGAAATCTTTGAAACGATCAAGGAGATTCCAATCCGTTTCAATACTTTAGCGCCTTCTTACCAACACGTTTGATCACCCTGGATTGCTTCACCAAATCGATCTTCGACAAGAGGGAGAATTTCTCTTTCCTCTGCTATCTGACACAGTCGACCATAAACTTAAAGCGTCACTTGGGCTGGATCAATCGTCTCTTTTCTCTGTTGGAACAGAGCACTCAGACAAAAAACTTTTCTATTGTACTCGTACTCTCACTGTTCCTTTTTTCAGTCTTCGAAGTAAGATGAGTAAGGGTTTCGGTGTTAGAGTGCCTACGGTACCAGCACCCACCAGGTAAGCGGAAGTCCTCCGTGGAGGACGCGCTGGCAAAAGCGTAGTTTCCCCTCACTATAGGTCAAAAGCTCTGTAGTGCTCATTTAAAATTTTCGGTATAAAGGCTAGTCTCACTCTTCACCAGGGTTCCGGTATGTATGACAGTGCTCGGCTAGCAGTGAAGATTCTCTTCAGAGCTACCAGCAGCTGGTCTGTACCTTTTTGGAACATAAGTGGGTATACGCCATTGGTGCCAGGCAACCTGAAGTTTTCAAAGGAAGCAAGAGCATGTTTAATGGACTCATCCGTCACCAAAACCGATGAGTTATATCAGCTACAGCGTGTTGTATTATTCAGCTCAAATGCAACTTCGTTAATAGGAGCTGGTTGTGATCTGGCCCAAATTAGGTTACTAAAGACGTGAGTCTCTGCTTTCGACTCAGTGTAGATTTTCTCTGTGATTCCAGCCTGGTTAATTTTCGCCTTTTGAGGACCTCGACTAGCCTGGTGGTTTCACCAACGATCTTTTGCAAAACTCTTTATAAGAAGGACTCTTTAACATCCGAATAAGCTTTTTCGAACTAAGCGCCAAAGACGTCCAAAATAGACGTAAAACGGTTAAGAGTATGGAGGTGACCGCAAAGGATTATACTCCAGGTGTTATCGGCAATAGCGACAATATACCCGAGGTCTTTTCGACTGCGTCCAAGGCACGGATTCTGGAGGCCTCAACCAATATATTTTCGTAACCCACTGCCAATTTAGGCGCTGACCCAGGAGCTGCTGGATCACTTGATTCCGATAACCTCTGCAGCTCCTTCTACGACACATCTGGTAAATTGAGCTGGAATGATGACCAGAATAGACAGAATAAGATGCTGTTTTTGACGGCTAATCTCGAGAAACCGAAAAGGTGGAACGGCTTTCAGAAGGGGCACACTCTGAAGGACTATCGTTTCAGAGGCAGTTGAAGAGGAAAGGAAGAAGTGGCGCAAACGCACGGCTCAAAGAGACGGCAAATGCTGTTGACGGCGTGAGTGCTAAAAGTCTCATTCCCCCCAGCGGCGACGGAGTAGAGTAACAGGTCAGTGGGGCTGAGAGCCACTGAATCCGACCAACCTATCATCAATGACGTTGTCTAATAAAAAGCGGTGTCAGAGCAAAGTACTGGTCTTATCGTAAACATCTTTAGATGACGCTGCCGAAGATTTGATCAGTTATAAGTTGCCGGTCTTGTTGGCGGCTGGACCACCGGTAGTCCCTACCAGGACTTAAGTCACTGTATCATGGGAGTCAGGAGCCCTCCAGATCTTGGTCCGGGCCTGACTTGTTAGAGGTAGGCCCCCTTGGGAGAGCGTCATGGTGGCTGTGGTTTAAACCCAGAATCGCAGGAAGGGTCTCGTATGTACTTGGTTCTGTGACCCTAGGATCAGTAAGAGGTACCAAGGGTGGAACTTGTGCCTCCAACACAGTTATGAATTGGTAACAATGGATTGGCGGAGAACGATGGCAAGGCGTATCCCTGCTCCCTAAGCGGGGCAGATCAAATACTTTTCTTACCGTGACGGTTCTCTGAACTTAACACCACTGAAGGCTGGTTAACAAGCTGCGAGTCAGGTGACAAAACCACCGGTAGTCCATACCAGGGATTAAATCACTTTACTGTAGGAGTCAGGAGCTCCCCGGACTTCGGTCCAAGCCTGTCTGGAAGAGGTAGGCCCTTGTGGTTTATGCCTAGAATCACAGGAAGGGTTTCCGAGTTAATTTCGCCCCGATGTAGAGTTGCAACAAGTACCGGGTGCTGTGATACTAAGATCAGCAAGAGGTTTTAGATCGCCATCGACTCATAACAAGGGTGGAACTTGTGCCTGCAACACAGTTCCGAATTTGTAGTTATAGTGCATGCAAGCGATTTCAAGGCATATGCTTACTCCCATGGATGTATGGGCATCAAATGTAATTAAGTCTTCACAGAGAGGAGTTCACGTAAAACACTCCAGACGTTCTGTCCGGAACAGGACCAAGTGCAAGAAAGCTTCCGGCTCTCCCTCTGTGGATGGATCTCTCCGCGCACGATGCCCGCATGAAGAGGTAAACCCATGTATGAAAACAAAACACGATATCCGGATAAGGCCAGTGCTACAACCAGCAAGGGTCGTAGCTCTACTCCGCGAAATTTGGCTAATGCGGTGGAGTCCCCGCTGAAAAACAAGTCTGCCGGTGGCCTTCAGCATGGCTGAAATCATTACTGTAGCTAACACAAGTTCCAGTTATGGCAGGCGCAACTTGGACGTCTGCTCTAAAGCGCAGACAGCCCTAGATGTGATCGATGATTGGTGCACAAGAAATGGACCTTTAGGCAATCCTCTTAAACCTGAGGTTGTTCTCCTTACGAGAAGGAGGAAGCTTTCTGGTCTGAACCATCTAGTGCTTAAAGGTACAATATTTGGGTGTCATCCTGGATAACTAACTTCTATGGACTAAACATGTTACGTCGAAAGCATCTAAGGCTCTGTTGGCCTTCTGGCAGTACAAAAGAGCTGTCGCTAAGGCATAGAGCCTGCAACCGATCCACTGGATCTACACGGCTATGATAAGGTCAATTATATACTCGTACTATGCGTCGGCTGTCTGGCGGAATAAGCTTTAACGCAAATAGGTCATTGCATTTTTTTACCAGACTCCAAAGAGCGGTCTTTTTCGGCTGCATAGGGGCTTTGGTGAGTCTCGATATTCATATCATGGGCTGCACTCTCATAGCCACCTTCCGTTTAAAAATAAGTGGTCTTTGGTGCAGCGCACTGTGAAGCTTTGATGACCTTGCGCGCCGGTTGTCTTTTGATTCTGGAGTTATAGACATGCCATCTGACGCAATGTCACCAGAACTCCTGAACTGTGCTCAAGACTGGCTTCGGGCAGAATCTGAGCCAGTAAAGGAATGCAGTCGGGTCTGCACGGATGGCTACCAAGCCGATATAGATTTCACTCGTCTTAGGAAAACTTGCATCTTTCTTGAGATATACGCAATCCTGATGGCAATGAACTGTATTGTGACGAGCCGGTGGAGATGGCGAAGCATTTGGCTGAATGAAAGCAGCGCATAGAGCCTTCCAGAACCCTCTAATGACTTCCAAAGTATAATAATACGAGAGTTGACGACATCACCGTACGCAGTCGTAAGGCTAAATTCACTAAGACTTGTCCGAGTCGCAGGTCACAACTTGCCAGACAAGGCTCAGAGTAGAGTTCTTCTGAGCAGGTCTACCTCCGTCCTCGGCTAAGGCTTCCATTGACTGTTGGGTTTCGTATACGCATAACTACAGGTTGCATGACTCCCAGGTTGGAGGCAGACCGAACGAATGCTCCCCGACGTCTTTAAAAAGTCAACGGGCTTCCTGCTGTCCCTCAACAGGAAAGGCTGCAGGTTGCTTACTGGCGTCGTGACGTGGCACTGTACTTTTGCTAAGTACTTAAATGTGCTGGGGATAAGTGATACACTATCCTGCGATGCTTGCTGTGAACGTGATAACGACATGGCGGAATTTTCTTTTCGATGCCTCCTCGTCAACAAGGTCGACAACTCGCATCCCTTCATGGAACCCTTCAATGATACTTTGCAGTCGGTAATCGCCTTAGAGATGTTGAATAGCATTGAGTCGATTACTTGTTGTTTTACTTTCGCAACAGTTGTTAATTTTGGTGGGTGCTAACGCCCCCATTTATTTGGCTTAATACAAGCTTAAAAACTAGGACCTAAAAACTAAAATAAAAATTAAGGTTTAGCGATATCTAGGACTTATCACTAGGGATGGTGAAGGAGATCCGAATTGAGAGTGCTGCAATTAAAATCGAAAACGGAAAGATCGTCGAGATCGGTTCGTTAGAGCCATATGTGGTGCGGTGGATTGGCTGGTAAAAGAGACGGGGCAACGTAGATTTTGAGGGTTAGTGTAAAAGCAAATGGAGTTATAAATAGACATGCAATCGACGGAGAATTAGAGCATTCGGTGAATGAAAAGAATGTCAGCTGCGTCCCTTCATTCCTCAAGGGTACTCAGGTTAATGAGCTTATCGAAGGAAACGACGCTGGATGCTCTCAATACGGGATATATGAACTCGTTGAAAGGACACCACGCTTGGCTAGCGTACTCCAGAAAGGGGCGAACGTAAATGATGTATAGTGATCTGGTCACGTACGGGTTGCAGAATTCTTTCGACCATCTTTTAACGAAGCCGAGTATTGAATTTGCTTTAAAAATTTCTGTGCCAATTCTCTCCCCTTGGCACGTTCCAGCTTGGCGATGCGAGCCAAACTCTATGGTCCCAAAATACCGCCGCCCCAGTGTGCTTCCTGATTTCGCCTTGACGGTCATTGTAGTTGGTTTTGACGGCTTCCAAGATTTTGCTCATGTTAGCCTTGTCGTTGGCCCCAAAGCTGTGCAGAGCAAGTGCTGTGCAGGTCTTGCGACGAACCAAAAGTCCCAAGCGGGCCTTGCCCTTAAAAATGCAGTATGGAACACCCATCTTGCGGCACAAAGCTGGCAGGAACAACACCAACTCTATGGGGTCAACATCATTAGCGATGACAACCAATTGGGTTTTCTTCTGTTCAACCACAGTTTGACTTCCTTGCTCTTAGTATCGGCTTTACCATCGCCGTTCTTGGCCTTGACCCTCTCCTCAGCAAATTTCTTCAAACGCTGCTTATCGGCAAGAGTCGACTCAGGTCTGTACTTCTCCATCAACTTGAATATCTTGACAGCAGTGGTCTTGTCCAAGGTCTGGGTGAACTGATGGATTGGTGGTGGCACCTTCAGACGCTTCTGGAGGACGGCCTTTGGACGCTGGACGCGTATGTACTTCGGCCATCTCACGAAGCCAGATAAATCACGCTTGGGCTGAATGTTTGAACCACTTCCGAAATTTTGTTGCCTCTTCTCGAAGAGCTTGTTGATGGCTCTCTTATTAGCAAAGACCCAACATTTTTGACAACCACCTTAGAGCATAGTTAAAAATTCGGGGAATGTGCAGCTTTGGCATCCCTGGCAATCTCATTCGTCTATGCAGAATGACGACGGAGAATGCATGCTGTCGGTAAATAAAACCGAGACCTTCAATGTCAGAAACGTAGTGAAACCTAGCGATGCGTTGTCATGTGACCTTTTCAAAAAACAAGTGACTGAGTCACTTGTATACGCATTGATTGGTTAAGCGGTCAACGATGGTAAAACAAAGTATATCCTGTCAACTAAGCAGGTGCAACTTTAAGGTGATAAAGACTTTATCCACCATCGCCGAAATCATGTGAAAAATCACTTATGCTAGCTGGTTCTTTGGGCTTAGAAGGCAATTGACTAGTAAAGCCCTCTCTTGAATAACCCAAAAGACTTTATACAAGACACTGATCATGTTACTTGTCTTTTACGGAGCAGGATCGTGGACATTGATGTAAGCGGTGCTTCAAGAGAAAAGTTCTTGGGAATTTTCGGTGATATTTGGATCAGTTGAACTGGAGGAGACGTTTCAACAGCGAACTGTAAGGGCTGTACAGCGATGCCGACCTCGTCAGAAAGCTCGGATAACTCGCCATAAATGGTTAGGTAACCTTGAGGGTCACTCGGATAACGCAGTTGAAGACGTCCTCACCTTAGGTGGCGCACACAAGTTCAAGGAGACCTCAGTCAACTTTGTGTACGTAACTGAAGGGAGCTGGCCGGCCAAAGATCGCTGTTTAGGATTTAAAATGTGAATCCTGTAGCATCAAATCCATTTCTAACTTCGCATATAAGCTAGATGATAAAATTGACTTGGAAGAATGCGAATCACGTTTGGAAAAACTATCACAGGCTTGGGTAGACTATCACATGCTTGTTAATCAGATGATAGAAAAGGTCAGTGAGGATGATGAAGCTATAGAAGAATTGGGAACTGATTTTGCGGATTTTGAAGACAAATATCACCAAGTTATATCACTCATCAAAAAACACGTGGCAACAACCAAGGAAAAAGGTATAATTTCAAATTCAAAAAATGTAGCGGCATCTATTACGGATAATTCTAAAACAACGGGATCGTCGTTTGGACACCTACCAAAAATAGATATAATGCCATTTGCAGGTGATTTTACCGAATGGAAACCATTTCATGATATGTTTGTGAGCTCAGTGGATAGAGACGAAGGGTTGACGCCATGTCAGAAGATTCATTTTCTCAAAACGTTTTTAGTTGATGAACCCGCTAACCTGCTAAAGCACATTGCTATAACCGATGACAACTACAAAGAGGCGTGGGAAAAACTAAATGCGCGTTATGACAAATCAGGCATCATAGCTAGTGCACTAGTTCGTAAGTTTTTAAGTATTCCGTCGATAAGTAATCCTACAGCCACAGCCTTGAGGAGATTTAGAGTGCAGATGAGGTGTTAAGAGGCCTTAGGGCTTTAGGGACAGATGCAGAAGGACGCGACGTTTGGTTAATTTCAATTCTGCTATTCAGATTAGATTCAGAAACTTGCCAAAATTGGGCTAAAGCTGGTAAGAAAAATGAAGAGTTTCCCACTATTAAGGAATTTTTGAGCTTTTTGCAAAATTCATGCTCTATTCTCGAGGCAAGCCATCAAAGCGAAAAGTCCCGTTCTTATCGCCTGAAAGTTCATCAAGCTTCAGTAGCTAACACATGTTCGAAATGTAAGGGAAATCACGAAATTAGTCGTTGCGATAAATTTTTGGCAATGAACAATTCTGCTCGATTTTATAAATAAAAATATGCTACGAGTATGTTTCCATTGCTTACGTGCAGGTAATCGCGTATCTACATGCACATCCAAGTATAGTTGTCGTAGTTGTCAAAGAAGACACCATTCTCTCTTGCATCCAGTAGCCAGTCAGCCATCCTTCGATTCATCGTCTACAGCATACTTGTCTAATTAATCTTCAAAACCTTTTTCTTCTTCGTACATCAACTTCAACGATATTGACACATTTCAGTCAGAAAGGCACACCGTTAGAATCTTCATCGTCTTCAGCTCTTCTGCCTACGGCTCTTGCCAGGGTTCGTGATTGTTTCGGAGAATATCAGCCCTGCCGAATGTTATTAGATTGTGGTTCACAAGTGTCCTTTGTTTCAGAAGCATGTGTACGTCGTTTAGGAATAAAACGTAAACACGCTCGTATTCAGGTTAGTTCATTATCAGCAGCAGGGGTTGGCAATACTAAGGGATGCGTCAACCTACAGGTGCAGTCTTTAGTTAACGACAAGTGCATTGATCTTAATGCTTACATTCTTCCTACTGTAACTTCTCATTTGCCGAACCAGACACTCAACTTTGACGCTTTTTCATACTCGTATATCACTTTAGAGCTAGCAGATCCTCAGTTTCACGTTTCGTCAGAAATCGATATACTTTTGGGAATGGATAATGTTTTTCACATAAAGGGTCCGCCATCTAACGTTATTTTTTTCAACTAGTGTTTATTTCGTGAATGGTGACACCTAGCTCATGTCTGATTTGACAGATAATTAGTTTTATCCTTCCGGTTAATAATGGAAGATAATTTCATTCAAATGGCTGCCTCGGCTGGCCATGCAGTAGCCTACACGATCGGTCCAATTTTTAAGCACATTATCGATTGTGTGCAGCTGTATTTCACCAATGGCTTCACGAATATTGTCCTTTAAAGCGTCAATTGTCTCTGGCTTGTCGGCGTAACACTTATCTTTAACGGCACCCCACAAATAATAGTCCAACGGTGTCAAATCGCAGCTCCGAGGTGGCCAAACGACATCAGCTCTGCGGCTGATAATGCGATCTTCAAAAACAGGGCGCAAAACATCGAGTGTAGCTTCGGCTGTGTGGCACGTAGCGCCGTCCTGTTGAAACCAAATGTTGCCAATATCCTCCTCTTCAATTTTTGTGAACAAAAATTCGTTCAACATGGCCTGATAACGATCGCCATTGACTGTAACGGCCACTCCTTGCTCATTTTCGAAGAAAAATGGCCCAATTATGCTTCTGGACCAAAATCCGCACCAAACAGTGACTCGTTTTGGGTGTGTCGGCTTTTCAATGTATGCGTGCGGGTTTTCTGTACCCCAAATGCGACAATTTTGCTTGTTTACCCGCCAAGATCAAAATGAGCTTCATCTGAAAAGGTGATTTTTTGGCAAAATCGGCATCTTCTCTAAGTCGATCGCAGGCCCACTTAGCGAAGCGAAAACGCATTGGATGGTCAGTTGGCTTCAACTCCTGAACCAATTGGACTTTGTATGGCGTCATACCAAGGTCTTTATGCAAAATTCGTCTCAATGATGTCTCCGAAATGTTCAATTGTTCAGAACGACGGTGAATTGATGTTGATGGCGCTTCACGCACACTTTCTGCCACAGCAGCAATATTCTCGGGTGTACGAACTGTTTTTGGCTTTGGTTTATCACTTTTTTTACAAGATAACGAACATACGGAGCTGACGGTGCTTCTCTTCTTCCAAAATCCGTACGCAATTTTCGCACACATTCTGCAACATTACCATGATTTTCAAAGTAATGTCGCAATATTTCCCAGCGTTGTTCAAGTGTATGCACAACCATATTCGTTCAGCGGAAGGATAAAACTAATTATCTGTTAAATCAGACATGAGATAATACCATTCACGAAATAAACACTAGTTGAAAAAAAGAACGTTAGATGGCGGACCCTTTACTTGAGGGATCTAAATTACCAGGAAAATCAGGATATCCAGATGCAATTTCAACGATCTTTGGATGGGTGTTAGGAGGGGACATTTCTTCAATTTCTTCGGTTAACCATTCCCACACTGGGGTTTCCGCTTATCACATTAATCTGGAAATTGATAAAACTCTGGCCCGATTCTGGGAATTGGAAGGGGTTCCCAAAGCTGATTCTCTTTTGAACGAAGGCGGTAGTGATGGTAAATTTTGCGTTGTCCTACCTTTTAAGGTTCCCCCGCCTATTGAATTTGGAAATTCTATTGATGCAGCTTTCAAACGTCTTTCCCAAACAGACAATCGTTTTCGTTCAAATCCTTCATTAAAGGAAAAATATTGTTCTTTTATGAATGGCTATCTTAACCTTGGCCATGTGGAAAAGATTCCTGCACCTGAGATCGAAAATCCCACATCTGAGTGCTATGATTTGCCACATCAGCCTGTTTTTAGAGAGGATAGTACTACCACTAGCTTGCGGGTAGTTTTCGATGCTTCGTCTAAAATGGAAAATTATCCAGCGTTAAATGATACATTGTTGATAGGACCACCCATTCAAAGAGATCTTATTTCTGTTCTTCTTCGGTTCCGCTGCCACCGCTACGCTATATCAGGTGACCTAGAGAAAATGTTTAGACAAATCTGGGTTCAAAGAAATCACTGCAACTATCAGCGGATCAGCGGATACTTTGGAGGGATCCTGTGAATAATGAAATAACCCACTATAGATTGAAGACTGTCACCTATGGGACGTGCTGCGCGCCATTTCTGTCGGTAAGGGCACTTGAAGAACTCGGTAAACTTAGCAAGGAACAGTATCCGATTGCATCCAGGGTTATTTTAAACGATTTTTATGTCGATGATGTAATGACTGGAGCGGATAGTATTCAGGAGCTGATGATGTTACATAAGGAAGTAGTTTCAAACTTACTCTCGACTGGTTTCAATTTACGCCAATGGAGCAGTAATTGTGGTACTTTCTTAGAATCCCTACCTGAGGAAATGCGGGAAATTTCGCCTTTAGATTTTCAATCATATGGATACCTCTAAGTGACTGTTTCGTTTTTTCCGTTTCGTTTCCACCAGCTTCTAAAGTAACTAAGCGCATCATATTGTCGGAAGGTTCTGCGATTTTTGATCCCATAGGATTCCTAACTCCATCCATTGTAACAATTAAAATGCTTTTCCAAGAATTTTGGCCACTGAAATTAAGTTGGGACGACGAGGTACCTGAATATGTTGCAAATCGATGGCTTAAAATACGCTCAGAATTTCTTAAAATCGACGCTTTGGAGATTCCGCGCTGCATTCAAATGCTTTCAGGAAAAATTCAGTTTCATGGGTCTGTGATGCATCTAAGAGTGCTTATGCTGCTGTTGTATACTGCAGATCGAAGACCAGCGAGGGTATTACTACAAGTTTTATATTTGCAAAGAGCAGAGTTTCGCCGATAGAAAACATAACAATTCCTCGTCTTGAGCTTTCTGCGGCTCTTCTTTTAACAAAGTTGATGAAAAGTATAATTGGTATATTCAATATCGATTTGTCTCAAATATATCTGTGGACAGACTCGCTCATCGTATTACATTGGTTGTCTTCATCTCCTAAGCGTTGGGCTACTTTCATTTCAAATCGAACTACAGAAATTTTAAAAACATTTGGCCGCGTCCATTTAAATCATGTCCCATTGGGGTAGGCCCAATTTGACTTAGGCAGTCGCAATCATTCTGGCCAGAACAACATCTTACAGGTACGGGTTTTAAAAGCATCGATCTAGAGGAAGGGAAAAGTGGATTTAATACACGTGCACAATCCTTTCACATCATTATTCAAAATAGTACTTTACACACAGGGCTTTCACGAATATCTACATGGATTAAATTGGTTCGAGTAATAGCATATTGTTTTCGCATTTTCGCAAGTCCTCAACGTTCATCTGCCTTACATTCATCGTTCTTAACAACCGAGGAACTATCAAAATCTCGTAGCTTTATTCTACGGGAGATACAAAAGAAATTATTTATGTCCGACCTAACTATCAACACTTCAACGTATTTGGAAATTTCAGTAAAAAGCAAACTTTTTTCCTTAGCTTCATTCATTGACCAACATGGGTTGCTTCGAGTAGGGGGACGCATAGGAAACTCGACGGCAGCATTTTCAATTAAACATCCTATTCATTTACATCAGAAACACATCGTTTCCGAAATGATAGTGCGTTATTTTCATCTTTCTCATTTACATGTTGGCATTTCGGAGCTGAGTTTTGGATATTAGGTATACGGAGTCTAGCTAAACGAATAGTACATCAATGCATCACCTGCTTTAAACTTAGGAAATAAACGTCATCTCAATTAATGAGCAACCTTCCAGCCGAAAAGGTAACTTATGCAAGACCATTCTGCAGGTTAGGGTGTGACTACGCCGGTCCTTTTACCCTTAAGCTGTGCAAAGGAAGGAAGCCCAAGCATGTGAAGGCATGTGTTTTGCTTTTTGTTTGCCTTATAACTAAAGCAATACATATAGTGCTTGTAGGTGATTTGACCACTGAAACATTCATCGGAGCTCTGGATAGATTTATCGCGCGACGTGGGAAACCCATTGAAATATGGTACCAATTTTCGTGGTGCACAGCATAAACTCGATCAAATTTTTATTCTCAACGATTGTGTAAGCGATCATTTGACATTTGAAGGAATATCTTGGCGATTTATTCCACCTGCCTCCCCACATTTTGGAGGGTTATGGGAGGCAGGTGTGAAGTCCATCAAAACCCATCTGCGGAAAGTTATTGGCGACCATTTTCTGACGTATGAGGAATTTTATACTCTCCTCACTCGTATTGAAGCACTACTTCGTCCACCGTGTGCCAGTAACGATGCTGAAATCGACGCCTTAACACCGTCCCATTTTCTCATAGGGGAAGCCTATACCTCAAGTCCGGAACCGTTCATTGAAGGTAAGGACTTCACTTACGTGCAACAATGGGAGAAAGTTAAACATACGAGGGGCGTTCAACATATTCTCGGTATCGGGGTGAAACTGTGGTTGTATATATAAATTGACTTATTTATCAAGTAATACTATTATTTTAGTGCATTCATGTAAAATTTCATATAAATGTGATTATTAATTCGCGTTTTATCTCTAGTTAAACAGAATCATAATGGCAACTGAGACGATGATGGTGAAAATTGAGCATCGCGCTGTAATTAAATTTCTCACTAAGCAACGAAAAAGTCAAAAAACTATTCATGAAGAGATGGTGGCTGTTTACCAGGGTTTCGCACCTTCATTATCAACTGTGCAAAAGTGGTCAAGTGAGTTCAAGAGAGGCAGAGAGAGCATTGAAGACGACCCAAGCTCCGGCGCCCCGGCTACTGCTTGTACGGGAGAAAGCATCAAAGAAGTCGAAAAACTTGTTCTTGAGGATGCCCGAATAAAGGTGAAAATGATGGCAGAGATCACCAAGCTTTCAATTGGTATCATTCACACCATTCTTCATGACCATCTTAACCAGTTTCCAGTTTATATGCATATTTATTTATATTACTTAATTTACTCTTACATGCTAGACAAAAAAACGCTTAAAAATTAGCTTAAATAACTTAAATTTATCTTAAACTAACTTACTGGCCCTATGCAGGCACTCTAAGTTATACATAATACTTAAATACTATGTCTTTCGACGTTTATGACGGATTTTATTCTTATTCTACAGTGACTTAACTACAGCTTAAACTAAGAAAACATGTTTAAAAACTTAGTATACGGAATATTTTAATTTTATTATATTATAAAACTTAAAACTAAAAGCCTACATACTACCTAAAACTAAATCTTAATCTACTTAACCTACTTACATCTACATGCATATATATATATATACATAATATATATATCCTTAATATACAAATATATGTACATATATATATATTGTTTTTTTTTTCATTTTATATTTTTTTTTTTCTTAAAATCCAACTTACATCTACCTAAAACTATGTAAGCCGGCCATGGGCAAAAACAAATTAGGCTGGCCCACCTTGATTCACATGAAGCTAAATATCACCGGAGGAGTTCGACGACGAAGCATCCTCCCCTTCAACAAGCCACCAAAAGTGTTGGTGCTGTCGAGCAACATCCCTCATGTCGCGACTCCCTACCGCCCTACTGAACCGGAGACGCTCCGTACTGCCCTGTGCGACGTCTCTGTCGTAGTTGAGTCGCCTGTCCGCAGCTGTTCGAGCAACGTGGAAGATTAGCGGCACCGCCAAACTGTCCTGGATCAGACCTTTGCTATCTAGATAGAGGAACGCTTCTGGAGGAATAAAGCCGTCAAAGCGAACTCTCGCGTGATACATATAATTGGGGTAGTAAGCCCCGGAGATCAGGTTGTTCGACGAGCTCATTGCTCTTGCAATGTGCCTTCGAGTCAGCTTAATTACGAAGTTGTCCACTCGTATTAGGTTCGCCCTGTTGTAAAGGACCTCATTAGGATAAAATTTCTTGTACTCCGACTCTGGTGTTCTGTACACGCGAAGACAAGCCCTAAGGCAAGCCCCCTCAAACACCTGAATCTTTTCCATTAAGCTTGCTCGTACATTGAACCACACGGGACAACCAAATACCAGCATGGGCCTGATAAGGGCCATGTAGCAGATAACCTTTACCCTCGCATCGAGCTCGCTGTTATAAAACAGCCTCTTTGTAAGGGCAAAAGCACCTTTGGCTCTGGCCAGAGCAACCTCTATATGTTTGTTAAAATACAGAAATTGATCTATCCAGATCCCAAGGTACCTGATTACATTTCGACAAGCGAGTGGCTGTCCGTGTTGTCCGACGATAGAAAACTTTCGCCAATTCTTTCTGGTATCCCTAGAGGCCCCAGACAAAGGCGTCCTAAACAGAATGGTTTCCGACTTCTGAAAGTTGATTTTCAACTTCCAGTCATCGCAATATCGCTTAATTTTGTCGAAGTCACGCTGCAAAAGTATATTAATGACCTCAATCTTTAGACCTGATCTGTACGCGATTATGTCGTCTGCGTACGCTATGGCACCTTGTTGCAGACCGTTTTTAATGTTAAAGGTTCCAGCAGAAGTCACATCGCCATTCTTCACGATGAACTGTCTACTGGAGAGCATATCAAAAAGAATATACAGCTGTGGTTTACTAATTCCCAACCTGTCCAGCTTGAAAAAGAGTCCCTCTAACCATACAGTATCGAAGGCCTTCTCCAAGGCAATCAGGCAGGCACCAGTGCACTGTTTCTTGCCTTTGTTCCATTGGATATCAGAAACCAGTTTCGACGCAGCATGAATGATATCATGTCCCGCCTTGAAACCGAACTGATTATCCAGAACTATATGTTTGTCCTCAACCCACTTAGTCAGGACTCTATTGATCACCTTCTCGAAAACCTTACTGATGTTTGGAAGGAGACTGATCGACCGGAGATTCGCCGGATTGGATATATCCTTCCCCTTTTTGGGGATAGGTTGAACCACCGCCGTTTTCCAATGCGCTGGATAATGTGCATTATTCATTGCATTATTAAACAGGGTGGTATAAATGTTCACCGCTTCTAGAGGGAGATGTCGAAGCACAATGTTCGGTATTTCATCGGTTCCCACTGATTTCTTACTTCTAAGTGATTCGAAGATCGTTTGGAGCTCTTCCTTCGAAATGAACGGGGGTAGTACCCTATCGTTGGTGATGACATTATTTGCCATATTCTCGTCACTGAACTGGGTGAAACCCGAGCTCTCGAATCGCCAATTCACTATTTCATTTCGAAGGCAGAAATTGTGCACAAGGACTCGATTCTCCAGATCGTGGTTCAGGCCAATGATAACATTCGCCTTGTACACTTCCTGGAAAGTCGCTCCTATAGCCTCTACCTGCTCCTGCGGATCCTCGATCACAAAGAAGTTGTCATCATCAACAGCCTCATTTGGATCTATGCCCGCTGTTACCAGTATTTGTTCGTTGTTCGTCGTTCGGACAATTTTAAGACATGGGAGGTCGTTCTGATTATTTCTCCGAAATATTTTATTTATTTGCGGGAACATATTCGGGTTGCTGGTGTTTACAGCCCGAATTTTGTTGTTCCAATACAAACTTACAGATGTTCTGTAATTTTCCTTTATTAATGTTTGGACGACGACTTCAGTGTCATGATCTCCGGGTTATGTCTGTCAGTAAACTGTCTGTACAAGGTTTTTAGTCTTGACAGCAGTCTACTTTTATGTCGGTGCAGTGCGTCAATAGTTGCGTTGCGGAATAAGTTTTCTTCGTCAGTGTGTTGGTACCGAGGTATCGTTTTGTCCATTGTTCGTTTGATTGTCTCGTCCATTAGTCTTAGATACCTGTCAATCTCCTCGTTTGACAGATTCCTGTTGGACGGTGGGTAGAGCGAATTCGAGGAGAGTGCTCTAGTCAGTGTTCTGGTGAAGTGTGTCCAACGCACCCTACTATAATTGTAGGAATGCCTTTGGACAAACTCATCTAATTCAGCGATTTCATTGGGAACAGTTATTTCGGTGCTGAGACCGCAATGGTCACTGTCATACACGAAAGTGCGTAGACAGTTTGTAGTTTGCTAGTTAGTGCATGTCAGTTGTATTCGTGAGTCGAACAGTAGAAGATCCAAATAGGAACCGTGTCTGGGAAACGATGGACTATCCGTCGCCTTAAGCCCGAGTCGATACATCACATTGTGCTGACCCCACCAATTGAATAGTAGGTTCCCTCTAGTATTTGGTGTATTATTTCCCCGATCACTATGTTTGGCATTGAAATCTCCGCCGATAATAAAATAGTTGTCCTCCAATTCCAGCCTCAGGAATCGAAAAAGCGTCTCGAGCTCTGAGATGAATAAAGTGGATTGAGTAGCCTTAGGCGCATAGACAGACACCATGTACAACCGCTTTCCACTACGGAGGCGGATATACACAAGGCATGCCTCCAGCACCTGAAAGCTACGCACTATACGACTGTATACTCCTTTAAAACGAATACCTTTCCGTACGAAAATCGCAACGCCTCCTCCCTGAATGGAGTTAGGTCGGTTTCTCCGTACTATTTTGTATCTTCTGTGCCTCATTTTGTGTCTCTTGGTAAGCTTAGTTTCGCTAACCAAAAACACATCAGGGGCTTGGTCTTTAAGCAACTTAAATAGTGCGGCTCGTCGTTCGAGCCTGATCAGTGAATTCACATTCACAGCAAGGACCTTCAGGGTTTGCTCCGCCATGCACGTACCCATTACGGCAAAAGGTGCGTTAGGCCAGGCAGCAGTGCGTATACTTGATCCACCCGCGCGGTCTGTTCAGTTAAATGACGTTGTAGCTGAGCCATCTGCCCCTGGATAGAGAGCAAGATAGCTAGGATGTCAGGTACTGGTTCCGGTGCTCTGGGCGCTGGGGCCTGAGAAGCAACCTTCGCTTGCTGTACCGTATTTCCCCTACCTGCCGCCATTTGGGCGTAGGTGATATTGGGAGTAACGGCTGGAGTTTGCAAATGCACGGGTGAACGTTTCACTTCCACTTTCTGCTGCCGGGCCAGGTTTATTCTTTTGATGTACTGGAATTTGGGACAACCCCGATAATTTGCGGTGTGTCCCGTGTTCCTGCATAAAGCACAAGAGAGTCGGCTTTTTCCAGACGCTCCGTCCTTACCCAGAGCGCATTCCTCGGACTTGTGGTTCTTTCCGCACTTCACGCATCGAGGCTGCATTTCGCAGTTCGACGCGGCGTGCCCGAACCTTTGGCAGCGAACACATTGTAAAATGTTTCGAATCCTTCAGTAAATTTTTTATTTTATAATAGCGCTCCACTGTGTTACAGTGGATCGCATGCCTATCTAGTGACAATCGTTTTATAAAAAAGTTGTTGCCTATGGCCGACTTACACAGATCAATAGTGTCCTTTAACTCCAGTTCAAAAGTGTTGATTGGTGGGACTTTTTGCTTGGTGGCTTTCTGCTCTTGCTGTTGTTGTTGTCGCTGCTGCTGTTGCTTATGTTGATGCTGCTGTTGGTGTTGTTGTTGGTGCAGTTCTTGTTGTTGGTGCTGTTGTTGTTGTTGTTGCTGCTGCTTCAGCTTCTGTTGTTGTCCTGGCGGTTGAGTATGCTTTTCTTGTTGTTCTGTTTGTTTTTTATGTTTTGACTGCTGTTTCTGTTTTATGGTGTCCGTTTGGAGTTGTAGCTGTTGCTGGCTTGCAACCTTTTGCCGTTGCTGTTGGCCTTGTTGTTGGGAGTTTAATTGTTTCTCCTTTTCTCTTCTGGCTGTTTTCTTTGCCTTAATAGCAAGCACATGTTCCTCAAGCTGCTTGATGCTGCTTTGAAGAGCTTCGACTTCATAATCTTCATCGTCCGACTCTGAGACAGCCAGAGCTGCGAAGCTGTTGTCGCTTCCCATAAAACGACGTTTGCCCCCATCTGATAAATATGGGTCTTGGCCATTTTCCGATTCATGACACTTATTGCTTATTGCTGCCCTTGTAGTAGTAGATGTCGTCTCCTCCCATAATCCACCAGACAGCTTTGCGATGGATTTTGAAAGAGAGGGACGTTCTATCAATTTAGGAGTGGACCTTAGCCTCCTCCTCCTCTTCATCTTTGGTTCTGCTAGCATGGCTGTTTGGCTTCAACCACTCGAAGCCTCGCCTGATTTTTCGGCTGGTTCCGCTATTAGCAAAGCGGACCGCTCCCCACAATTTATCACTTTAAATTACTTATTTTTGTAATTATTTTAAATAAATGAAGAAAAGAGAAAAAAATTCTACCGCACACGGAGTGGAGTCGAACCCACGACCTATGGATTCGTCGGCCGAACACACTGGCTGGCGCCGCTAACCTCTGGGCTACCGAGTCAATTAACAAAATTGCAACTGATTGTATTTATACACTGAATTATTATTTCTTTATTTTTGTTTACTTTACGAATAGCCGAAAGACGTCTTTTCTCACCGGAGATTCGCGAACGACTGACCATCTTAACCTTTCAAAGGTCAGTGCAAGGTGGGTGCCACGAATGCTCACAGCGCCTCAGAAAAAAGTGAGAATCGCATGCTGTAAAGAGCTTTTGGAGATGTGTAGTGAGAACGCGGACGGTGTTATGGATCGAATTGTTACTGGGGACGAAACATGGGTCCACCACTATGACCCTGAAAGCAAACAAGAGTTCATGCAGTGGCACAAAAAAGGAACAGACCCCCAGAAGAAGTTCAAAGTCACTCCGTCTGCCGGGAAGCTCATGGCCACAGTTTTTTGGAATCTCAAAGGGAATCTTGCTCATTGTGTACAAAAAAAAAGGTGAAACCATCAACGCCACATCCTACGCTTCCAATTTGCATAATTTGCGGGAGAAAATTAAAAAGAGAAGACGGGGTAAACTCGCAGCGGGTGTGTTGCTTCTTCATGACAACGCTCATGTTCACACGGCGCGAGTTTCCAAGGCTGCTGCGCGAGATTGTGGTTTCCAAGAAATCCAACACCCACCCTATAGTCCAGACCTTGCCCCTAGTGATTATTTCCTGTTTTCGGATTTGAAAAAATGTCTTCGTGGAAAAAGATTTTCGGATGATGAAGAACTCAAGTCGGCAATAAATGGGTATTTTGCGGAGAAAGAGGAAATTTATTTTTTTGAGAGTTGAAAAAAGCTTATCTCAAGATGTAACAAATGCATTGATGTTAGGAGAGATTATATTGAAAAATAAAAACAATTTAAATTGAATTCGCATTTTCCTTCATATCGATACCGAGAATATATTGAACGCCCCGTGTATGTGTCAGAGATTTTGGAAACGCTGGCACTCTGATTTAGGATTTAAAATGTGAATCCTGAACAACAAATTCGTTCATCGCTAACTAGTCAGCTACACTGATACACACGTCAGTGCAGTTGAAGGGAAACCGTAGACGAAGACAGGTTAATTAAGAAGTTGCTTATCATTTAAATACATTTCTTGTTTGTACTTAGAATCATACGCGTATCACAGTTGTACTTGAATAAAAACAATAAAATTAAATAAAAGGTTTCAAACATAAACAATCGCCCTAACTAGGGAAGCATGTTAGCTGAGGCCCTAGCTCATCCTGGACTGTGGCGCCATCTATGTAAGAAGGTAAGTAAGTAAAAGCTAATTTGCTTAAATTTTAATTCGTTTCGTAGCTTCTGTCTCCAGCAAAATTAGTTAGTTGTGCTATTAAAAATGTCCTTCTTTCAATTTACTCTTTCATGTCTCAGACGGTGTATTACGAACGGTGAATGCTTCGCAACGGCTCTAGTATGACGGATTTCTTCTAAACAGTAACTTTGGTTACCTATTGGCTTATTAAATCAAAGGATCGATGCTGTAGTCTTATTCATCTTTCGGCCAATTTTGTCCACAAAAAAGTGGCGTACTCTCAGCCAAATCATCAGTTGACTTCTCTATCAATGGAACTACATATTTTGTTGCATTGTAGTCACACAGATGGGAGTTCTATCCCTCATCAATGTTATAAAAGTTTTTCTCTGAAGCAAAGGTCGAATTGTTTGATACCAGCTTCCAACTCTGTGGTTGTGAAGGCCACAACCACTTTTGCGTTGGGGACTAATGGAAGCCCGTGTTTTACCAAACTTCTGGTGTGAGTATAAGTATGTATTGTTGGAACGAAGCAAATAAAAAGGCAAAACTTAAGGCTTTATTGAGTTGACAAAATCGAAAGAGAGAGTTTTGTGTGTTGGTTTTCCTTTATACTTTTCGTAATACATGTGGATTGGTTATGTATTGCTTGTTGTATGAATTGAGTATACATGCTGTATATAAAAACTAACATGTATCTGTCCTAACTCTGTTTCAACAATACTCAGTAGATGGGACTCAACAGATACAATTTAGCTCATCATTCCCTTTCGAAATTGACAATGTACGAGTACATACGAGTATGTTCTCTCTGCTCACAGGAGGAAGTAATTCTTCAACTCTTGGGTAATATTGGACATTTCCCTTTGCAAGTGCAGAAAATACTCCCTTCTAGTCCTCGTTTTACCCCTTTTTGGGTTCAGAAAATTCCGAAAGAAATCAATTTCAATTGTGAAAGTCTTTTAAGCGCAACTCCGAGTATCTAATTTCCATTACATTACCCTGGCGAAACAGCAAACGTCGTCATCATCATTTGAAAACAATTCTTCAACATCACATCCTTGGTTCAATGGCTTCAATATCCGTTTTTGTTTTTTTTTTTCTTCCCAACACTCCCCTTATTCGATTTTCATGTGTACTCGTACATACTCGTAAAGTATAAATACGAGCAGTGGTACGAGTACATACAAGCACTCCGTGTCGTCGGAGTTCCGCTTTCTATACAACGAAATCCAGTTGAAGTTGGAAGTTTCCTAAATTCATTGTTATTGGGGGGAGGGAGAGGTGCTTTCATGTTTCCAACTGTCAGGAGGTACTCGTACAACCGTTGAGATGGCAAAAATGTAATCAAGTAGAAAAGCTACCGATTCATGAATATCAAGGGCCAATTTAAAACTGCAGTTGAAGGAACGTAATAGGTTAAGCAGCCATCCCTGTAAGTCTCTCCTCGGCCATCTTTAAGAGTCGGCCCCGGGCGGATGTAAAAACTAGGGATAACTCGGTCAGTTGTGTCGGATTGTGGTGGCTCGTTGGATGGTCGTTCTCTGGTCAGTGTTGCCTCAGCAATGCATCCCTTACAGGATATTGCACAGTTTGTGTGCACTTTTGGATAAAACATTCTTTTGGCAATGGATAGGGAGCTCCAATAGCTGAATAAATTCTTTACTTCGATAATGGATCCATCACCCAATTCAACCGTTTTTTTTTTTTTTTTGTTATTTTCTATCTTCGTTCGTGGAGGGTACTTGCAACCGTATCCGCATCCGTATCCGTATCCGGTATCCCAGGCGAACCAGTCCCGGCGCACAAATAAAATCATGAATTTAATTTCTACGAGTGGAATTTCAATTGAAAATTAATTAGTTTTGAAGCAGTCATATTTAAATTTCGAAATGTCGATTGACGATGAAGTGGGGAGCGTCCAATCTCGTCCAGGAATAGTGAACAGATGCGCGTTGGGATACTCGTATTTGTAATTTGCAAATGCACGGGTAAAACTTCATTTGGGCATGTTTAACTTTTGAAGAAGATACGAATTTCTACTCAAAGTGGTATTGTGATTCAATAATCGTAAAGTTAAATGATAGCCATTAAGTACGAGTTGCTCGTTACTCGTTACTCGTAACCCGGAAAATTGCTCTCCGAAGTGGATATCCAGTGGTGGGGAAATATGTTTAAGTGCTTGCTTCACAATTATTAATAAAATAAATACGAGATTCCTTACGGATTTACAACTTTGTTAACATCTTACCAAAGGGCCATTAATTGTGCCGGAATTAATTTAATGAATGGCAATAGCCTTTCAATTAAATGGATAATCGGTCGAAACGAGTTCCAATAAAAATACCTTAAGCACCAGATGCATCTATGCGAATACTTTGAATGCATGTTTGGCAGCATATTCATATGGATATGAGTTTGCGGAGTCTTTGGTAATGTTAAGGATTTCATATTGCAAAATTCTATGTATTAAACGGAATTATAGAATAAAGTGCTGTGCAGAATCCGTAACTGGTTCAAGATGGGAATGTTCCTTAACAAACATATCCAGCTGGCCAATTCCTTGCTCACTTTAAGTTGGTTGGTTTTGCGAGCCACCTAAAACTAGGTATTCCTTTACTGCGTTATTCTTCCGGGCATGAATCAAACACTCTTCGGCCTGTAGCACAGCTTATAATAACGGATGACCCAGAGGGTAATGATAGTTTTTCCAATTCAATTGTTATGTTTCAGCAGCTGTCAAAGTTACCAATGACATCCAGCTGTCAAAATATTCAGTAAGGTTTACCATTTCATCATGCATCGTTTTACGCTTGCCGAACGTGTGAAAATTGTTAAAAAACATCGAAATTCCGGCTCAGTTGTAAATGCAACGTTAATTTCGTCGTGAGGTAAAAATTTTTGAGCGTGAGTAAACTCTTCTGGATCTTAAGTCACCAACCAGACAAAAATTGGAGCAAAATGAGGAAAACATAGCCGCCGTAGCGGCTTGTATCGAAGGAAACCCAGAAATGTCGATTCGGCACCGAGCCGATCAGCTGAATTGGACATAGCCGAAGGGTCAGCCCGACTCCGGTTGGATTTGGGCCAACATCCGCATAAGATTGTGCTGACGCAAGAATTGAAGCCGGACGACCACAGTTCGCTAATGAGCGCTCGAAATGTTAGTCGTATGTCTGGATTGTGGCCAAAAAATCATCTCCTCGGACAAGGTCCATTTTGGGCTCAGGCGCTGTGTCGACAAGCAAAATTGCCATTCTTGAAGCGAACACAATCCAGAAGTGTTCGGCCAAGCATCAATGCATCCACAAAGATTGACTGTTTGGTGCCGTTTATGGCATGGCGGCATCATCGGACCTGTTTTCTTTCGAAATGAGGAAGGACACAGGTATAGAGCGATGTTAATCGACTTTCGATAACATTAATATATCCGAGCTGTGGTTCCAACAAGATGGCACTACATGCCATACAAGCGACGCAACGCTCGAAGTTGTGAGGGAAAAATTTGGCGACTGGGTTCATCAGTTGCGATTATGCTATTCTACACCATTCGATTATTTTTTCAGGGGCTACGTCAAGTCCTTAATCTACGCTAACAAACCAGTCACTTTGAACGAGCTCAAGGCCAACATTCGACACGCTATTGCCGGGAAAACGACGCACATATTAGACCGGATCATCAGAAAATAAAAAAATCAACCGACCGCTTAAGGCACTGGCAGCGAAGCCGAGGCGGAACTAAATACCACTCGAATAATATTCTTTCTACCCTACTTATGTATGTATTGTAAATAAGTAAAACACCTGTACATGCCTCATCGGCCGCTGGAAAATAAAGATGGTATGTCGTCGAAGGGAACTAATTGATGCTCCCAGACTGGCCGTTTATTTGAAAATTAAAATAACACCATTTTCAAGAAAATAAAAAGCAGATTAGCAAGTCAAAACAACAGCAAAACCGAAAACATCAGCTGAAGCTACAGGAACAACGAAAGCAGTAACAAAAACTACGGCAACAGCAATTCCAGCAACAACAAAAGCAGCAAAACGCGTAACAAGTAACAACATCAATAACAACAAAAGCAGAAACAACATCCGGAGCAACAACAAAAGATTTATAGTGGATAACGTAAATTAGAAGTTGACCACTGGCAAAAATGTATATATAGAACTGTTAGTCGCGTGGGGTCCATGTGATGATAACAGCCTTTGGAACCACTTGAATCGGTTGCAGAAGTTGAAGGTTCGGTGTCATTTAGGAGTCATCTTTTCAAGGGCCGTGGCAGAGTACAAATTTCAGCTCTCTAGGTTTTAAAACTTTCAACTAATTCTGTTGAAGTTCTCAGAAATTCTCTTCTGGTTATTTTATTGTCATAATTATGTATATTGCAAATAAAATAAGAGTTTATTGCAGCAACATTGAAAAGACGAAAAAAATATTAACATGGGCCATGTCTTGCTACGTCGAGCAACATTATAAGTTTCACGCAGTTTGTCGTTTGTGTCAACGCCGCCCTTGGTTTAATTATAACAAAAACTATTATTTCCGGCTTTTTCTTATTACAATAGTAAAATAACGGCCTTAGATTTTATTGGCACATGTGAAACAAGAGTTGGTGCCTTACAAAAGACAAATTGTTGTTTCAGACCCCATTCTTCTTATAAAGGCAAAGGTAACCAAGCACCTTATCGATTCTGGAGAAGATGGCCAATACGTTCTCTCTTATATTCTTATTATTCGCTTCTTATATTCGCTTATATCTCGCCTATCTACATGATAAGCCTGACTCTGTCTGTATGTGACGGTATAACGAAAACCAATGCAATGGTTTCCACTCTGCAAGAAGGCCTCCCCACTAATCATAATGATCTACGGCTACTTTTTATACGTTTTCATGACCTGATGACGTCTTCTTTAGCGTCTCATGTTAGCTCCAAACGCATACTACACCTCCAGAGAACACGGTCTAGTTTCAAAAACTACCATCGCTCCTAACCCACCCCTCAATTCTTTGCCGAAGCCTCCCAAATATCTGTCACTGTATTAGCAAAACGTAAGAGGATTACGAACTAAGATTTCTGCTATATATCTTAATTCGGAGATTCTGCCCTACGACATCTTTGCCCTCACAGAAACCAATCTCACCCCTGATATCAAGAATAATGAATTATTTTCCCAATTCTAGATAAAGAGGAGAATTTATATGGCCGTGGTGTACATCTACTCGTAGCTATACACTCTCGTCTCAAGTCTAGACTCTTTAAAAAATCGTCCACATTCCTATTTGCAAAAGCAACCTATATATTTGTTGCTGCTAAAATATATTCACCCCTCTCAACCAATTCAAATTACCAGCTAGCTGTTGATGCAATCGACTACATTTTTAATGCTGCTGATCCCAATGACGTTTTTATTTTTTTAGGTGTCCTACTATACTGCAACAAATCCTACCTCTGATAAAGAAAATCTTTTCATCGATTGCCTAACTGACTCTGGTCTATATCAATTAAGTGGTGTCACCAATATTTATACCGAAATTTTAAAATGTCTCTCACAATCTGTGCCTTTTTTACCCAAAAGGAATCCCTCATCGTCACCACCCTGGTATAATAAAGAGCTGCGATCTCTTCGTAACAAGAGAAATAAGCTCTGGTATACTTACTTAAAATCGCGTTCCGACTCCGATTTCTTCTACTACCAGTCTGCCCGAATAAATTTCTCTGTACTTTGCCAACCTCTCTATGACAACTACTTAAACCGAATGGACCACATACTCATTTCCGACCCCAAAAGATTCTTTCAGTTCATCAAAACTAAAAGCAAATCGGATAACTATCCATCATCTCTAAATTTTCTTGATAGGTCCTCGGGCGGTCCCTAAATTATTGCAAATCTCTTCGCAATTCATTCCCAAGAGCCAGACCATTCTTACTTTTCCTACTTAAACAGCTGCCCACAAACAACGAAATTTCCAACGATATTTCCAACTATCGACCAATTGCTAAGGTGTCCTGCATACCTAAGCTTTTTGAGAGCATTATCTATGACATAATGCTTTTCCATTGTAAATCTATTGTTTCCCCAAACCAGCACGGATTTTTCAAAGGCAGATCTACGACCACCAACTTAACGGAATTCGTATCAAGCACTTTATGTGCACTGGAATCTGGAAATTAAGTTGATGTGATTGCCACCGATTTCAGCAAAGCCTTTGATAGAATTGCTCATGATATAATCCTTCTAAAATTAAAGGCTCTTGGTTTCCAGATAAACTTTATAACTTGGGTTCAATCCTATTTAAATGAACGACTTTACTATGTTCTATTTAGGTCCATGGTTTCTGACCCAATTAAAGCCTCCTCTGGTGTCCCCCAAGGCAGCCACCTTGGTCCCTTATTATTTATTCTGACTATTAATGATGTTGCTTGTATCATTAAAAATTCATACATATCTGTTTACGCAGATGATATGAAAATATTTAGATATACTCGTATATCATCTTCCTCAGACAGCCTACTTCTGCAACAAGATCTAGACAGGTTTTGTACTTGGTGTCAGAAGAATTTTCTTGAGCTTAACGTCAATAAGTGTCAGGCTATAACTTATACCCGTAAACGCCTCCTTCCTTCACCTCGTTGCTATCTAATTTTTCATCTGCCTGTTCCCTTAGTGAATGAGTTGCGTGATTTAGGTGTTATCTGCGACAAGGAAATCAATTTCCGTTCTCACATTGATAGTATAATAAAAAAAGCCAACTCTGCCTCAAGAATATTCTTATTTCCACCTAACCTTCTATAACCGCTCCCACCCTTTAGTTTTTAAGTGAAAATGTTAGTTTTAAGTATGTATATGCTTGCAATAAGCTTAATAAATCTAACAGACGAGGACTCACAAAATGCTTTCAAGAAAGCGAGCGTTCTTAGGAAAAGTGGTGGATCCTGGGCTGAAATTAGCCAAGAGGTTCTGGCTGCACTGACAGAAATGTAATAGGATCCACAGTATCAGGCGACCATGGCATGCTACAGCACACTGAGAACATTAATCTCTCTCTCTCTCTCTCTCCAAAGAGGAAACAGGTGTTCTTATTAATAGCAAAGTCCTTTAAGCCATACAAATCTCTTACTCCGGATGGTATTCTACCTATTATGCTACAGAAAGCACCGGAGGTAGCAATCCAAAAACTTATGGAAATCCTTAGACACAGACTAAAAATAGGGTACATACCAATAGCTAGGAGGGAAGTTAAGGGGGTCTTTATACCTAAAGCTGGAAAACAGGGGCATATAACAGCAAAAGATTTCAGGCCAATAAGTCTGTCATCATTTATGCTCAAAACCCTGGAGCGATTATTGGAGATTCACATTAGGAATAGTAATGTCTTTTACTGACTGAGTCACAGCATGCATTCATGAAAGGAAAATCTGTAAAAACCACCCTACACGAGGTGCTGGGGAAAATAGAGAAGAGTTTACACTTCGGAGAGTTTACGATGGCGGCCTTCCTCGATATTGAAGGAGCCTTCAATAACGTGGAGTGCACCGCCAATAAAAATACTCTAGTAGATGCTAACACTAAACATGGCATTACAAACTGGGTTTGCAACTTGCTTGCAAACAGGAAAATAAATTGTTCCATTGGGCAAAGCTCAATGTACAATGGGTATAAGTGCCACGGCATACGCAGATGACGTTGTCGTAATAGTGCAGGGAAAATACTTAAATACTTTAAGCGACGTTATGGAGATTGCCCTACAGATGATCAGCATTTGGGGAAAAAGTTGTGGTCCCAATGCCAACCCTTCCAAAACGGAACTGGTGCTCTTTACCAGAAAGTACAAGATACCGCAATTCAAACTCCCAAAACTCAACGGAGTGCATTTCTCCCTTTCGGATAGCGCGAAGTATCTGGGTGTGATTCTGGACAAAAAACTGAATTGGAATCTTAACGTAGCGGAAAGAACCACAAAGGCATATAATGCTCTTTTTATCTGCAAAAGAAGAGTAGGAAAAATTTGGGGCTTCAAACCAGCTATGGTGTACCGGCTGTATACGGTAGGGGTAGGACCCATATTTACATACGGCGCACAAACAAGATAATGATTTACCTAGAATTGGTGGCGGTTCAAAGAACGGCTTCCATAGCCATTATAGGTGCGTTCCGTACCACCCTTACGGTAGTATTGGACACTTTTTTGCACCTAAAACCGCTTGATTTACAGATCAATAACCTTGCTGGCAACAGCGATACGACTCACTAATCTGGGTTACTCCAAGAGAAGTAGTTTTGGATACGGCACAGTCCTAGCGGAGCTACTGCCAGGCAATCAAATTCAAATGGATTAAATTCCTTCCTTGTTCGACTTCGACATTCCGTATGATATAATATATCCGGAGAGGGAGGACTGGTAAAAAACTGCCATAATCAGGTCAAATGAAATTGCAATTTTTGCAGATGGCTCAATAACAGAGGAAGAAGCCAGAACTAAGAGTAAGAGTGTCTATAAGACTACCGGACTCAAGCAGTGTCTTCCAATCAGAGCTTCCGGCTGTCCTCAGGGCGGCTGAGCTAGTTAATGCAGATGATATTGCTACCCGAAAGAAATGTCGCTGTCTACATCGATAGTCAGCCGCATTCAAGGCAATGGAATCAGCCAACGTCAACTCTGATACAGTCAGCACAGCGCTTAAGTCACTATAGGTACAGTCAGAACCAGGCAAGATTGTACTGGGTGCCGGGACACTGCGGTATTAAAGGAAATAAACAAGCGAACGAGCTTGCAAGAAAAAGAGGGCTACTCGACAATAGAGAGGTTGCCAAAATCTAGCCACCTCTGTGCATAGAGACAGGCACTATCGAGGAAAAAATCACAAAGACTGCCAACTTAAGGTGGGCAAGGCTCTTTGGCCGCTATTTGACGGCAAAAGATCTACGAAGTTAATGAAATTAAACACCGATAAGCTTAGGACATTAATAGGAATCCTAACAGGGCACTGTCTTCTGCGGTACCATGCAAGGAGACCCCAATTATCAGATACGGATATCTGCAGATTCTGCCGTGATCTGTAAGCTGTTGAGGACATAATATACATACTGTGTGAATGCGAGGCAGTATCGCGTAGTCCAAGAGGAAATAGACGGCACAAACTTCAAAAATCTTCTGTGTTTCACCAGGGCGATTTTTTAGGTTTTTGCCATTTCAATTAGTTCCACAGGGATCGCGATGGGCCCATTTTGGTGGCTGCCAGAGGAATCCTAGTATACCAGTTATCGAGTGTAATATTACGACCCACACCCTTGATTAGATCGGCAAGTCTACAATATTTACGAGGCTGATTGTGTCATTTGGTAACTTATACGGGTCGTATTTGGCTGAATGCCTACGTATATTTCATATGGCTGAAGATAAGCTGTTTTGGCGTCAACCATAGTGGGTTTGCTTGGTATGGAGACTAAACCAGAGAATCGGCCTCTAAATGCTGATAGCTGTTCATCGATTGTCACATACCTGTACTTGGAAACCGTGTAGTGTTTTTTGAAGTTATTACTCATCAGGTCACACAATTCTCTGATCAAGCTGTAATCGGGAATCTCTGTATGATGCATCGTTAAATCGTACACAGCGAAGAATGAACAGGAAACGTCGAGAAGACATGACATTTGCCCAGAGATCAAGGAAATTCAAATGTGAAGATCTAAGCACACCAGACATCAGTCCGGCTTTTAGCACTTTTGGCTTCTCCTTTTTGTCCAGGTAAATGTAAATGATGTCGTGAGCTCTTTGTCTTATTCTTTGGCTTGAAGAGTTTTTTTGACCATCTTGTTAGCTTATCCTTGCCTAAATAATACTCAAATGTAGAGAAACCTTCTTCATTTTCTGATTCGCTGGTACTCTTGTTAGAGTCAGAACTATTGTACGATCTTGTTGTTCAATAGAGTATTCTATCATGTCCATGTTCCGTGGGTTAGAACCGTCTATCCATCCGTCGGAGCTCTTCGGAACTGCTCAAAGAGATCGCGTATGACGAGTTCACTCGTGTAGAGGTCAAAGCGTTCATTACGCCATAAGCAAGTGGGGGTGGCCGTGGTGTAGTGGTAGTAGCAATCGCTTCTCACTCGGAGGGTCCAGGTTCGAATCCTGCCCATGGCAAGTCAGTTTTTCATTTGTGTAATTAGAACTCAGACAAAAAAAATTCTGCGTGAGAAGGCATAACACTGACACGTAGATTTGGCTGTTGTAGGGTTTCAAGCACAGAAAAAAATACTGTGAATTATACCTCCAATCACTCTGAGTGAAGAAAAAACTCTCCGTCCAATTCGCACTCCTACCCCCCCCCCCCCCCCCCCCCTGTAGAGCAAATATCGAAACCAAACACACCTGAGTTTCAAACCACTACAAAACAATTTTCCTTTCTCTTCCTTCTACCTTTCCGCCCGAGCCAAGGCAACAGTAAAAGGGTATCTATCCCCTTAGGTGCGCTGGTCCTGGTCCAACCTAGTCTCAACAGCAAACTGGATGATCTAAGAAGCATTATAGTCTTAGACTTTAGACCATAACCAACATGCCTTTCGAACTAACACGATTTCTCACCAGCTGCCTCCAGTTTCGCACACCGAGTTGATTAAGGTCTCCTTCGCTAAGATTCGGCCCTCCTCCTCCGCCTCTCGGGGTTAGAATTGAAGACTGTTTGGCCAGCCATCTCGGACCGAAAATCAGATGCAGTATCTTTCTTTCGAACCGGCCTAGTGTTTCATCATCCGCTTTCGAGAATGTCCAAGCCCCTGGGCCATAGAGTAGGACCGGGATGACAGGAGTCTTGTATGAAGCCAGTTTGATGTTACGCGAGAGGTCTCTGGTACTGAGCCGATGTCTGATTTCAGGGCGGATGTCAGTGCTGCTTGTAATTACGGGCCAAAGGCAGATGAAGTCCTTAACTATTGTACCTCGATGTTGTAATTGCCATTGGTGAAATTTTGGTCAAACTGACTGTGGTGTACATCCCTTTTCGGTGGCCCCATATATTTTTTTTTTTTGCCTTCGTTAGGCTTTGATCCATTTTTGCTGCTTCATTTACATCTCGCTGTGTTCATCCAACCACATCAATGATATCTGCATGCGCAAGTAATTGAACGGACCATGGCTCTTTTATTGGACAGCGAGTTTTGCACGATGCTTACTAGGGCGATACTAAAAACGTCACATGGCAGCGCGTCGACTTTTCTAAAACTTTTCATGACATTGAAGATCATAGCCTTACGGCACAGCCTGCCAAGTTATAGACATGGCGTTATATAGCTTGCCCGTATGAGAATATAAGTGCCTATCTGGAATTCCTGGGTCTTTTCCAAGATCTACCGTAGAGTGAATATTTGATCGATGGTGGATTTTCCTGTCCTGAAACCGCACTTGTATGACCCAACCAGCTTATTAGTGAAAGGTTTCACGACAGAAAAAATCTCATAGGCGATGTTTACGAGACTTAATCCACTATAGTTGGTGCAATCAAAAGCATTCCCCTTTTTGTGGATCGGACAAACGATGCTAAGATTCCATGATTGGGGCATGCATTCCTCTGACCATATCTTACAGATGAGCAGATACATATTCCAAGACAGGTCATCTCCAGCTATTGAAAATAGGGTAGCCCGCCTGCGTCAGCAGTTTTATTAGACTTTAGCTTCGATATTACTTCTTTAACTTTGTTTAGGCCAGGGGGAAAGGGTTCTCTGTCGTCGTAGTACAGTATAATTGGTTGACAGTGGGATTTTGACCAATATCCTTGCTATATTGTCTGCAGAAATAATTTTTCCATATTTGCAGCACCGACTGCGACTCTACTTTTACACCTTGTGAACTTCTTTTATGCCCATAGAGCTCACAAGCAGTTGTCGCCCTTTCATGCAATGCAGCCTATCTACCTCCATCGTTAAACCAGAGGTTTCCTTGTTCGGTGCTTTGCACCAATCACATCTGAATTTAATCGTTGATTACATTGGTGTTCTACGGTTTGTGTATCTGAGTCTCTTCGCATTACGACTTTTCAACTTTGAAACTTTAGTGGTCTTACGTGACCCTACTGCGACTTTAGTACCCGCATTTGTACAACCGGGTAATGATCCGACTATATGTTGCTGATACCTTTAATGGTGTTGAAAACCACCGCGACGATGATCGACAACAACTTCGTTCACCCAACCAAGAAGACTAAAAACCAATAAGAACGCTGCAGGAAGAGACGAATTACGTTAGGAGGACACATGAATTCACCGGATGAAGGTATGTCCGGCGGGTGAAGTTTCAACATCGTCTGTCTGATCCTCTTGAAGGAAGGCCTTCTAAACTGTGCCTACTACAGAGTCTCATTGAGATCGCGCACAAGGTATTATTTACCGTTCACTTGGAACCCAGCATTAACAATCTGACCGGTCCTTATCAATGTGCACCTGGCAAGTCCATCATCGACCAGACATTTACCTTATGGAAAATCTTGAAAAAAACCTGAGGAACTTCACCATCTGTTAATTGAGTTTGAGCCGGCATGTAACCGTATTTATAGAGACGGGCTACACAGAGACGCGCTACACAGAGACACGTCAGGTTTCGACATACCTTTCAAACGCATTCAAAAGAAGTGACGTTGGCATATGATTTCTTCAATATCCTGCACACCAGATGCATACATATAGCCACGGCAATACAAAAGCGAAAGGGTTTTCTATAGGGTTAATCTCACTCTAAGTTAGGAAGAAATCTGTGCTCCATGGCAAGCCATGCAAAGGAAACCATTAACCCAAATAAAGTCGTCACATGCCATAGTGCAAAACTGTGTTATGATTGATTGATTCCCGGCAACTGTCAATCTTTGCCCCGAATCAAAAATAACACTGGAATCCACTTATTCCCGATGTGGATTCCGCCAGGTAGCGCTTTGATGACTGCTACACCTGGGTAAATAAAAGTTGAAGGCCACGTGATTTTAAAAGAAACACGAAACCCTTCCGAACTGAAAAAAAAACGCCAAGTATGGAGTATGTGCCTTAATCAACTTTTCTCCAGTTCCCTAACTACTGTGGTGTATCGGTAGATTTGTGGGAAATGTAGATTGCCTAATAGCGTATCACTCGTCACAATTATTTATTTGTTTCGACTGTTTCGTTTGCTTTTTGGGCCTTTCTGCCATCTGGCTTCGGCCAGTTTTATATTTTGTCGTTCCTTGTTATTTTATTAGTTGTTGCTCTCTTTGTCTGTTTCTTTTTTCCCTCGTAGGAGGTTGTCGTATTTCTCGGCCGTCCGAATACATCCCTCTGCTACTCTCCTTCGGTGCTCCATCGGTGGCATGCTAGCTTAAAAAGGGGTTGTCGTCTCTTCAGCCATCAAACGTGACTTTTAAGGCTGATACGTCATTGGGATGTGTTTGGTTATGTTGGCCGTCCGCCTGCATACAACTATTGCTCCCTCGTTGGGGTGTAACTATAACAGAGATCGTCGTCTCTTCACCCATCGATCGCCTTGCTCTCTGCTGTCGTTATAGTATTCGGGTGTCTGGCGTGAAACGAACGTCTATCCCCACCGGTCAGCGACTTTCAGAGATATGCTGCCCGTTGCGAGTTCCTGGTTCGTCGTGAGTCTCCTTACCGTCCTTAGGGCTTCACCAGCTGAACCGCCTCGTTACACTCGGAAGAGAATCGGTAGCAAGTAGCAATCGGACGTGTGTTGATAGTGCTCTCTGATAAAGTGATATTTTCAACTGGTTTATAAAATTTGAAATTCCCAAGTGCAATTGAAACAGATTATAAGACAGTGACTTTAATAAAATACAAGCTTTAGAAATAGCATAAAGTTTCTAATAGGTATACTAAATTCTTTTATTAAACATCCCTTTCTCCCTTGTGTTTATAAAATTAAAATAAAATTATAATAACATATAAAATAAGCAAACATGTATGTGTGCAGTCATTGTGGTGATAGTCTACCTTCAGAAGGTGATTTCGCTATATGCATGCTGTGTAACCGAAAACTTCATTTCGAATGCACTACGGTTACGGAGAAATCGTGGAGAACCATGGGTGAGCGAAGAGAAACATGGAGATGTCAAATCTGTAGAAACAGGGGTGATGTCCAAAACGTGGATACATTAAGCAATACATTAGTGTCTCAAGGACAAGATCTCCCCTCGGCAAAGAGAGTGAGACCAGCTGGTAGTCCATGTCAAACCAATTCTAACGATGACGCTAATGCAGCTATTCTAGCTGAGATCAAACTTTTACGTAATGAAATAAAAGAAATAACCACTAGCTGCGAGTTTCTCAGCTCAAAATATGATGAACTCAACGCAAATATAATAAAAAACAATAAACTAGTCGAACAATTCACTACAGAAATAATTGAACTAAAGGAAAACAATAACAAAAAAGACGAAATAATACAAAACATGCAGTCACAAATTAACAACATGGAACACGAAAACCTTTTAGAAATAGTCAAAGAAATTGGTAAAACTATACATCTAGAAATAAATGACAATGACATAAGCGACATTTATAGGACTAAAACCAAAAATCCTGAAAAGTCGTCAATTATCGCAACATTTAACACGAAGGTTTGCAAAACTAAATTCATCCAACAGGCGCGCGCAACCCGACCTATCAAACTGCAAACAATATTGCAAAAATATTGCAACAATAATGCTAATGCAAGTGCAAAGTTTCCCGATGCCACAATTTACATCAACAATCAGCTGACAAAACATAACAAGCAGTTGCTCTGGTTAGCCAAAGAAAAGGCAAAACAAGTAAACTGGAGATTTGTGTGGGAGAGCATGGGGAAAATACTGGCAAGAAAGAATGAGAACACACAAGCGGTATTGATAAGCACGGTTAACGATGTGGACAAAATGACACTCACATCATCATAGATGATGCACTGTGTACGAATAACGAGAAATACAAATCAATGTCAATGAAAATGATGAACACACAAGGAGACTATAACTTAGTTAATATTGAATGTAAGGTAGTGCATGGTTTTAGCGGCATCGATACAAATGATTTAAATAAGAATATGGGTTGCTATTTAAGTTTCAATATAAGATCGCTTCGTTTGAATTGGGATAGTTTCTACCTCAGTTTAAACCATTTTATAAACTCACTTAAAATAATAGTTCTTGTGGAAACGAATATTGAAGATGAAGAAATAGGATACTATAAACTGGATGGCTTTCATAAACCAGAATTTATAAATAGAACAAATCGTAGAGGAGGAGGTATTTTAATGTTTATCCGAAATAATATTGACTATATACGTCTACCTTCAGAGAGTGTTGCTTATGAATATCTAAAAATTTCTATACCCAAAGAGAAAGAAATCCTTTTTGGTGTGTATAGACCACCTGGATTAAGCCAGAAAGCATTTCTTGAAGAATTCGAAAAAAATATTATCGTATTAAAAAACAAAGAAGAAATAACTGTTCTGTTGATATCCCATATTAATATTGGTAATAATAATTGTAGTCATGTGAAAAACTACTTGGAAATGTTGGCGTCATTAGGCCTTGTAAATGCAATTGATAAATATACAAGGATAGATCCAAAAAGAGGAACAAAGTCTATAATAGACCATATCTTAGTTAGCACAGTAGACTATCGAATTAAGTCTTTTGTTATTGAAAGTGGTATAACGGATCATTACCCGATCCTTTACTATAAAGAAACAATGAAACAAAATGTAGAACAAATCATATCTGTACCATACATCAGTACAAAAAAAGTAGACAGATTAATATCTGAAGCAAACTGGAACGAAGTATTAAATGAAGGTGTGTCAGTTACTCTCTATGAGAAGATGGTCCTCAAATTGCAAGATATATATACAAAATCCACGTGTGTGAGAATAATAAAAAGTAAATGTAAAAATAATGCCTGGATGTGTCCTGAGCTAAGAGATGTGTCCTAAATGCAAAAGACGAGATGGTCTTTATAGAAAATGGAAAAACAATAGGTCAAATCTAAGCTACGAAACTGAATACAAACACTTTCGAAACAAATTAAATAAGGAAATAAAAACACAGAAGTCAACATTCTATAAAAACAAGTTTGTCGAGGTTAGAGCAGATCCGCGCAAAACATGGGGTTTAATTAATGAGACATTGGGAAGGCTTAAGCTCACCGTTGATGAAGTAATTGTGAAGAACTTTTCGTCAGAAAAATGTATAACCACCATATCAAACAAATTTGCACAACACTTTTCCCAACAAGTATATAAAATACTACATCATTGTCAGCAGATAACATCGAATCACCACAACATAACCATCAGCAATACAATATTTCCAACTGAAACCAACTGAGGTCTATAATACAATAAGACGCTTGAACGAACGAAAATCCGCAGGGGCCGATGGTATCCGATATTAAACAACACGCTGATATTTTTGCCCCCTTACTGTGCAAATTGATAAATTTAAGTCTGGCAGAAGGAAAAATTCCCAAAACCTTTAAAACTGCAGTAGTAAGACCAATTTACAAAGGTGGTAGAAAATCTGAAATAAGTAACTATCGACCTATATCCATTTTGCCAGTGATGGACAAATGCATGGAAGAAATAATGGTTAGTCGCCTTTATAGTTTTATTGATAAATATTCACTCATTCACCAACGTCAATACGGCTTCCAGAAAAGCAAAAGCACGGGAACACTGCTAGGGGAATTCTCAAATTGTATCAATGAGAGCTTAAATAAAAGCCACCATATACTGGTACTGTTTATGGACTTTAGTAAGGCGTTTGATACCCTAAACCACACAAAACTCTTAGAAGCCCTCGAACGTATAGGCATTCGGGGTGTAATAGCTGATTGGATTAGGGACTATTTAAACAACCGCCAGTTCTGCGTAAAAATTAAGAACGTGTATAGCTCTATGGAACAAGTGCATTACGGCGTCCCCCAAGGATCGAAATTAGGCCCTATTCTTTTCATTTTATATTCAAATGAACTTCTAC
This sequence comes from Volucella bombylans, assembly GCA_949129095.1. Classification (NCBI taxonomy): domain Eukaryota; kingdom Metazoa; phylum Arthropoda; class Insecta; order Diptera; family Syrphidae; genus Volucella; species Volucella bombylans. The sequence goes on along the minus strand of OX422140.1, from coordinate 381,910,424 downwards.
GTACTTTTAAAAGAAGTATTCCATTTGCTTATGCAGATGACACGGCGATAGTAGTTCGTCACAGGTCTCTTCAAACAGCGACTGAAATAATGCAGGAAGAGTTCAGTAATGCTGTAAGGTGGTGTCATGACAATGGCCTTGTAATCAACGCAGCAAAAACTAAAATGATGCATATTCGAAGCCCACATCATAACGTTACACAGCAGAAAATACGGTTCGAAAATGACTCATGTGCTTCGACACCAAAACAGCTTATCGAAGTAGTAGAATCCTATAAATATCTTGGAGTAATTATTGACAGCCATCTTACCTGGAGTAAACACATTGACAAAACCCGAACAGATATAAAGAAAGCTTTATTCGCACTTGTACATTTGCGATACCTAGCAACACAGCAAATTCAGAAGCAAATTTATTATGCCCTGGTTGAGTCCAAGATAAGGTATGGCATACTTGCTTGGGGAAGCTCATCTTACTCGCATATAATGAAACTTCAAAAGCTGCAAAATATGGCGCTGAGGATAATCAACCAAAATGCGATCTCCGAAGAAAGACACTTCAAAGCGATGACAGTTCAACATATATACAAGATGGCCGTTATTCTTGAGTCTTATGACGACCTACGTTTTAGAAAACCAATCGACCATGATATTAACACTAGAAGACGTGCTCAAGGTATGTTCCAAGTGCCTCGAAATTATAACAATTATGGTAAAAGGCAACTTATATATACCGTTCCTTCAATTTTAAATGAATTACCTGAAAGTCTAAGGAATATAACGAACCTATCCAGTAGAAATAAAGTGATTAACAATTTCTTTCTAAATTTATAAATTTATAATATTTAATTTAAAATAAGTTTATTGAAATGTTTCCGATTTGTATTTTATATAGCAAAATGTAACCATGTTTAAATTGTAATTTTAACTCTAAAAACTTGAACACTTGTTTACCTGAAAATAAACCTTTTTGATACGCAATCTTCTGCAGAAAAGCCATTGAGGCTTCGCGGAAAAGTATAAAAATTGTTAAGCCTTAAGAAATAAAAATAAATAAATAAATAAATGAAAAAAAAAAAACTCCCGCTGAACACATGTGGCTTGTTTTCCGAGGTCTGGGGTTGATGGACTATTGCCTGATTTGGGCATGGCTATCTTCCACCTCCGTCAGAACGCGGTATTCCCACTCATAAAAAAAATAAGACCCAAAGGACTTTGTACAGGAAAGAGAGTCAACCAGGAAAGCGGCAAAATTTACCACAACAACTATCGGAACGGAGTTTCATAAACTGGACATATGCTAGAATTGGAACGATAGGTCGTAGGAGTGATTGCCCTAAGAATCTTAAGGGTGCAATCGATAGAAGCAGGTACGTTTCAGAAAGTCTTTTCAGCAAGGATTCCCCTGAAACCATATGTCGAGCTTCATTTTCAATTAAACTCGGATTTTTGTTTGCTTCTTTGTGTCCAGCCTCTTAGAAGAATTCGTCAACTGCTATTTCTCCTTCTCACTCGATTTGCTGGCACGCAGAGAAGACAAATGGTTCTCCTTAATAAGGACCCTGGAGGAACACTTCAAGTAAGATTAAAATCATATTACAACCAGCACGAATACTGTTTTTTTGCTTTTTCTTTAAAACAAAAAAAACCACAGAGTATCTCACAGCTCCAGTTTGGAACAAAAGAAGAAATTCTCTCTTTTATTCTTTCGGCAAATGAAACCACACACAGACGTATGTTATGTATACGCACGTGGACACAAAACCACATATATGTGTCGTACACAAGGATTGTTGGACCTTCAATTCCACGTTCGCATTCTTTTCATTTTTGTTTTCCTTTTTCTTCTCTTTATCATCTGCAGAGCAAACCTTTTAGATGATTATCTAACCAAACTGTCACTCATACGTTCAGTTACTCATTTTTCCACTTTTATCCTCCTACTATGCCTATTAGGTGAGCTACAATTCCATATCTCTCTCCCTGGTAAGTCCTGGCAATGAAGTATCTATCTATCCATGCCCGTGTTGGAGAGCAGCTTCCTTTTCATTATTTTTTTTTTTTTGTTTTCTCTTCCAGAACATCACGTAAAAATTTCGTTAACAGACACGTCGTCGGAAGTTGACCCAACTCATTTGGGAATATCAAAGCCATTCTTCTCGTCAACCTGGGTTAACTGCAAAGCGAAACTCAATGGTTACAGAATTTCCAATTAACCGCAAATTACGGTTTCGTTCTTCCGCAGTTTTCTTCCGCTGGGAAATGAGCTTAATCCGCTCGACTTAATAAACATGCAGAATTTAGCTCGCAGGCATACTCAAATGAACGGATACCAAGAGGATACATACGTACTCATACTTTAACCTACGCAACTTGTCGCACATCATGTGATTTTCCCCTGGGTTAAGCCTTCCAGGCGCGGACTGTCATATGTGTATACATATTCGACTACGGACCCACAGCTTTGCCCTTAGACAAATCGCTATAGTGTAATGGTGATATTCTCCGGATAGTTGAATGTATCTAACAAGTTTCTATTCCGACACAATTGTGGAGTGAATCAACGGTGCGATTAGTAGGAGTGTTGAGGGATTAAAGGTTTCAAAAATAGTCCTCCACCTCCGAAAACATCGATTCGATTTACCCATTTCGATGCCGAGTGACAGAACCATTCGAAATGGATTGGCGGCTATTTAAAAATTCGACAACCTTTTGCGGAAGGGACAGTTTCCACACAACAAATCAGAAAAAAACCCGGAAGTCAGTAGTATATTGAATTATTTGTTAATATGCCACAAATTTGATTCATTCTGCCTCATGTTATATTTAGATGAATATTGGCCGAAGGAAGGTATCCGGAATATGAAATAGTCAAAACGTGGAAGCAATTTTAAGCAAACGGTGTCCATAAACGGCCCCTGTGTCACTCTTAATCGAGCTCAAATGGCATTCCTCACATAGGGAATTTGTATTTCCCACACATACCTGACACATTCCTCTTATTGGCATCCTTCAAATGAGATTGACCTCCTTCTGCCGCCCTTTCATAAGTGACTAGCTTAACATTTAAACCCTTTTCTCAATTAACCGTCAGTAAATACTCGTATCGGCAACCACGTGTCGAAGTTGGTTTGAATTTCGCTCGAAGGACCAAGTCGGGTTTTTTTTAATTCTCTATGGGAAATTAGTAAACGAAAGAGGAAACCGTTAAACGGAGAAGTCTTATTGATATTTCGTAAACTAGATGGACTAGTGCGACTGAGCATTGCCAGAGGCTGTATCTGTGTGATTACATTAGGCATAGCATGTGCATGGGCTGTTTTCTGATAGATACGTACGTTTTCCATTCATACTGAAAGTTGTAGGCTTAACGCTAATGCAGGTCTATGTCTTCCTATAGTTATGCCATCGAATTCGTCCTGAGAAAACCTCGACTATTTTTCGATCGAAACCGGAAGTGTCGGTGTATATTTGTAATAGTCTCTAGCTATACTCCACCACAGCTACTCACCATCGCGTCTGATTTCTGGATATATATCCTAGTTGTCCCCGGTTTTACCCAAGTTGTTGTGCTTCTTCTTCGAATTCTCTGTGTTTTTTTTATTTATTTGTATTTTTATAACATAGGTAGTGAGCTCAATGTGTTTACACACCGCATGTGCCTCGGGGAATTAGGGAGAAAGAAAACACAAATTCCGATGTACGTTGGTCTTGAAACGAGGAACGAGAGTCACGATATTTCAGATTACGTCCAAATGTCGGCTGGAGATTAAACTGATGAACATTCATAATTGACTGGTGCTAAGGATGAACATTTGAACGAATTTTGGCTGCATCGAATATGTGGTCATTCCAACGTAGTATCGAGATTACCTTCAAGTTGTAACCATCCGATATTGGTTGCTGTTAACGGAATGGCCACGAAGAGCAAAAAAACAGGAGCACTATCTCAGACAAGTGACAACAGACAAGTCCTCCGAAGGCACAGCTTTTGTTTGGATTCATTGTGGAAAGTTTTCATAGCTCAAGAGCCAAAACTTGCCTAGTAAAGCACCGATTTGGAGTCAAACATGCTTAAGCTTAATGCTTTCGGTGCATCTTGACTGTCCGTGAGTATAGGAATGGGGGCGCCTTTTACACCTAAAAATGCTGCTGGCACATTTAGATACCACGAAGATCAATTTGAAGGACGCTGATACTTTTCTCATTGACTTTGCAATGTTTATTTTTAGGCCAGGCATCAGTGGGATGGGCAAAACTGCACCTTCACCTGACGCCTGTTGCACAGTTTTCTAATTGGAATCTTAAATAGACTGTTCGGTGTTCACACCTTAACCGGGATCGAAGACATTCATTTCTCAGCCATTCATGGGACAAAATAACCACTGAGCACAAACACTCTATCCAATTTTCTGGAAAACTCAACGTATGCTGGGGCATTTTACGAGTAGTCGTACCGTCTTGTATGCTCGTAGGAATTAGTTTCGATGTAATCAAACGGCGATATCCGCAGCCAGACTAGCGGAAGTTTATTTCAGCTACTTCGACATATTCGGAGTTCAGGTCAGATCGTCTCTAGTGTTTTACGTGGGAGTCTGCCCACGGAGAACCTCACCATTCTGATTTATAATAGGAAATAATTCCCAGGATACCTTCAACTCAACTCGCTTGTAGAATGCCCTACCGAGCGCTCTATTTCCTGGTCGTTATAACTTGCAAACATTTAAGACCAATGTATATCGGTAACTTCCTTTTCTTTCCCCCTAACTTTCCTTCGCGGGGAGGGATGTACAAACAAATTATATAAAAAAAAAATTTTCTATCATTTGATCGTCCTGTGGAAACTCCATTTAGACCAGTACTAACTCGAAATCATCGTGTAAGCTAGACTTATCTTTTGGTCGAGGGTGGGGCCTACCTAAAATCTTCGCCAACCTTTGGGTCATGCGCTCTGTAGTATTTTCTACATTTTTGGGATTTCCTAACAACAGTCGGTAAAGCCTCCTTGCGATTTAGGTACGAATCACAGTCATCAAGACGGTCCCATACGGGGATCTACCTCTTCAAATCAGGTTGGATATAGAATAAGTCGGGCTACCAGTAAGACCCTACAGATCTCATATATCGACTGGACGCTGAAATACCTGTAAATATGCCGCTGGTCAAATGCTATATACTCGTACATCAGCTGCAACTCTGATGTTCTTTTGCATCAGACCAGCTCTGCTCTTCCCCGTTTATTATCAGACTACGCCATTGAAAAGACGTAGCCTGTGTAATAGGGCGAGCGCTCGGCGCTCAGGTCAATAAGACACTTTCGTGCTGATGCTGACGTAAGTATGACGTTAAAATCGAACTAGTCTTAGGAAGGGAGGATATCTTTGGTAGGATAGTTTGTAAGCATAGCGAACACGACACCAAGTCTGGAAACGGGCTTAGACTTGCAACGGGACACAATGTTACTACAGCAAGCACACGGTTTCGTCATCTCAATATACACAAGAGAACATGGCGGCTGCTTATTCAAATTGCGAGTGACGTAAGGTATGCTTCCGGTATTCTGGACGTCCTCGCATCAATACCTTGTTGCAGCGAAGTTACGAATGCGAACTTCCCAAGTGGAACTGTGGGAAGATACAACGTAGAAAAGCTGTAATCGCAGAACTCATATCCCGAAATCGCTCAACAACTCCTATGATGCCAGCATCATTTACCGCAGACCAGAACCAACGCTGTCAAAGTTCCATCAGAGACGCCGCCACTGATGTGCTGTTAGATAAGGATCCAGTGATTTGGAGAGGCTTTTTAGTTGAGGCCCAGGTTGACTACGAACTCCACCTCCAGCTAAGTAAATAAGTAAGATACCTGCACCAACTCCGGTGTCTATGTTAAATCCACCCGTATACCAATCGTTACCTTAAATTTTTTTGTTGGGTTTTAGAGAACCCATGTCGAAGCACAAAATTTTTGGTATGAGCTCATTTACCGCGCAGATTATATCGAATTCAGGAATGGAATTCCTTAGATAAATGAAGGAGATGAAGGTTGCGAAGTTGTGAATTGAAACTTTTTTGGCATACGAGTATACATACGATGTGTAAAAGCGATGAAAACTTCAATGGTAGCTGTGGGCCAGATTCGCATAGCACCGGAGATATGTATGCCGGCGAGTCTCCGAAGACCTTGCAGCTTTGATATGGCAGTCTTTTATTTTGACTTTCTCCGCCATATTACTGACAAATAGGATCGGTCTGACCATGATTGTGTGCCCCCGCCCAATTATCAAGTCTTCGCCCTTTAATGACGTTGTCTAATAATGAACGGGGGCAGAGCAAAGTACTGGTCTTATTATAATAGTCTTCAGACGATGCTACCGAAGGTTGCTACGATTCGATCAGTCACAAGTTGCCGGTCATAGGTCTTGTTGGCGGCTGGACCAGCCAGTCCCTACCAGGACTTAAAACGCGGTACCATGGGAGTCAGGAGCCCCCCGGATTTCAGCCTGACTTGAAGAGGTAGGCCCCCTTGTGGCAGCGTCATTGTGGCTGTGGTTTAAACCCAAAGTCACCAGAAGGGTCTTCGTTTGGTTGACCCAATGTAGAGTTGCAATAAGTACTGGGCGCTGCGACCCCAAGAGCAGTAAGATGTTTTAGATCGGCCTCGACTCATACCAAGGGTGGAACTTGTGCCGGCAACACAGTTCCGAATTGGTATCAATGGATTGACGGAGAGCGATGGTAAGGCGTATCCTTGCCCCCATGGATGTATGGGCATCCCGTGGGTTAAGGTTTAATGGCAACTGTCCACGTAAAACACAAGAGACGTTCTGACTATAGACCCCCAGGTTTGATAATTTTGTTATTTATATGTGAGCCCCAGCTTAGCTTATTGCCTTGAGCTACTTCTAGATATCAGCACTAAAAACACGTCAATGACGAAATTTTCTAGAAACAGCCAATGTCGACGTCAAAACTTTCACAACAAAATAAGCGCTTTGTCTTGGCCACTTCGACATATTCGAAGCTCAGGCCTATAAGTTGTTCCATTGATATGGATGGCCCGCAGTTGTCTTAAAAAAATCTGCTGATAATCTATTTAATCCCCTCTAATTATCTTTGTCTGAAGGGCTCTTTCCTCATGTGTGAAAAAGCGCTTTTATTACCCCTCTTCACAAAAAAGGATCAAAGCACGATATCTCCAATTATCGCCCAATTGCTAAACTATCCTGCATCCCCAAGGTTTTTGAAAGTATTGTTTATGATGCGCTATATTTTCAATGTAAATCTATATTTGCAACCAACCAACATGGTTTTCTTAAAGGCAGATCAACGATCACCAACCTCATTGAGTTTGTTTCTAGTTCACTATGCGCACTAGAGCACGGGAAAGAAATTGATGTAATCGCCGCGGACTTTAGTAAATCCTTTGATAAAATCTCACACAAGTTAATTTTATTCAAACTCAAAGCTCTTGGTTTCGAACCTAGACTGACCTCTTGGATTAATTCCTACATTAAAAAACGCTCCCATATTGTTTATTTTCATTCCCATTTTTCTGACCTAATTCTCGCCACTTTGGGTGTTCCACGAGGCAGTCATCTCGGTAAATTAATTTTTATTTTAACTATTAACGATGTTGTTAACGCCATAAAGCACTCCCACATATCTATCTATGCCGATGATATGAAAATCTATAGACAGATCTCAAGCCTCTCTGACTCTCAACCTTTACAAGATGATCTTAATAGATTCTCGATATGGTGCCATAAAAACTTCCTCGAGCTCAACATAGAAAAATGCCAAACCATTTCTTACTCTCAGAGGCGTTTGACACTTCCAACCCGCACCTAATATTTATCAAATCAAAGAGTAGCTGTAGTTACTTCAATGCGGGACTTGGATGTCATTTGTGATACACAGCTTAATTTTCGCAACCATATTGACTCCGTAATTAGGAAAGCTAACTCCGCTCTCGGATTTGTTAAACGATGGTCAAAAGAATTCTCCGACCCCTATGTCACCAAATCCCTGTACATAACCTTTGTTCGTCAACTTCTCGAGTACGCCAGCGAGATATGGTCTCCTTACTATGATGTACATATTCTACGCATTGAAGCTGTCCAACGTAGATTCCTGCGTTTCGCATTACGTGGGCTACCATGGGCTGACCACAATATTTTACCCCCCTATGTAAATCGACTAATACTACTCGGTCTCCTGTCTTTGGAAAAACGTCGGGAGTCCGCCGATATTCTCTTCATACACAAAGTCTTAACGGGCATCATTGACTGTCCCACAATACTCTCCCAAATCCCAATCAATACCAATCCGTGTCATTTAAGATCTGTCCACCTTTTTCGTCCGAATAATCACAGGAGAACTTATGGTCTCAACGAGCCACTGTGTCGTATGCTACGTGAAACAAATCGGATATGTCAAGTGTTCGATTTCCACTGCAGCAGTCCAGCCCTTCGAAATTCCCTAAATAACCATTTTTCCCGTCAATAGACCTTAGCTTAAGTAGAAATAGTAGTTATAAGTCATAGTTTTAAGTTTAGTTTGTTAAGTTATATGTTTGTATTAAACATTTCCAATAAACTGTCCGGAGTTGACCCGGGCCTCAAATCAAACCAAGAATAAGTTCAGGTTTTAGAAAACGAATGTAGGGGATGAGCTGTCACTAGTGCAACTTCATAGCATTCATAGAAGCTGTTCACACAGGCGAAGGGGGAAGTTACGTCAATCTGGATGTTTAGATTTTGTATAATATTTGAATTTTTTTTTTCTGACGTTTCTAAATGTCAATCGGTTGTCACTCGATTGTCAAAAGTAAACAAAACAATTTAACCCATTTAGCCGACGCTGACAGTCAATATGTCAAAATGATAACACTGACGGACAATGTGCAGTTTGGGAAAAAGGTTTTCGAAGCTACATACGAGTATGTATTTAAAACATGTAACCGATCTCGTCAGGAAGATGTATTATTACGTCAATTTAAGCGGGAACAGATATTCCGCAGGGTAGGCGTTAACGCGGAAAACACTATATTTAACATATCTGTCCAACTACTGGGTTACACAAACTAAATAGACTTTATTGGTCGCTTGAAACATGCAACCATAAGGACTTCCACGCCAGTAGAAGAACGGAAGAAACCAATTGGTTTTGTGGGTACTGTAGACCGTATAGACCAAGATATCAAGATAGTCAAGAAATTTAGAAATCGCGAAGCAAACATCAACTCATCAAATGAAAACCTTGTGCAATTCAGGGGAACACTTAGCCGAGAAAACTGCTGCTACTTTCATTCAGCAAAACAAATAGGTTAAAGCGCCCCTAACGAGGAATATTGATCCTATACGTTCTACAATGCTGTACCGAGTGTTGGATGATAAGCAGGACAGGGCGGATACTTTCGATACACTTTCGAGGGAAAAATTGTTTGTCTAATAGAGGAGATGATATAACTGCGGAATTATAAGCTACACACTATATCAAAATGCGGATACAGTCCTTTCCACAAGGCTTCGGTCCACACTCGCGGACTCGGCCAAATTCAGCGAATAGATTAATACATCGTGAACTGCACCAAACGATAGATTGTGAACTGGAAACCTGCAGGCCCATTATCGAAGAGGGTGGAAGGCTACCATGCCTTAGGAAGACTGTTAAAAAATGAATGTAATGAACTTCATAAACGTTGCCATGTCCGTGATAATACCTCTTTAACTGTAGTCGGAGTTTTGCTTGGCTTCCAGGCCACACTGGGATGGAGCGAAATAACCACTGACCCCAAAAATCTTTCTTTGTCCCTCTCTGTCCCATTTTCCTAAAAATTTAACACGTGCTCAGGCATTTTAAGTATAGTAATACCCACTTGAGCGTTAAGTTCTTAAAAAAAAAACAAAACTTGCTAGGTAAGGCTCGTTTATCAGGACTCAAACCTGCAATAAAACTGACTGCGTTCACGGTTAGGGCTTCCATTGATATTTGGGTTTCGTGTGAGCATAACTTCAGATGCCATGAGCGAGGTTGCCTAGAAAGATAGACGTAAAGACTACAAATTAGCCATCTGCGAGCGACCAGATGTAAATCCTTGGTGTACCACCTACACGACAATCATGGTAAAACTTAAAGGCAACAGGGCACCCTTATCCTTATGCCGTCTACACCTCCAACACCAGCAGAGCATACAAAAGCACCTCAGGAAATACAACAGATCACATCCGTAATGGAAATGGAACTCCTGGACGTATGCAGTTGACTCGATGATACTAAGTCACCTGGATTGGATGGCATACCAAATAAGGCCCCGAAGCTAGCCATCAAACAAGCACGGAAACATTTGTGGAAATGTACAATATAACAATTATCTAACAGAAGGGTTTTTTCCAGGCCTATGGAAAAAAGAAGTCTGGTACTGCTCCCTAAAGGGAAAACCCCACCAGATGAGGCCTCGTCATACCGTCCCATATGCATGTTAGACACAATGGTAAAATACTCGAGCGGATCATACACAACCGACTGGAGGTGGCAGTTAATGAAGCCGGGGGACTCTTAAACCAGCAGTATGGATGCTACGAGCATATGGAGAATAACTACCATAACACTAAACCTGAAAAAGGGGCTCAGCTCCGCAAACTGAGGACGTATAGTGGACGCCCTTAGAGTAATGATGGTGCCAGGGTTCCTAATTTGAATAATTTTAAGCTATTTTGAGAAACGGTTCCTACTCTTTGATACCGACGACGGAGTAAGCCAGTACCTCATATATGGCGGAGTACCACAAGGATCAGTACTAGGTCCCATCATGTGGAACATTAGGTATGCCAAGTTTCTAAGGCTTGAAATCCCAAGCTAGGCAAAACTCATAGGCTTTGTCGAGGATACTGCTGTCTTTGTGGTGACATACTGTGACAAATAATATATTTGACCACGTTAATATTCTCAATACGAGTATATTAGGAATCCTCACAGAGAACTTCGATTACACAATACCTGAAGTTCAGGTTCGGTTTGACAAGGACTTCCATGTAAGCTTCCCCTCTAGATCCTTCTGGGAAGAAGATGCTTTCATGGAAGAGAAGTCAATCCACTACTACTCAGATGGATCTAAAACTGATAGCGGGGTTGGTGGCGGTGTTTTCTCAGATAATCTAAATCTAAGCCTTCAGTCTTCTAAATCAAGCGTGTTCTAAGCGGATATTGTAGGATAGTCAGGACTTGATAGCAGGACTCAGTCTCTTTAAATTCTTGAACCGCCCTTGAATGTCGATCATCTCTTAGGGAGATGGCAGAGCGAACTCCCCAAAATTGGAACCACTCTACCTATTCTACCGGAAAAGGGTAGCATCGGTATACCAATCGCTATGTGCAAATTAATATTAAAGCTAGATGCCAATAAAAGAACAAAAAGAACAGACCTTAGGTGGACTGTTGGACCAACATGTCTAGCGACATCTGTCCGAAGCTGGATCTGAATCGCTCTAAGTGTCTGATCCTTCTAAATAGGAAATATATCAGCGCCATCATAGGTGTCATCACTGGACACTGCCTTATAGTATGCATTGGCGCCTTTACAATGGATTTCTGCATGGATGAGGAGGAGGAAGAGACATTCCAGACAAACCAATATACTCGTAGACGTTAATAGTCTCCTGCGTTTCATCATAAGCTCAGATTGGTTCCATGAGTAGGAGGATCACATATCCACGTGGCATCACAATGGGCCAATAAGCCTAAGTGGATTGGTCTTTCCACTTTTGACTACCTACCTACCTACCTACTTCCATGCCTAACGAAGTTATGCCTTACGGCGGTTTCCGTTGGCTGAGACAAGGATGATGATTTTTTGCGAAGGTTAGGTTTAGTGGGTCAGAATCGAACACTGGCCGGTTGCCAGTGCCGGTAGATCCAGTGTATGTCAAAGGCTTTCCAGCTATCCCTGTGTACCAACGACTTTTGACTACTTGCTGGAATCGTAACTGAGCACTACTAAGCATCTAGTGCCATAAGGGACCCAACATACTGTGACGCTTGTTGTGACAGTAATGCCATTATTGCGGAGTCCTATTTCTGTGAGAGTCCAGGCCATTTTAGCATCAAGATTATTGTACTCGGCGCTGATATATCGGAAGCATACAGAGAGTACAAAGACTATTTTCATTACAGGATATGCAGTCCTTTCGAAGAATAACTGAAGAAGCTCCTATACAACTGAGTTCATCTGATAGTGGAGTATCGTCCTAACAAGATTGGAAAAGTGATCTCAACCAGGAGTGATACAAATGCTGGTGGTAGAAATGTTATGGGTCTGTCAAACTTGACAAATCTGGTCCGAATTGCAGTCAGAAAGGTAGGAATTCATGTCTGAGCTTCGCTTCCGAGTTCGGTTCACAAGAACTCGGTTATGAGCTCGAAAGTGTGTCAATATGGTAAGGATCTATTGTGCCATATCCACTGGGGAGAAATAAAGAAACCAAGATGGTTGGGTTAAGCCCATTGGGTTTGCCTGGACATTTCCCATAAAGTCTCGATTCGGTGGTGTTAGGTCAGATAAATAAAGTCCCACTGCAACATCTTGCCGCAAGTGTGCTATTCCAAGAAAGAGATAAAGACCCAACAATGTAACACAGATTATTATTTTTAGCACAAAGCAAACAGCAATTTTTTCTCACTTGAGAATTATTTAACTGCTAACACCGACATCTTCGGTTCGGTTTTTATTAATATCCGCCAAGTGACCCGTTTCCCTTTAAATATGTAGGACGATAAAAAGTACGCATCCACATAAATCATGATGGCAAAAAGGACCTAAGAAATACTCGTACATAGGAGTATATCTCTCTTTAGACTTGTACACTTTTCCAGTTCCACATGTACTCGTACAAGTGTTCCAGCTCGTGCTCGTATCTATATACGAGTTTGCACACATCTGTATCTTGTCCTCAAAAAACTTACAAATATCATAGAAAATGAACAAAAATATAATATGCACGAGTATGTGTGCGTTGTGGGGGAAGGAGCAAAAAGGATTGAAAGCAATGTTATTACACGACCGATAAGTAAAAGGAAGTGAAAAAGTCCTAAGGGCTTGCCTGAACTAGATTTTAATTATTTGAGGCTTACTGCTGTAGCTTCTTGCCTCCGTCCTGATGCATTTTTCATGTTAAGGGCCATGTCAGGACTCCTCTTCCATTTCCATTTAAAGGATTTCACTGATTCTGTTTGTGTCGCAGAGCCGTGTCGCATGTTCAATGGTTTTATTTGAATAAAAAGTTTTCATTTCTGAAGTCAACAGTTGAAGTGCACGTGTACGTACGAATGTATGTGTATGAAAGATTTTTTCGAAAATTTAGGTTTCAGAGGGAAATTTAAATTTGTTTTGAGGTAGAGTTCCTACGAGAGATGAGCTTCACACCAGGTTATTTGGCCTTCGAACAAGATTAGTTGGGGGTTGAATATTAATTATAGGAAATTTGAAACGTTGATGACGTATATACACTCCGCATGCATATGTAGGTCCGTGTCGCTATATACATAGCTCAAAGGATTCGTTGCTAATTCTTCACATAAATTTAAATAGTTTGCCCTTCATACCTATCAACAGCGACTTTACTACTTACTTACTTAACGGGCTCCCGATCCGTAAAGAGTCTTTGCCTGGGACACAGCAGCCTTCCACTCTCTTCGATCCCCGGTAGTCTGCTTCCAGTTGTCTAGAGTCCTTAAAACGGAGGTTTGGTCTAACTTCTCGCCTCGAACCTGACAGCTGTGACTCAAAGACCCCCTTTGCTGGAGCATTATTCTCCATTCGCTCGATATAGCCGAGCCAGTTTAATCGACGTGTTTTAGCTTTTTGAACTACAATACATCCAAATCTTGATACAGCTCATAGAGATCGCGGTTGTATCTTATCCTCCATTCGCCCTCCTCGCGTACGGACTAAATATTCGCCGAAGAATTTTTCTCTCGAAAGTGTTCAATATTTTTTCTGCTTTCCTGCTTATCGTCCAGCACTCGGCTCCATAGAGTAAGGCTGGCAGGATCAATGTATTGTAGAGCATGCATCTCCTCTTTCGAGTTAATGGTTTTGAACTCATGTATTTCACCAAATCGAAGTAGCAGCTGTTTCCTAGGAAACAGTCTTCGCATGAATCTCCACTAGGGTGTCATTCGTGCAGTTGATGTCTACTCCGAGTTGTCAACAGTGACGTTTTGTCGTAGGCGGTGGGCAGATATTTCGTTATTTCTTGACAACGTGTATGTCGTTTGGTTTTTTCCTCATTTACTTCAAGGACAACTCGTTTCACCAGTTCTTCGGTAGCAAAGGAGTCTCACTTGAGAAACTTTGCCTCTAATAACAGAGATGATCCCTGGGGCAAACTCTATAAGTTATGCCATAATGCTAAAAAGACTGCTGACATTGAAGGCATTCGTGTAGATAATACGGTTTTATCCACATGGAAAGATTTCCTTACTGCATTGCTTGATCAGTTCGTCCCCAGAGAGGAGCGCTTTGAGGACTCTCCATATGAAGAGCCTTCGGTCCCTCCCGGAGTTAAGGACTGAAGAAGTCGAGTATGGTGGTTCACTTCTTCGCTCCAGGAGCTGATGGAATGACCGGAGAGATGGTGAGAGCCAGAATACTTGCTTGGTCTTTATAGCAAATGTATTGCTTGCAGCTACTTTCCCAAGGATGGGTTGTGCTCCTGAAGTGCACCGATAAGAATAGGTCTGACCCTAAATCCTATCGGGGTATCAGCCTGCTTCCGGTACTAGGAAAAGTACTGGAAAGGGTTTCGGAGAGCATGCCGGAACCAATGTCCCCCTTCCAATTCGGCTTTACAAGAGGCAAGTGTGTCGAGGATGCATGGTTATAACCTTGATAACCTGAACTGGCAGAAAATAGTAACCAGGTTGCAGGAATTGGGCTTTGGGGAAGCTACTTTTCCGACAGAAAAGCGAGTGTGGTAAGTACGCACGACAGCGTCTCAATTAATGTTGAGAGAGGTTGCCCCCAGGGGTCCATCTGTGGTCCTTTATTTGGAACCTGATGATGGATCCACTCTTTCGGCGACTAAATAAGCTCTGTGGGTGCTGCTCCCCATCCTCGAAGGCCAGTCTAGGGCCGAAATCGAGGTATTAGGAGGAAGAGCTCTAGCAGTCATTGCTGAAAGAAAGCGTTGGGGTAAGTGTGTCGCAGGATAAGACTGTTTCAATGAAGCTCAAGGGCAAATTGAATGTAAGACTTCGGGCTCCTGCGATACGTTTGAACGGCGTTAGCATTAGATGTGTGACTGAACTTCATGTCTCACCTGCTTCGAACCGGACAACGCATGCTGAGTACTGTAAGCCAGGTAAGACGCATTTTGCAATCTGACTGGGGACTCAACAGGCGTTCTGTTCGTATCATATATGATGACCTTTTTTTTGCCTGTGTAGCATATGGAGCATCGGTATGGTACGACAGGGTTATGACTGTGGATGGTCAAAGGCGGATCTTGACTTGATAAAGAGTCGCCTTGCTTGGGTGCTTACCGGTGTGCCACACTGTCTCCACAGAGGCAATGCAGGTGTTGCTAGGAGTGCCACCTCTGGATCTGGAAGTGATACGTCGTGGTATTGCTTCAAGATCAGAAAAGGTCTCCCTCTAAATGGGCGAGATTTTGTTTCCCCGGAAGAAGTGGATGGCCTATCCCTGAAGCAGCGTAAAACCTATCTATATGGCAATCTAGATGGGATGCTAGCGAAAATGGCAGGGTCACTTACGGCTTCCTAAGGGATGTGCTAACCATGAGAATTTCTCCTGAACGGAATTTTAACCTCAGCTTGGGCTTTTTGTTGACCGGGCATGGCTCTCTTAATGCATTCTTGCATAAGAGGGGGCTTAGCGGGGTTGCGAGCTGTTCTGAACTGTCTTCATGTCCCAATTACACTGACATAAGGAACTTGCTATGGGCATCATCTTTAATGGTGTGACCTACGATGTCAGTGGAATTATCACTGATACCGTACGGTTCGAAAGAACCCGTATTTTTGCAAAAGAAGTATTCAATAGAAGGCACAGTAGGCAGCTATGGGGTAAATTTTAGAAATTTCAAATTGTTGTAAGGCCGCCAGTCCTGGGCAGTGAGGTGCCCAACTGGAAGTAACCTCAAGGTTGCGAAGCTCGACCGGGAGCTATATTCTGGTACCACGGGAAGTCAGGAGCCCCCGCAACTATGGTACCGGTCTGACATAGGAGTTGGGCCCCTTGTGGGAGTATCGTGGTGGCAGTAGGTTTGTACCCAAACCCGAATGGAGATTGGACATCTCATGGTTTAGCATATGTTGTAGCGTTCTACGATCTGTGCTCAACCATTTGATTGCCAACCGGGTGCCATGACCCACAGAATAGCGACCCATCACCAAAGGGGAAGTTCATGCCTTAAACTTCAAATCTGGTACTGGGGGTAGTACTTCTACTACCCGAAGGGCTTTAGATTTATTTCCATTTCATTGTACAACAACATACAGAGGATTATTATATATATAATAATTTAAGGAGATACATTTCAATAATTAATTTAATAAAGTTTAATTAGCTTCGGTCCAATTTAAATTTAATTTATTTAAGGTAATTCATTTTATTATCTGGCTAACCAAGAGTTATTATCATTTTTTCTTATCATAAAATGGGGTTTGGACACTTTGTGGTTAGAAGAACCAGTAGCAAGTGCTTTTTGAAACAATTGAAGCGAAGCCGCACACAAAGAAATAAAGACGCCTTGGAAGGGAGTAAATTTGGTATATATAGACAGTGACAAAGATTTTAGGTAAGAGAATGGAGACAGTAAAGAAATTAGGATAATATTTGCGTTAAAAAGCTAATGCCAGATGTAAGAAGTAACCAGTTTCTCAAAGATTTTAGGAATCTCGATTTGTGTCCTATGTGGATGCGTATGTCCGGAGGCAATCTTTTGTACATAAGAGGAGCAGCGTTTATGACAACTCGGTGGTCATGTTCTGTTCTAACTCTGGGAACAATCACTGAATTCGATGAGCGCAGTGAATGCACTTCATTCGTTCTTATGTAGGTATGACCACCTCGAAGGTAGAGCAGCCTCAAAACCTTGTAAATATACGAATTCTGCAGCGGGAATATTTTTGTTGATTGGAACAAAGTCCTGATAACCTTCTTTTGAGCAATGATAAGCGGATGAAGGTTATAGCAAAAATAGTCTTAACGCACTCGCATCTGGACCAGCCGATGGGAGCATAAATGACGGCAGCAATAAGAGAAATATTTTTATCAACGACTCTATGACAAATTATACACAGGCTCTCTTTATGAAGGCAAAGGAAATGAAGAAACAAAATATATGGTTTAAAAATAATCAAATATTAGTGAGAAAGGTTGAGGGTCGTAAAGTCATTTCGATCAGATCTTTTAATGATCTCGTAAATATTTAATGCGACACACTTAATTAAATATGGCTGATGATAATGATCTAGTCGACGACTTTTCCACCCTCCAATCTATAAGTATAAACCTTTTTGAAAATAGTGTTACATTAATAATGTGATCACACCTTTAATTGTTTTCACATCTTTTCTAAGAGAGTATTTGTCTCTCTTCCACATTTTGTTTTTTTTTTTGATCTGTCATTTTTTGACAAATAGACACCCTTCCTTTTTTCTTTTTTTTTTGAATTGTCAGCTAGGCAGAAGCCATACATTTTCCTTTTAATAAAATCCCTTTTTATTTTCAAGATCTAAAACTGATTTTTGTTGTCTTCGACTTATTCAAATAACAGTTCAGAAGTGGGATATTTCCCCAAAATCTTTCTTTTAAATAACCTGTCTATATTAATACCAAGAGGAACAACGAGGAATCGAGAATGGATAACACGATGCTGCCACTAGCTGAGTCAACGATGTTCAATGGAAACGTGGCAACGAACGATAGAAATCACGGCGAAACGAACCCTGCCGCTGGTTTTACGCAAAGTGGTCAAAGCTGTCACATGAACGTGAACAATCTTTTGAACACAACACCAGAAAGATCTTGTACGCTAGATCAACGGGAGCTCGAACTTCTACGCCGAGAAAGAGAAGTACTTAAACAATAACTTGAATTAACTAAACGAGAACTTTCTGTTTTGCAGCGACAACCAATGAGTAATTCTTCCACCGGTCCAAACTTGAACAGTTCACAAACTTACAGTCATTCCGAGCTTAACTCTCTCGCCCCATTTTTCGACCCAAGTCACAAATCAATCTTATCAATCAAAAAGTGGACACAAACAATCGAAAACCTACGGAATATCTACAACGTAACGGATCAGATGATTCTTTTAATCGCCTCATCAAAGCTACAAGGAGCAGCAAAGGGATGGTTCTCTAGTCAACAGTTTCATATCTCCAGTTGGTCACAGCTTAAAGAAGGTCTTCTAAAAGCATTCCCATGCTATACCGACGAATCTGATGTTCATATGCGTCTTCTGAAACGGAGAAAACAGGTAAATGAAAGCTTTGAAGAATACTTTTACGAGATGTTTTCAATAGCCAGCTGCGCAACGTTCAGTAACCAATCCATTTTAAAATACATTATCAACGGGGTTGACAATAATGATCTAAAACGAGCACTGTCCCTTCATCATTTTACTAAACCAGAAGAATTGCTTGATCATTTCAAATGGTACGAAAAAATGCAAGAATTCACAACAGTTCGCCAACAACCGAGACAACGAGAAAATTCAGCCATCGAAGCAACAAATGCAGCTAAACAACTCTTAGCCTTAAGTATAGAAAATAAGTATATTTTAAATAAAATGTAAATGAAGTCGAAAGACATAGTTATAAGAATTTAGAGTAGCTTAGAGCGCCTGTGTGGGGCCAGTAAGTTAGTATAAGATTGTTAAGTAATTGTAAGCTAGCATTTAAGCATTTTTTGTTAGTATGTAAGAGTTAATGATTAAGAAAATAAAAATGCACTTAAAACTAAAAAAACTAACTAACTGCAGCTAAACAATATCAGAATTCGAGGAGCGAGAACCAACAGCTACCGAAAGACAAAAGAAAGTGTTTCAACTGCAATGAATTCGGTCACTTCTCACGCGAATGTCCAAAGCCCCAACGCAAGCCAAGGTGCGGATTATGCCAAAAATCGGGTCATTCAACACAACAATGCAATCAAAACAACGATCGCCGACAGGTTTCAATCATTAGTTCGAATATATTTCATAAGCCAGCTGTCATCAATGGCACGATTAATACAACTGCATTTATAGATACGGGAAGCGATGCTTGTCTTATCAAATCTTCTCTGGCCAATGAGATAAATACGAAATTAGATCCACATAGTATTACGCTTCATGGATTCGGAAATGGACTTTATAGAACTCTCGGACGAATGCGAGTCAGTTTGAAGGTCGATGAAGTAACGGCTTCTGTTTTCCTATGTATGGTCGATGACGACGTATTAAATCAACCTCTTTTAGTCGGACGAGATTTTATAGATCAGGATCACGTAACAATTACAAAAACTGGCGGTAAACTGAGACTTTTTGGACCAGAAAATGACTATGTCAAGGAATTCAAAAAAATAAATAAAGACACACTGGAACCCATAAACGAAACACCTGCGTCAGCAAACGGTAACAACAACGAGAGTGCTATTGCTATCTTGGAGGTAAAGAAAAAACCCGGTCTCTCAACACAAAATAATTCAAATGGTCTACCAAAACAACCCATTTCGTCTTATGATATCGAATGTGGCACTCTTCCAACAATCGAACTTGAGAAACTGCTTTATTTATTAAATAAATATCGACATTGTTTCGCAAATAATATATCAGAACTTGGTTGTGCGTCGACACTGGAGATGCACATGGCATTGAAATCAAATGATCCAATAGTGTGTCGCCCGTACAGACTTGCATATTGCCAACGGTCAACTATGCAGGGAATAGTTCAAGAATTGTTGGACAATAATATTATACGGCCGTCAAATTCTTCGTTTGTCTCTCCAGCCCTTTTGGTTAAGAAAAAGGATGGTGAAGATAGAATGGTAATAGATTACCGTGTTTTAAATGATAAAACAATAAAAGATCGACACCCATTACCGATTATCGAGGATTTACTGCAACAATTAAAGGGTGGTGAATTTTTCATCGGCCTTGATTTAGCATCTGGTTACTACCAGATTCCAGTTGCAGAGGATTCAAAAAAATATACGGCATTTGTTACTCCCGATGGAGAGTATGAATTCAATAGAATGCCCTTTGGACTTTCAAATGCACCTTCGTGCTTTCAACGAATGATGAACAATTTAAAACGAAAAATGAAATCTAATCGATTGATTGTATACATGGATGACATTCTTATCTCATGTAAGAACTTCACTGAAGGTTTACAAATTCTTGAGACATTTTTATCGTTATCAGAAGATGAAGGGCTAACACTGAAATTGAAGAAGTCATTTTTTTTTTTAAGAAAAAAATAGATTTTCTTGGTTATGAAGTCTCTTCCGATGGTATAAGACCCAATAACAGAAAAACGGAGGCAGTTTCGAATTTTCGCCGGCCTGAAAATTTGCATCAACTGAGGCAGTACTTGAGACTCACGAGCTATTTCAGAAAATTTGTTAAAAATCACGCTCTCATCGCACAACCACTTACGCAGTTGACGAGGAAAAATGTGGACTTTAACTGGATGGATGCTCACCAAAAATCCTTCGAGAAATTGAAAGAGATATTGACATCTAGACCTGTTCTTACTTTATATGATCATCGATTGGAACACAGACGCGAGTGCACTGGGCATAGCGGGTATTTTACTGCAAAGGGATATAGATCTTCAACTTCGACCGGTAGGATACTTCAGCAGGCAAACAAATGAACACGAAAAATTTTATCATAGCTATGAGCTAGAAGCTCTTGCCGTCGTTGAGTCCATCACAAGGTTCCGAAGTTATCTACTTGGGAAACATTTTAAAGTTGTCACCGATTGCGATTCACTGAGAGCAACGATTAACAAGAAAAATATTATACCAAGAATCGCACGTTGGTGGTTAAAACTTATGGAGTACGATTTTGAAATTGAATATCGTCGTGGCAAAATCATACCACATGTAGACGCACTAAGTTGGTCGCCGCATGATGAACCCAAGGATTGTGATGTTGTAAGCATGGATGTGTTTGCAGTTGAAATTAAAACTGAAGACTGGCTGATGACTGTTCAAGCTCAGGACCCTAAACTACGTGAAATTATAACCAAACTCAAACAACATGGAACAACCGGCGCAGACAATGAAATTCGTAAGCAGTACCAAATTTATAATGGGGGTCTTTATCGGAAGGAAGGTAACTCTCTTAAATGGGTGGTTCCAGGATCTGCCATCTGGAAAATAATAAGGACTTGTCATGACGAGGTAGGCCATTATGCCTTAGAACGAACTTTAAATCTTTTGCAGCGCGACTATTGGTTTCCACGCATGCGGAATAAAGTGAAAAGTTATTTATCAGCTTGCATAGAATGTGCTTACCATAGGCGACCATCTGGGAAGCAAGAGGGAGAATTATTTTGCATTAAAAAAACTCCTGTGCCATTTCACACTCTTCACCTGGACCATTTAGGACCCTTTCCCCGCAGCAGTAAGGGTAATACGCACGTTTTGGGAATTATTGACGGGTTTACAAAATATGTGATCTTAAGGCCTGTCAAAAACGTTTCCACGAAACCAGTCATTCGTATTTTGGAGGAAATTTCATCATGTTTTGGAAGTCCAGCCAGAATCGTTACCGACAGAGGGACGGCTTTCAGTTCAAGGGACTTTGAGAAATATTGTTTAGCAAACGACATCAAACACATTATGAATGCAGTACGGACCCCAAGAGCGAATGGTCAAATCGAACGATGTAATCGTACTCTACTTCACGCGATGGCTACTATGTCGATTGAAAGTACTGGTTGGGATACTCAACTCAAGGCAATACAGTGGGGAATGAATTCATGCATAAACCAAAGCACCAAACAAACACCTCATAGCTTGCTTTTCGGATTTCAAACACGAGACCCGCTTGGAAACAAGGTGTTACAGGCATTACATGATGATAATGAAGAGGAGCAGCGTTTAGACCTGAATCTCGTGCGACAAGAGGCGAAAGAAGCTATTTCAAAATCCCAAACGAAACAAAAACTACGTTACGATATGCATCACAAAACTCCCCATGTGTATAAGGAAGGCGATCTAGTTCTGATTGAGAGACCATCCATATCCACCGGAGAGTCGCGTAAGTTGGACCCGAAATATAAAGGCCCCTATATGGTAAGTGCAGTATTAGATCACAACCGGTACATAATAGAAGATATCCCCGGAGCCCAGAGGACACAGCGAAAATTTAAATCCGTCTACACGTCAGACAAAATGAAAGCTTGGTGTCGAAACCTAGAGGATGATAATTTTGCCTACGATATCAGCGAAGCGGAAGTCGAGGACGACTAAAATATTCAGGAAGTCCGAGCTGTTACATTAATAATGTGATCACACCTTTAATTGTTTTCACATCTTTTCTAAGAGAGTATTTGTCTCTCTTCCACATTTTGTTTTTTTTTTGATCTGTCATTTTTTGACAAATAGACACCCTTCCTTTTTTCTTTTTTTGAATTGTCAGCTAGGCAGAAGCCATACATTTTCGTTTTAATAAAATCCCTTTTTATTTTCAAGATCTAAAACTGATTTTTGTTGTCTTCGACTTATTCAAATAACAATAGTAACTATTTTAATAACAAACTTTTTATTGCACACCAAAATGTCAGAAGTTTAAGAGAAAACTTCTCGTCTCTTGTCACTCAGCTAGATTCATTCTTGTGCGTTCCAGATATTGTGTTTGTCTCTGAAATATGGATTTACAATTTCGAAAGAAAAGATTATGATATTCCTGGCTTTGAATTCTTTGTTAACTCGAACGAAAATTATGCAGCTGGTGGTGTTGGCTGTTTCGTGAAAGAGGGGTATGAAGTTACTGAATTTCTGTGCGTCAAATTTGCAAGTGCAGACATATTAAGAATTTCTCTTAAAATTAACAAAGTAGCATTCGTTTTTCTTTGTGTCTACAGGCTGCATAAGTTTAATGTTTCAATGTTCATAGCAGAATTTTCTGATCTTTTAGAAAGAGAAAAATTTAATTATTGTTGGAGATATTAACATTAATACATTAGATTGTAGCGAAACAGTTTCGACCTATTTAACCTTACTATCTACTCATGGTCTCGTAAGTTGTATTAATGAGACCACTAGACCTATCTCAGGTAGATGTTTGGATTAAATTTATACCCGATTCAGTAATCCACGACGAAATTCTTGTGTATATTGTGTTCTTGATCTAAATATTACTGATCACTGTATTATTATACAACTTGCTAATGACAAAAATTCGGACAGTAAAATTATTCCCAGCAAAATTTTAAAAATCAATTTTATGAGTTTTGGGAAGATGTGTTTTATATTCTTTTATTCATTTCAACTATAAACTTAAGTCTCTACACAATAATTATTTCAGTTTACATTTGCTTAGATTTTTTTGTTTTTTGTCTCTCAAAAAGCAACAAAATGTGCGTATATAAATGCAAAGATTCAGTTTTATTCTTTCTTTTTTTTTCAAAAATTCAGACTACAACAACTGTATATGTAAGAATATAAGGTAGACACTTGGGGGAAGAATACGAAAATATTTTATTTTTTTTATCATTTCATTTTTAAGTACAAAATAAGATTTAAGAGAAAGAATTTCAATTAAAAAAAAAAAAAAAATACTACACAGCTTATAATCTACGTAAAAAAAAAAACACCAAAAATGCTTACAGCGCAGTACGGTTTCATTTTAAACGAAGACCGTTTTTAACGCTGAGGATTTTTGAAAAATAAAAATTGTCACAAAAGAGTGTTTGTCTGTCAGTATATGTCTGAGGTCACATATCTGGGCATAACGATGGGTGAGTATATGAACTTCATGCCTCACCTGGTTCGTACTAGACTACGTATGCTGAGTGCTGTAGGCCAGGTAAGGCGCATCTTACGATCTGACTGGGGACTCAACAGGCGTTCTGTTCGTATCATATACGATGGCCTATTTGTTGCCTGTGCAACATATGGAGCATCGATATGGTACGACAGAGTTATGACTGTTGATGGCCAAAGGCGGATCTTGACTTGTCAAAGAGTCGCCTTACTTGGCTGTTTACCGGTGTGCCACACTGTCTCCACAGAGGCAATGCAGGTGTTGCTTGGAGTGCCACCTCTGGATCTGGAAGTGATGCGACGTGCTATTGCTTTCAAGATCAGAAAAGGTCTCCCTCTAAACGAGCGCGATTGGGTTTCCATGGAAGAAGTGGATGGCCTATCCCTGAAGCAGCGTAAAACCTTGCTACACGCATGTGTTCTATCTAGATGGCAATCTAGATGGGATACTAGCGTAAATGGTAGGGTTACTTACGGCTTCCTAAGGGATGTGCTAACCATGCGAGTTTTTCCTGAACGGAACTTTAACCTCAGCCTGGGCTTTCTGTTGACCGGGCATGGCTCTCTTTATGCATTCTTGCATAAGAGGGGGCTTAGCGAGGTTGCGAGCTGCTCATGTGGAGCTACCTATGAGGACTGGCTTCATGTCCTATGTGAGTGTCCCAATTACGCTGACATAAGGAATTTGCAGGCTATGGGCATCACCTTTAATGGTGAGACCTACGATGTCAGTGGAATTATCACAGATACCGTACGGTTTGAAAGAACCCGTAGTTTTGCAAAAGAAGTATTTAATAGAAGGCGCAGTAGGCAGCTAGCGGGAAGATTATAGGAGCTTTTTGTTGCAAGGCCGCCAGTCTTGGGCAGTGAGGTGCCCAACTGGAAGTAACCTCAAGGTTGCGAAGCTTGACCGGAAGCTATATTCTGGTACCACGGGAGGTCAGGATCCCCCGGAACTATGGTTCCGGCCTGACCTAGGAGTTGGCCCCCTTGTGGGAGTATCGTGGTGGCTGTAGGTTTATACCCAAAATCGCAGGGAGAATGGACCGAATGGATCTTGGACATCTCATGGCTTAACATATGTTGTAGTGTATTACGACCTGTGCTGGGCCATGGGATTGCCATGGAACCAACTGGTTTACTCGATGTGGAGTTGCATTGCAACCGGGTGCCATGACCCACAGAATGGCTGAGGTATTAGATAGGCCTCGACCCTTCACCAAAGTGGAAGTTCGTGCCTTACACACGACTTCGAATCTGGTACTGGTGGTAGTACTTTTACTACCCGACGGGCGCTTATCAACGCATTGTTTTGATATCTTGTGCGAAGACGCACCGTAGGCTTAAGCCCTCACGGCAGGTACCTACGTTAAACACAAGAGACATCTGTCAGTATATGTCTTCGTCTGTGTTGTATAAAAAAAATTTAAATGCGCGCTGTGAAAGTCTAGAAAATATTCGAGTTTGCTTTTAAGTCTTTGTGTATTGTATTGTGCGTTTTGTATGTATTGTGTAAGTTATTCCCTTTTTAAATGCTTTAGTTCGAAAGTCTATATCAATTTTCAGCTCTTTTAGGTTTCAGTTTAAACTTGTTTTTTTTTTCTGAGAGTAACTTATAAAAATAATTCTTAAGGCTAACTATTAACTACAAGTAAAATGGTATATTTTATGTATTTACAATCTAATGCATTTTTGGAGTCGTGGAAAGACGCTACAGATGACGTCTTTCACATCCGTTTTTCTGTTTTACGGTCTCTCTTTCTTTTTTTTTAAATAACAATACTTTTTGTTTAATTAATAAAAAATATAAATTACAAAAAAAATAGTCAATATTTATGAATTTAATATATGCAATGGTTTTTGCTCTGTAGGAGAGAATTTTAAGAAAAATATTTAAAAAAAAAAAGTAGATGGCGTAACGTTCTTTTCTTTTGCAGTATTGTGGTAGCTGCAAAAGGTTGTAACATATTTGAAGAATATTTTTTGTCAAAAAGCAATAATCTAGTGGTTTGAAGGTTTAACTATTTTCTTTTTACTCGGCACACCCGTTGTGGTATTTCAGTTCTTCTTATTAAGTGGCTATGACTGATTGCACTACATATTGGAAGCCTTTGAGGATTTTTTTAATCTTTTTGTTTTCGTTTGGATACTTTTCCCTTTTTTTTTGATTTTTTTTTTGAGGTGTGTGGTATTTGCACATGCATGATGCGTTTTAAGGTCTGCCAATATAAATGTATAATTATGGAAAGAACTACAATATGTTGCTAATTTTACTTTCTTGTTATACGAATTTTGCAGTTGTGATTTATCAGCATGCCTGCACTCGAATGGAACTCATTTCATAGCCACCTTTGCTCTGCATTTGTGTTTGTATGGCATTCAGGTGATTCGTTGATAGTTCCACATCGGCGGAATCAATATGACCGGTATGCTGAAAATTCGTCGGATTACCGATCATTGATCTGTCGATGCGTAATCGCTGGTGTCGCCGCCTCGATGGTGATTGTGGTTGATGAAAACAACAGGAGAACCATTGCAGCCAAATGTCACCTGTGCTAGCCATTTTATTTGAAAGCCTGTTTGTTTGTTGGTGCGCCACGATTTCGGTTTCTAAAACCCTAACGGATTATTAATTTCGCGATTTGAGATCAGTGATCGTTGATGGCCGATCCACAGATGGGAAGATCGTTTGAAAATGATTACTGGCGCCAATACAGGTGGTACTACTGATGGTGATACTACTGGCAACTGGTGATAGTGGCCTGTCAACTTCCAAGTGATTACTTTCTAAGGAGATTGTCCACAAGTGTTTGTGAAGAGCTCTTATAAAGATTGCACCTCAAATGAGTATCTTAAAAGGAAGTTTCGCCTTCGCGCTGTTTGTAATTGTATGATGGTCGTTCGCTGTTCTTGCGGCAAGGGAGGGTATCCAAAGATGGTGTCTTTACTTCGGAGTGCGCACTGAAGCAATCACGATTCGGCTGCTGACACATGAAAGGTATCGCGGGCAGGTTGGATGGTTGTTTTTTTTTCTAAGAAATTAACACTCACGAAGCAAGCAGACACATTTTAATTTGATTCTCAAATTAGAGAATAAGAATTTTTAAGAAAAAGAAAAAAAAAGACTTTCTTGACAGGGCAAAGCACCGACGAACACACCACACCAAAGTTTACAGTATGAAGATTCGAAAACAACTGTTCTTTTGTAGGGATTCATCATCTGCCTTCACTCTTTTTATTGACTCTCTCATAAGGCATATCCGGAATTGTTCCATAGTTTCTTCGCCCAAAAAGGTGGTTAAACGTCTCAAGCCTTCGATATCATTGCACTTGGCTAGCAAAGTTAACTTTAAGAACTGGCTCTGGAAAAAATGCCTTAGATTCCCAAAAAATCAATGCTTAAAAAGAAAATACATAAAGCTATGTGCAGAATTAAAGAAAGAAATTCCACTATGCCGGGATGATTACTATCGTCGTTCTCTTAACTCTGCAAAAGGTAATTTAAAACACGAATGGCACATAATAAACAGTCTGCTTAACAAAGATCCACCTAAAAAAAAACCTATCTCCATTCGAATCAGAATTTGTGACGTCTCTGATAATTTTGCAATTGCCAATGCTTTTAACAACTATTTTTTTTTTTTGAGGCATAGGTGGAAATAAGTATGTTCTTGAGGGAGAGTTTGCTGAGATGGTAGTCGAAGAGAGGCAGTACATCGTTAACTTCGCGAAGCATCCTAGACATTGGCTCCAGGTGTCCGTAATTCGTTCTGTGAAGATTGAGCCGGAAAAGTGGTACAGACCTAAGATTGCGGGGATTGGTGTTAAAAGAAATAATTTGAAGTAAGGAAGGACAGTCGATATTACCTACTAAAATTTGATGAATAAAGAGAATGTCGGCAACTTTTCGGCGTATAGAAAGGGGTTGTAAATTTATAAGTTTCAGCCGGTCACTGTAAGGTGGTAAGTTTTGGCTATCATCCCAGGGAAGACCACGTAAAGCAAAGCGTAAAAACCTGCGTTGAACAGCTTCTATCCGGAGGATGTGAGTTCTGTAGTAGGGTGACCAAACTTGGCTGGCATATTCAAGAAGAGGCCTAACAAAGGTTATGTAAAGAGATTTGGTAACATAAGGATTGGAAAACTCCTTAGACCAGCGCTTGATAAAACCAAGGGCAGAGTTGGCTTTTTTTATTATACTATTGATTTCCTTGTCGCAGATAACACCTAAATCACGCAACTCATTCACTAAGGGAACAGGCAGATTAAAGATTAGATAGCAACGAGGTGAAGTAGGGAGGCGTTTACGGGTATAAGTTATAGCCTGACACTTATTGACGTTAAGCTCAAGAAAATTTTTTCTGACACCAAGTACAAAACCTGTCTAGATCTTGCTGCAGAAGTAGGCTGTCTGAGGAAGATGATATACGAGTATATCTAAATATTTTCATATCATCTGCGTAAACAGATATGTATGAATTTTTAATGATACAAGCAACATCATTAATAGTCAGAATAAATAATAAGGGACCAAGGTGGCTGCCTTGGGGGACACCAGAGGAGACTTTAATTGGGTCAGAAACCATGGACCTAAATAGAACATAGTAAAGTCGTTCATTTAAATAGGATTGAACCCAAGTTATAAAGTTTATCTGGAAACCAAGAGCCTTTAATTTTAGAAGGATTGTATCATGAGAAATTCTATCAAAGGCTTTGCTGAAATCGGTGGCAATCACATCAACTTCATTTCCAGATTCCAGTGCACATAAGGTGCTTGATACGAATTCCGTTAAGTTGGCAGTCGTAGATCTGCCTTTGAAAAATCCGTGCTGGTTTAGGGAAACAATAGATTTACAATGGAAAAGCATTATGTCATAGATAATGCTCTCAAAAAGCTTAGGTATGCAGGACACCTTAGCAATTGGTCGATAGTTGGAAATATCGTCTTTTCTACCTTTTTTATGTAGGGGAATAATAAACGACCTTTTCCAGGTTGATGGAAATAATCCCTGGGTGATAGAAAGCTGAAAGAGAGGTGTAAGAGGTTGGGCTAGATGAATTTGACATTTCTTTAAAAATATAGGGGGAAGGTCATCAGGGCCAGCAGAATAATCATCTTTGAGTTTTATTATTTTATCTTTAACTTGCTCTAAAGTTATGGACACCGATTCCAAAGTTGTTTGTGGGCAGCTGTTTAAGTAGGAAACACTTAAACCTATCAATTCCCATGAGGTTTTGAAAGCTATACATAGTTCAAAGAATACCCCAATTCTTGTGGCCCCGATGGTATCTCCAATATAATGCTAAAGAGAATTGCATTCTTTATAATAGATACTTTAGCCGATGTCTTTAATGCGTTCTTTCGGGTGTCTTCCCAGAAGAGCTTAAATGTGCTAATATTGTGCCATTATTTAAAAAAGGGTCTTATGATGACATGTGCAACTATAGGCCTATCTCACTACTGCCAGTTATTAGTAAAATTTTCGAAAATCTCATGAAGGATGGAATTCTTAATAAACATGAATTTTTTAGTCCATCTCAATATGGCTTTCGTGGAGGCAAATCAACAGAAGATGCTTTACTTCATTTTTGCTCCCAAATTATGTCTAACCTAGATGAAAAGAAGAGCACAGCTGGTTTATTTATTGACATTACCAAAGCCTTTGATATGGTCGACCACAAAATTCTTTTACTTAAACTGGAAAATGCTGGCTTTAGAGGCTTTATGCTTGAATGGCTTACATCTTATTTAAAAAACTGGTCACAGAAAGTAAAGTTAGAAGAGGTAAGAAGCGAAATAAAATTCTTCAATTTGGGTGTACCGCAAGGATCTGTTTTGGGCCCAATTTTGTTTCTTATTTACATTAATTCACTGTCTGTTTAGGTGGGTTGAGGACAAACATATAGTTCCGGATAATCAATTCGGTTTTAAGGCGGGACATGATATCTCACATGCCGCGTCTAAACTGGTGTCCGATATCCAATGGAACAAAGGCAAGAAACAGTGCACTGGTGCCTGCCTTGTTGACTTGGAGAAGGCCTTCGACACCGTATGGTTAGAGGGTCTTTTCTATAGGCTGACTAGGCTGGGGATCAGTAAACCACTCTTGTACATTCTTTCTAATATGCTGACCAACAGATAGTTCATCGTGAAAAATGGTGATGTGACTTCTGTTGGAATATTTCAAATTAAAAATGGTCTTCAGCAAGGCGCGGTCAATTCGCCGATCCTATTCAACATTTTTACAAGCGACTTGATAGGTTCACTTCCCCATACTATTGCGTACGCAGACGATTTGGTAGCGTACAGAACAGGTCCAAAAATCGAGGTCATTAATACTCTCTTGCAGCGTGACTTCGATAAGATAAGACGATTTTGCGATGACTGGAAGTTGAAAGTCGGAAAGAAGTCGGAAACCATTCTCTTTAGGACGCCGTTGTCTAGAGCCTCTAGGGATACCAGAAAAAACTGGCGTAAGTTCTCGATCATTGGACAACACGGGCAGCCTCTTGCCTGTCGAAATGTAGTCAGATACCTTGGAATCTGGCTAGATCAGTTTCTGTATTTTGGCAAAAATGTAGATGCTGCTCTGGCCAGAGCTAAAGGCGCTTTTGCCCTTACAAAGATACTGTTTTATAGCAGCCAACTCGATGCGAGGGTAAAGGTAATCTGCTACATGGCCCTTATCAGGCCTATGCTGGTATTTGGGTGTCCCGTGTGGTTCAATGTACGAGCAAGCTTAATGGAAAAGATTCGGGTGTTTGAGAGGGCTTGCCTTAGGGCTTGCCTTCGCTTGTACAGAACACCATAGTCGGAGTACAAGAAATTTTATCCTAACGAGGTCCTTTACAACAGGGCGAACCTAATACGAGTGGACAACTTCGTAATTAAGCTGACTCGAAGGCACATTGCAAGAGCAATTACCTCGACGAATAACCTGATATCTGGGGCTTACTACCCCAATTACCTTTACCATGAGAGTGTGCGCTTTGACGGCTTCGTTCCACCGGAAGCATTCCTCTACCTGGATCAGATAGGGTTGATCCAGGACAGATTGGCGGTCCCGTTAATCTTCCATGTCGCTTGGACAGCTGGGGACAGGCGACTCAACTACAACAGAGACATCGCACACGGCAGTGTGGATCGTCTCAGGTTCAGTAGGGCGGTGGGGAATCGCGATAAGAGGGATGTCGTTCGGCAGCACCAGCATTTCTGGTGGTTGAATGACGGAGAAGATGTTTCGTCATCGTTTCCGTCAATTACGGACCAGCCTCACTAATGAGGCAGAGCTGACCAATTTATTTGCTCAGTAAATAGCGATGGCCAGCTAACATAGGTTTAGGTTAGCATTTAAGAAACATATACATATATCAGTGTATACAAAGGTGTATACTGATATATGTATATGATCGTGTATAAGGTCTATGTGTGTTTATGTGTGTATTGTGCATTTAGGTTAGGTAGGCTAAGGTTTATTTTAAGTTAGATATTAAGTTTTTATAAAAAATACAAAATTACATCCATAGGCTAAGTTTTTTGTTATCAATTTTTTCTTAGCCCTAAGTACACAAAATAAACATGTATAAATAAAATGTAAATGAAGTCGAAAGACATAGATATAAGAATTTAGAGTAGCTTAGAGTGCCTGTGTGGGGCCAGTAAGTTAGTATAAGACTGTTAAGTAATTGTAAGCTAGCATTTAAGCATTTTTTGTTAGTATGTAAGAGTTAGTGATTAATTAAATAAAATGCATTGAAAACTGAAACTGAAACTTGCCGATGGTCGAATCATTTGAAGCTTCGTTGAATTCCATCGAATCCAAAGGTTCCGCCGGTGTTGTTACTTGCGATGTGTTCGCAATTGATTTGGTTGTATTAGACCGTATATACCGTCGCATTCGAAGGATGACAAACAGGAAAGCAAATGGCCACAGTTCGGACGAAGCTCTAGTCAGCTTTCGGTTCGAGTCATGTTGTAAATGTTCCTGGATTAGCTCTTCAACATTTTATTGATCAAAGAAGCCGCTATCTTCCCTCTTTTCCTCGTAAAGTGCACAACCCACTGTCATCCTTCTATTCTGTGTCACTTCATAGGAAAGTCGTCTTCATCAATTCAGAGGATTTGTGAGGGCCTAATCAAACTCATCACCATTTTGACAGCTTATTGCATGAGCGGCATCAAGGCTCCGTAAAGAGTTGGATTATTCCGAAATCGGTAATCCTTTTCAGGTTTGCCAACACCTCCCTGAATACTCGTAATCCTAAAGAATTCATATTGATCTCAACTCCAAGTACCCATAGCCCAATCGCGTGAATTCATCAATACGTTCTCGTTCTGAGACTTGATTGTTCCCGAAAGAGCTATATAGTGTTATAGTCAAGTCTGGTAGGATGAGATTGGTGCGCGGAGGTAAAATAAGCACAATTCACGTGCAATAATAGTAACAACACTGAGCACAACCAATTTAACGCCAATTAACAACTACCCTGGCGTAGTTTTAGGCGAACCCAACCACCAATACCTTGGTGAAGGTTTTATTGGAGCAACTTGAAAGCAATATCATGTAGGTTAAGTGGTTTCCTATGTCCGCCTTTTCCAAATAATTAACAAATCTCCCACTTTTCCCATCGTAAAGAGCTTCATGTTACTCCCAGGCTACCGTAATACAAACCAAAGTATCTTTGAGACCATGCGAGTATCAGCCACAGCGGCAAGGTAAAATGTCTGTCGTTGATTCATATGTAACTTCCTTCCTTTGAATCGATGGATAGTCTGCCACTAGCCCTTTTAAGAAAAGCTGTAATCTTGATTTACTTCCTCATCCACCTCCTTCCAGGATTTCCGCTTGACATGGCTGCTTTAACACCCAATTTGGAAGTTCTTCTCGTCTTTAAACCTGTTTCAATGCACATCTTCATCTCTATGATAACTCTTGTACAAGAAATGAATAGTGAACTTGTTCATCAAAAAACTGTCCAAATCGTGCGAAGTCTACGATGTGTCCTTTCAAAAGGAAAAGGGGCAATCCACTAAGGTCGAACTTATTTTACCGATACGTCGTAAAGTATCATGTTTTAGATAAGCTTTTAGAGGTTCTAGATTCCTTTTAGAGATTATATGTAAAGAGGTGAGATTCGTGTGCATTGATGTATAAGTTTAACGATGAAAAAACTGACAGAAACCCCCCCCCCCCCCCCCCCTTGGCTTCCGGCGTGTAGAAACACCTATTGTACACTTTGCTTCTGATTTGTCAGTCCAGACACCTTGACAATCGATTGTCCCCTAAGATATGAACACATGGGTTCATTGAAAGTCCTTTCCATAATTCATCATACCAGAAACCAAAGCGGTCGCGATATAGGATACAACACACACCCATCTCTTACAAAAAAAAAAAATTAAGACAAACTCCATTCTGTAATGGTTGGAGTTGATATTCGGGTCATGAAGCATATATTTGTCCAGTTCTCTCTGAAGTTTCTAAATATTTTATAATTTTTTTTTAAACCAACAAACCGAATCTTAGATGCTTAGAAAAGTTTAAAACTAATTTTGCAAGTTTTAGAATTGGGAGGGTTTTTATAGTTCACTTTATATTCATAGCACATCTATCTTTCGGATGAGCTTTTGCAGCTTTAAGAGAACTCAGTTTTGAGTGAAATTACACAAATTGGAGTGAAAGTTTGTTGTATACCAATTAATCTCTTAAGGAAGTATCTCACCAGTCACCATCGAGAAATCATGTGCATTCTCTTAAAAAAAAAGGCTCGTTTAAGAGCCTGAAAATACTGTTTCGTCCATCTTGAATGGAATGATCTTTTCTGACCAAAGATGTAAGCAATGTATACTACAAGGTCTTAAAAGTTGTAGAAATGACTGGCCTTTTCCTTCATTCAATCTCTCATTTAACGACTTTTCAACAGTCAGATCTTGGCTTCCTGATTGCGCCACTTCTCCGACTATATTTGAGCGGGTGAAACATTTAAAAAACTAAGAGATCATTGTTATCTTTCTTAGAGCATGGCTTATTGCAACTTGTTTTAGCTTAACGATCTAACATCCTCAAATCCGCTAGGCTAGGTTGTAAAATTTCTTTTTCTTCCGGTAAAGCCGCCGGATGAGATTTTTCATCTATTTTAAGGACTCTTTGCCAGAAGACGGGAAAGAACACTCTCTCCTTACAGAGACATTGCATTTCCGACTCCTTTTGCCAATGTAGTGGAAACACTGACAAATCATCAGTTTATGGTGTTCCTCAGGAGCCCGTTTTGTCTACGACACTTTTTGAATTTTTTTTTAATGGCTCATCTGATCCAGTATATTCCTTTGGTGACAAGAGTCCTTTCATCTCCGTATCCAAATACCAATTCTTCGATTTTAGGACGGGAACGACAGCGTATATTATGCTCATTCAATTCTTATAATAATAGTCTGCATGAGACTGTAGCCATGCTGTTTCCAGTTATCCGTTAGATTCAATCTCTCTCAAAGTCCGAGGCCTCATACAAAAACCGTAGAACAGCAATGGTAATGTTGTCAGCTTGCCATCAGAGTAGCTGCTTCTGATGTCATTGGTTTCAAAGCACCACCCGAAAGAAACGGCTTTGCTACGACGAAGCATATAAAGGACGGGATCTGTTCTACGACCAGAAAACAGGAAAGAGCACAGGTGTCTCTGAGAGAAAAAAAAAATTGCTTCAGGAATGACATTCGAAAGTCTTATCAGAGAATAAAACGAACTGCTAGGGCACAAGGCCAAAATGGAAGCCTGCAAAGGTTCAACAAGAAGACGACATCTGACGACTGTATAACAGCGAAGATGGCTAAAATACCGCGGTGAGGCAGAGCGAACTATTCAACCGGAACGAAGACAATAGAGAGTTTCGTTCCCTTAGCGCAGACGAAGTTAAGGTAGCAATATCGAAGCTTAGTGAAGCTGCTTAGTCAAAAGAACTGCCTACTGAGCTATTTAAGGCCCAGAACATATTCTTGGAATATGTACATCGATACCAAGAAGCCTTTGTATAACTGCAAAATAGGTAAGCTGGATATGGTCAGGAAAGACTTCAGATGTTTAGTTGGTGGGATGTAGAAAGATTCCATCGAAATCATCTGCTAGTTCTCAGGTCATAGCTTTACAGGGAGGATGCAGGGGAGGTAAAGGATTATCCAACGAGGTAAATATTTCATCAGAGAAGGATCAGATATGCACTCCTCGTAATACAAAGTCATGCAGGATATATATTAGTCTCATCCGACTTTAAGCATCTTTTAGGACCATGTGAGTGGTTTCATCTGCTTTGGGTATGAGAACTACCGTCGCCGTCTGGATATTCTACCAAGAGTTTAACTGGCTTAACGATGGTGTAATGGATGGTCTCTAACATTATCGAAAGCAATCTGTAGTGATGCAGGGAAGTTACTATGTGGTTCTAGTGCCTTGTAAGGTTCATAGCTGTAATCTGCTCCTTTTAGCCAGATCCTGTCCGGGTTGATCTGTAAATAAGTAGTTTTTCTGAAACTAGGTTTGTGGTGGATTGTTAAAGCCAGTGAAGTGAGTTTTCATAAGCGGATTAAATTAAAGATTATTTCTTGGAATCATTCCAGGTACCATACGGGTTCATCACTATGCTCGAGCTCCGTTGTGTTTTGCACAGAACTTGCCGTAATCTGGAATATTCACTTTTGCTGCTATTCCTTTCGAAAAAACTAAGCCAGGACCTACACACGGCACAGCTATAGCTCTGCCTTATTCTTAGAGACCCGTGATCAACTTCTGCAGGCGATTACACTGTATCCTTCTTCCTATGTGACGGAAAGAAAGCAAGAGTTCTTTTAAAGATAGATATTCGAGATAGAATTCGTTGTTGAGTTCATCAAGCTCTAACCGAGATATCAGAATGTGATTTCCTATCCAGAGGGTACTCGTATATCTTCAGCGATCTTGTTGGACCTTTTCCAGTACCTTCCGGGACGATTTCAATAGATTATAGCCTTAAGCAAGTGCTTGTTGTGTTTGGGAAAGAAAGTATTGGCGTGACAGGTGCTGATTGACTATTCTAAGGGATTAGTAACGGGTCCTCCTCCTTCCTGAACGGTTTCAAAACTACACCTTTATCACCAAAATTAATGGTGAAGTTCCTTCGGCGAAAGAAAGGAATGGATTCGGTCTTCAAGGAATCGACAGATTGATGATTACCATGGTTGTCTTGCCGCAGTTTTCAGCGTAAAGGAGTTTAGGGTTTCGATATTCCAAGATCGTCAGGATCATCTCAGGTTTTGGACAAGCCATGAATTTCACTAATATCTCGTGCCATCCAATGTCCTTGAAAATGGGATTTTTTTCGTAGCGCACTCTATAAGCCAAAACTACAAAACTGACTTTTAGTGCCTCAAAAAAGGTGATTTTTATCATCTTGCCTTTTCTGGAACGCAACCAGCTGCGGCCACTGACATTCTCTTCTCCGCGTTCATTGAAATGCGATGCAGTGAGCAGTCTTATTTCGGCTTTTTAGATGTTTTCAGTGTTTGTCATATGGGAGAATGCAAAGCATTTCAGTTTTTTTGACCTTAGGGGTCTTCATAAGAAACTTTGGCTCCACGAACACTTTAGTTAACATTTGATGGCATTCTATGGAATCGGGTTGCTTGGCCTTAACCAATGTCCCCCTCTAGCCAACTCGATCCCTAGACAGCTGCATCCGGTTACGCGTATCAAATTTTTTTTTTGTCCCACCGGGTTGGAATCGAATATCCTTAGAGCTGAAGCACTGATGTCCGTGCGCTCTATAATACCTAGTTATCTTAATCGCTGTAGGCCAATCCTTCTGACCAGATCCACGTCATTGTACAGCCAATATAGTTCTTTTTTATACCATCTCTTCCACACTCCATCATGGCAGACGGAGCCAATGTTACACGGAGAATTGTTCGCTCAAAGCAACTTAGAGAACTTTAATCCATTCCTGAGATAGGGTCTTGAGCTATTCGTTATTAAGTTCGATACTTATGTCATTACTGAAGTTCACCACGGAGCTTAGGTATTATCTCCCTTTTGTCACCTCACAGTTATAGTTGTCGCTAGTCATTAGTCTTTTTTGATGACAGCGTATATTTTGCTTTGCTCTCATTGATCGCCAGACGCATCTTAACTTCAATGCACACAAAAGCGCCACTGACATCCCACATTATTCTCCGGATTATGTTAGTGTCATCTGCATTTGCAAGAAGCTAGACAGATTTTTAAAATATTGTGTAAGCTTCTGAGTTGCGCATAATACTTTCGAGTACGGTGTTAAAGTAGTCGGATGATGGTATATTGCCCCATCTAAGACCCTTTTTAGCATCAAAAGGTTTGGTGACGTCTCTTGCGACTTTGGCAGAATATAACGAGTTCTCCGTCGACATCCTGCAAAGTCGAACAAGTTTGGCATGGATGCCAAGACCAGATATGGCGCGATATAGCTTGTCGGTATAGACGCTATCATATGCAACCTTGTTCATCGAGGAGCAGAATGGAAATTTGGTCGATGGTGGAGTTACCAGACCTAAAACCCCACTGAACTTATCAGGTTCTTAACAGTCGGTTTAAGACTTTCACATAATAGGGCAGGAGTGGTTCTTTCAAGCTGTTGGCACAGACTACGACGGCTTCGGCTTGGATTTTGTTGCCCTGGCACGTCATTTTTATCTCCTGGTAAAATTTCTGAAACACATTGCGCACGTTTTACGAATTCCCTATTTTCATTCGAAGAAGTTTACGTTCATGTCTTTCCGCTAGTGGTACGTTTCGACAGAGGGTCTCAATGCAGTGTTGCGTGGTACGCCTCCGGTTTGGCTGAAACTGCACGTCTGCATTCATCGTCTACGTATGCGTTTTTTGTTTATGGTCGCCTTGTGAAACCTACCACATCTGAGGCGGCATTTCTAATGATTGTTGTAAAAGGTTGAGGGAGACGCGATCGGTAAAGTTTCTGGCGATCTGTTTCGATGCTACCCGCCCGATGTTGAAGCTCTTCACCGTATTTTCCTAGTGCTGTATTGCCTTTCACATTCTTATTTGTTCTTTGATTCGAGTCAATATTGACGTCTCGATGCGATGTGATCAATCTGACTTATCCTATTTTTATCAAGAGACCGACATGTGCTCCTGTGAGTCCTACGACGTGGGTAACGTGTGCTTGCTTCGACAATGTTTCATCGCCTTGCAAAGTCTATCAGCCTAAGTCCGTTTCTGTATGTGATTTTGTGAAAGCTGAACCTGACCAAGGGGCTACCAAAGGTGCCCTTCTCTCCTCAAGGTCATCGAGTATAATTTGTCTCGAGGAGCTCGTAAAAGCCTTGCTTGGTAGCGTGGTCTTTTTTTTCCGCTGGGGCTTTCACAATCTACAATCCCCGAAGTAGATATCACAGTTTTTGATTGACTTCTTGTCCGGTCCGGTAGGTTGCCAGTATCTCAAATAGATGTTCAGGAGCACCCGGATTGTTAAGAGTCCTCACATTCCAGGTACATGCACGAACGTTGTTATTTAATAGCACCGCGAGGAGATGATGAAGCGATATTACCCACTGGTAGCTAGGGAAAAATATGTCAATCTAAGCATTGAAATACCTTCAGTAGCTTTTGATCATTATTTGGGAACAGAGTTGAGAGTAAGTCTTACCTAAGCCTCGTAAAGGTGTCATAAACATGCCAATCACACCTATTCGAAGAAATTGGAACTTTTATAGCACCTACGTGTTTGTTTTCAAAGTAAAATAGTTGATTTGCTTTTAGATATGTTAAACATCCATCTGGTATGAAAAAGCCTTGAAAAAGTACTCCTAATTCAGTATTTCAAATACCGTTAAAACGTTGGGGAAATCCGGGTTTGTGCCGGAATAGAGAATGTGTTCCCATTATTTTGCAACTAAAATAGCTTCAAAGGGCTTTCATCGGTTCTGTCTGTTAGCCAATTTATTCTTGCGAAGTTCTGCTAATATTTTATATCAAAATCACCCATAACGGTATTTTGAATCCTTAACTTTTATACCATAATTTCCAATATCGTAGATTCTCCTCATCCTATCCCGCAACCGGGTTCAGAGACATGATTTTATAGAATTGGAAAAATGAAAGCTTCTTGAAGAAAAGCACAGAAAACTTCGGGTAGAAGTTTGAAGTTTTGTTGAAATGAAAGCCTACGAGTGCCTGTTTAAAATGCAAGACAAATCGTTGACAACAAGACGTGCGCCAGGCAGGTGCTATCCCACAATAAACGTAAAAGAATGTGAGAATGTGAATTCCACAAAAACAGGTAGATTATTGAACTGGAACTTGACGTCTAGATGTCTAACGAATGAATGAATGAAGGCAATGACAAGAAAGTTAATTCGAAAAACAAATAAGGGACAAAGAGAAGAAACACAATTGAAGTTGACAACGCTTTTCTAGTGATTTTGAATAATCAAACTACTGCATGTCTTGAACTGAATTATTGTGCAGGCATGTGCACGTGTAAACAGGGTTTAAAAGTCTCAAGATTACCAGCAGCGTACAGAAGAAATCCAAAGGTACAGTTCGAAAAAAGTTTTTCACAAATGCGGCCCAATTAATTTTTTAAATAAAAAAAACGTGTGTTTAGGGTATCGATAAAATTTTCATTTTAGATTGAAATTTGGTATAATTGATACATTTGGTTATGAAATATGACATCGGTCAAGTGTCCTCCACGGAACTGCTTGCGTGACTATGACTATGACTCTCGTACATAATTCGGTCGATGTTATGATACGAGTATCTTGTTAGCATAAACCTGAGACTTAATATAGTCACAAAAAAAAGAGTTTAAAGACGTTAAATCGCACAAGCAGGGCGGCCGATTCACAAGATGGCGATAAGACGACCTCGGACTTCATCTTCAATAAGTCGATTGCGGGTGTGTAGCAAGTGGCACCGTCCTATTGAAACCACAAATCCCTAAAACATTGCAGTTCCGATTTATCGTACAAAAAAATTGTTGGTTATCATTGAGCCCAATGGCACCTCTGGCATGAAAACTACACCAAACAGTCACTTATCGTATACAATGGCTGCTGTTGGAAAACCTACGGCTGTTCACTTCTATATCGTTCCCTTATCGGGTCGATTATAATGGCCGACAATTGAAGTTAACGCACGTAATATAGTTCGCGAATTTTGATAAAGAATTTGTATCATTGCAGACGACAAATATGGCATCCGTCAAGTAAGTTGTGCCACTTAAGTATGAACTACATTCGGCAAAAAAGTCAAAAAGTCAAAAAGTGAAAAAGTGAAAAAGTGAAAGCTCACACACATACGCATCTGCCTCCTGGTAGTAAAAAACTAACCCAAAAAGCTATTTTTTTACATTTGAAAGCTTTTAGAAATCATAAACAAAAAGAATTTTATTTGCTTTGATGTGACGTGCAATGACAACAAAACTTTGAAAATCTGACAAAAATTAGGGTCGTTTGATATTGAGCCCTCTCAATATGAAATCAGGAACTAATACATTTTTTTTGTTGTGAATGTATTAGTTCATTCTGAGCTTTCAAAAAGTAAAATACTTGAAAGTTAAGGGGTACTCCAACTTTCAAGTAAATTACTTTTTGAAAAGTTGAGAGAAAACTACAGATTTGTAATTGTGAAAAAAGAGACAAAACATTTTCGTGCACACACTTTACTTTTTGCCGAATGTAGTTCAGCCTTTATTCTCAGCACACAGAGATACTCAGCAAAAGCGTAGTGCTTCGTCACGTGCAGTTATGCCCTAACGTAGTTCGGGTCCTGAAAATCTCTCCTCTGAGCCTAATCTAACGAGTTTATTGACGATTTCATTTCCAGGGATCCCATTGTCAAGAATCAGTGAATTCAGCCTTCCCACTGCGTTCAAAGAAGCGCTGCAGTCTTAAACTAGCTTGGAAATCGTAAGAGGGCCCTGAAGGATATGTAGCGCCGTTGGGCTGTTTCTACTGAGCCTTCACCCCTCCACCGATTCTTTAAAATACAGTTCATTGTCATCAGGATTGCATATACCTCCGCTTGGAAGACAGATGCAAGTTTTCCTAAGGAGGAGTGAAATTTTACATTGTCGTCATACAGAAAAGCACCAG
Organism: Volucella bombylans; assembly: GCA_949129095.1. Taxonomy (NCBI): domain Eukaryota; kingdom Metazoa; phylum Arthropoda; class Insecta; order Diptera; family Syrphidae; genus Volucella; species Volucella bombylans. Next base: position 381,869,303 of record OX422140.1, on the reverse strand, counting down.
AGCCGCATCTTGAATCGGTCTTGGAGGTGAAGACCAGACTGCGTTCTTTTACTGGCTCAGATTCTGATTCAACAAGAATTCTAATGTCACTGCATTAGACGGCATGTCCATAAGATCAGAGTTGAAATACAGTCACAGTTCATCAAAGCTCCTGTGCGTGTTGTACAGCCGAAACACGCCCACACAAATACCAAATGCCTTGACGCCAACACCCTGAACTTGTTTTTAACTTCTCACCCTGATAACGTCGATGTTCTATTCAGCCAATTTCTCGTATACCGACAGTTAGGGAAAAGATTAGTACAAGAACCGTATGACAATACGCGAAAGCCAATTGGAGCGGACTTAACACATTATTTAGGAATTCATCGGATCAAGAGTATCAGACCAAAAGGCATGGTACGACTCGAGCTATAAAAAGGCTTGCAGGGTTAGAGAAATGTTTTGTCGGTCCTGCAAAGCCAACCCGTCAGAGGAAAACCGAAAAAAGTTCAAACGAGCCAGAAGCGACTACAAGAAATACTACAGTGTCCCAAAGGTAGTAAAAATCGTTGGTCGTTCGTCAAAAATATTAGAAATTCTGTCGCATCCTCCATCCCAACGCTCATTTATAATGACATTCCAGCTATCAGCTCTTTGGACAAGGCCAGCTCAACATTTCCAGATTGTGTCGAATCTTCAATGGGATGAATCCACTTCCACACTCGTGTAGTAGCAAGAGTACTTAAAGATTTCAACATACATAAATCCGCTGTTCCAAATAGTATATCTCCCTTTCTTCTTTTTTTATCAATCGTACTTTTTAGGACTATTTCCGAGTAAATGAAAAACAGCATCTATTCCCTAAAATAGGCGAATCTTCTTCTCCCTCCCCTACAGAAGGCACTTACGTATATCGAAACACGAAAACTTCTCAATGACCGGCAGCATGGCTTTCATAGCGACAGGTCCATTGGTGATTGATATTTCCAAGGTATTTGACAGAGTGTGGAACCAGTCACTTTTATCGAAAATGTGTGCAGTTGAGATCGACGACTCTCTCTCTTTCGATGGACTAGAAACTAACTTTCCGAATGTTCATGTTGTCGTGGATGATTTCAAGTTTGATGTTCACAAAATAAATGCTGGTGCGCCTCAGGGCTCTGTTCTGTCTCCGACACTCTTTTTAATTTTCATTAATGATCTCTTGTCTGCTACTTCTGATCCAATATATTACTTTGTTTACGACAGTACCCTCTGCGTTTCATATTCCCGGACGCATATCCATATTCTTCGACTGTAGAACGGGAATGACAGCTTAAGTTTATTTCGATATTAAGAGCATAACCAATTGGGTAACTATCAACAGAGTGGAATGTGATGCGTCCAAAATACAACGTTGTCTGCTGTCATTAAAGCCAAATACCCAGCCATTACCCATGAATGGCACTTGCATCTTTGAAACCGAAAAACTTTCCACTCTCGGTATGTGTGTCAATGACAACGTAACATACCTTCAAACATTCAAAACCAACTTACATAGGTACCTCTCTTTTATTCCCCCCTAAGTGCAAGCATTTTAAGGGCAAGAACCCCTAGAGCGTGCGTCAATTATAAGAAAGAAGTCCCTTACCATCCTAAAGTTTTAGCGGCTTATCGTAAATGTGTGTCCTTGCCGCTGATATTGTGTGTTTCTTTGTTGACAGAATATTTATTTGTGTGGTTTTTCCTTCGTTGACTGCTAAACTCTTTACCACTTCTACATCAATAGTAGCAAACGCCTCTCTGACAGCTCGCTGAGAATTTCCCACTTCGTCAATATCGAGGAGCTGAACAGATTTGTAAAATGACTTCTGAGTTCCGCACAATTCCTCCAAGACCTATGTTGAAAAAATCGCATGACAACGCATTGCAACGCATTGGGTGTTACGTGAACCCCTGTCCGTAAACACTTAATTTCACGGTGCGCCCATATATCCATGGGAGCAAGCATACACCGTGTCATCGCTTGCAGATATTAAGAAAACCAATTCGGAACTGTGTTGGAGGCACAGGTCCCACACTTAGGATGCGTCGATCTAAAACCTCTTACTGATTTTAGGATCACAGCACTCGGTACTTATTACTTTACATCGGGTCTAAACTAAGTAGAGGACCCTTACTTCGATTTAAGGTTTAAACCACAGCCACCATGACGCTCCCACAAGGGGGCCTACCTCAAGAAGTTAGCCCCGGACCGAGATCCGGAGGCTTCTGACTCCCATGGTATCGTGGGTGGTATCGTGTCCTGGTATGACAGAATTTGCTCTGCCCCCGTTTTTACTAGACAACGTCATTGATGGAAGAAGCCTTGTTAATTGGACAGGGGCACAGTTCAGGGGGCAAACAATCCTTAGATTCCATTCGACGGGCATACTTTTATCAATGTATGCTCCATATCCAATCATCAGCTGCTGCTTTAACTAGGTCGGCAGCTAACCTTTCGGGTCCAGCAGTTTTGTAAGACTTAGGCTTGCAAATTGGTCTCCTGACTTCATCTTTACCGGGTGACCGGAAATGGTGCCTGTCTTCGCTCAGGTTGACTGGTTCATACATCCTGACGGTGGGATGTTATTCGTCATAATCGTTTAATAGTCTGCAGAAATAATCTTTCTATATTCCAATACCGCTTGTGGTTCAACTATCAGATTTAAGCTTGGTCTATGGTATATAGCTGTAACATGTTCGTTTTATTTCATTCTTCTGATTGTGCCCCTCTAAAGGCTCTATTGGGCATTTCTTGTGGCTTTCTCCTGAGTAACCTTTCTTTTTTGCTCGTAGATCCCACGAGCTCATCTCGCTCTTTTCTGCAGGATTACTCTTTTCTAAATTTGTCTGTCTGCATTCGTCATGGAACCAAGAATATCATTGTTGGAGCGCGTCAAAACCCATTACATTAGAGGCTACCTCTCTGTTCACTCTTTGGCCCTGATTCTACTGGTCTTCTACATTTGATATTACCAGCGTTGGACTTCTCGAGAGGTTAAGGATCATCGATCGAAAAGGGCCCTGGCGCTCTGTTGCGGTTGTAGCCGTTCGACGTTGAATTTCCTCACAATAGGTCGCTTACTTTGAACTGTTCTGGAGCCGTATCTTCGCTACCACAATATAATTTTCCGAGTTGAACTGCTAAGAACGTTCGGACATTCAAAAAAATGGAGTGTTCTCAGTCGTTCGCAATATAATCGGTTTGTTGATCAGAAGGCCAGCCTGGTCCCTTAATGGATATCAAGATGAGGAAACCGTGTTGCTGACTATAGTTGCAATATGTGCGGTCTCAAAATCAAATAACCTGTGGCCGTTTCCCGAGGTGATGTTATGGAAGGTGCTCTTTCCGACCATACTGCCAAAACTGCCCTCCTTTAGCTTTGCATCATCCTTGCCGATTTTCACGTCACATTTAGGGCGTTGTCGAGGAGCTCGTAGAAGCAGTCTTTGCAAAAGGCCGTCCTTCTTCTCTGTCGGAGAGTGGTTAGTTATGAGGTTTATGTTGCCCAAATTGGCCTTTATGTGAATCGTCATGAAGAGTTCGCTTGCATACCAGAAGTTCAAGACTTGTTCTCTAGTTCTTCCTTTCAAGGCAAATCCGTATCCGAATAGATGGTCCGACTACAGTTCTTGTCACACCAGTTGTCTATAACATTCTCAACATCAGACATCATAGTTTTTCATCCTCTTTTTGTCCGGTGGATCCCGGACAGTCATGGAAGACGTGGAGGTCTGTTAAGGGTTCGAACATTCCACGTCCAGACCCGATGGTCGTTGGCCTTTAATCGTTTGCCGAGATCAGAATCTGTAAATGTATATATAATTGTGGTGTTCTATTGCATTTGTGTACCCTTACTTACCAAATCCAATAAATTGACTCCTTTTCAAAAACAGACCTTTTCCCCTCCCAATCTATTAATTGTAATTCTCTTTCCCAACTCACAACAAAACCTGACTCTATCAAAAGTTCCTCTATTTTCGAATTCCCTCGTTGCACTTTCTTCGTAGGCTCACTCTCTCCCGTATTCTTGTCCGCATGGTGAATATGTCCCTTTTGTCGTACAGAGAGTTGTGTTGATTAATTTAAATTCAGGAGGAGGAGGTGGAAAACCTAGCTAACGAGTTATTGTAGATCGTGTGGGAGTTATGAAAGTATTATATAAGTTTGGGCAGGAACCCACATGAAAGAAATGGGGGCTTAAGAATTTAGGAAAAGAATAGAACAGATTAATGACTTTTAGCAGAAAGTCAGCTCATCAGTATAGTATACCAACCGTCAAGTTCGGACGTGTTTCAATTTCGCTCCGCGATAATTTGTGAATAATTATTTTTCTGTTGACTTTTTCCTTTTTGGTTTCGTGCTTGACCCCATTCGAACTGTATTACCTGTTCCCAATCACTTACACTATAATTTCTCAGTGTCATCAAAACACAGTGTCTTTAAAAAAAAAATAAAATTAATAACCTACTTGCTAATACTCTGATCTAATTTATGTTAAGCATGTCTTGCTGTGGATTTGCTGACTGCGCTGTACCTACTAACACAGTGGAAATGGTTACATGCAATGGGATATGTGGAAAGAAATTCCATCCCATATGCATTGGTTTGAGCAGAAACGCTAAAACTTATCTCGAAGAGTATAAGCGCATATTCAGCTTTTTCTGTGTAGAGTGCCGGACCATCTCCCTGGCACATATAATGCTGGCTACAAAATGTAATAACCAGCAACTAATTGGGCTTGTAGACTCGATTGCAGAGCTGTAATGCGAAGTTCAGTTCAGCAGTAAAAATATAACCAAACTCATTTCCGAGAGCCATAACAATCTAAACTGTTCGATCGATAACAGCATAACCACCATAAAATCAGCTGTTCAATCCCTGAACTATAAAATCACTAAATTAGCAGATTCTGATAAGTCTCACTGCTCAAAGACATTACCAGCGATTCAATCAACTTCAATTCAGTTGGGAAAAATTATGTCAACGTTGGCTGACCAATCCACTCTTCTACATCTCAAGCATGCTGAACATACCGAAAACATCGGATCAATCCAACATGAACTCAATTTTCTTAGTGTGGAAGCTGCATTCACTAGATCAACCACGATGCAGATATTGGAGGAATTAAAGCACATCTCTAGTAAGCGGGATGCACCTCCATCTGCAGTAAGCCCGAGTGACAAATCCTTACACGACGAGCTATATACATCACCTTCAACCACTTCAGCACCAACTCATTCAATAGCCGCTACCACCGAAGCCCCCGTTCAACCCTCTACGATAAATGCAACTTCGATCACCAATCCAGTTCCAAACCATTGCCAATAATTAGGACTTTTGGGACATCCTGGACTCTCCCTGAATGGACCAACAGAATTCAAAAATTAAATAAAATGAATCTTGAAGCCACCAAAATACCGGAACTGTCTACTTTCTTCCTCCAAGCTGCCCCACCTCACTCAAGCCCGTCCTGGATCAAAGCCCTTTTTAGAAGGAAATTTGGTATACAAGACGTCAAATGTAAACAAGTTGGCAAAGTCAAGAGCAAAAAGGGCCAGTGTTTTGAAATACGTATACCCACTAAATACGATTGAATGTTCAAATCATCGGACTGCATACCAATCTCGGAAAAGATGACCACAAAGATCATCACCTAACGGAAGGATATGGTAGATAATAAGTTTACTAATAAAAGAAAAGATAGCCCCCACAATTCCTAATCCAACCCCCCTCACTAGTCAAGATTCTAGTTCCGGGGGGCTTGACCAACCTGTCCCTTCTTCATCCGCTCGTGCCCCCGATTCTCAGCCAAAATACCTTGACCCACTCCTTCCACCAACTGTCAAACTCACTAAAAAATTGTCTGATATGAATGATGACAGTCGTTATGTGTAGGGTTTTCCAGTAAGGACTTGACAACTTTTTTTTTAAATAAAACGCAAACCATTTGAGATATTTCCAAAGCTTTATTATCGGCTGGAATGGAACTCGACTTCGTTCATATGGCCACCGCGGGCACGTTTGTAGCTGTCGATTCGTTGGACCCAATTTTCAAAGACTCGGCTACACATTTTGGCCGAAACGGCCGCTATTCCGCGTTCAATGTTGGCTCTGAGCTCTTCCAACTTCGTCGGCGTGTTGGCATAAACCAATGACTTAACGTAGCCCCACAGAAAATAGTCAAGCGGCGTTAAATCGCACGAACGAGGCGGCCAATCGACTGGCCCATTTCTTGAGATAACAGGCTCACCATACTTACTCTTCAATAAATCGATTGTAGCGTATGCTGTGTGGCTTGTGGCACCATCCTGTTGAAACCACATGTCGTCCATATATTCCAATTCGGACCAAAAATAATCGGTGATCATGGCGCGATAACGCTGACCATTCACAGTATCGTGACGATCGTTATCGTCGACGAAAAAATATGGCCCAATAACGCCGCCGGTATGCAAACCGCACCAAACAGCTATTTTTTGTGGATGAAGTGGTGATTCGTGAAGCACATGTGGTTTTTCACCCGACCAATAACGCATACTTTGCTTATTGACGAACCCATTGAGCCAAAAATGAGCTTCGTCACTGAAGATGATTTTGCGATGAAATTCATCATCTTGGCGCATCTTCTCCAGAACCCAATCGGAGAACGTACGTCGCTTCAAATGGTCCATCGGCTTCAATTCTTGAGTCAGCTTGATCTTGTATGGGTGTAAACCAAGATCCTTACGCTAAATACGCCATAATGTGGTCTGAGCGATGCCCAATTCTTGAGAACGCCGTGGAATTGACTGATTTGGATCGTTTGCTACGGACGCCAGAACGGCAGCGATATTTTCAACACTTCTACCAACCCGTTGTCTCACTGCCACGGTAACATCACACAACGAACATGTAGACTCAAATTTTTGCACTAAACTTGTTATTGCCTGTCTACGAGGGTGAGAATTACGAAAGTTGCAGTCACCGACTCCGAATTTCGGTAGAAAATTTTTATAATTTGCAGACGTTGCTCGTTCGTGTACTTTACCATGATGAAAATGTTGAGTTTACTGAATAAATTGACAGTGACGGTTTGATGATTAGTGAAAGAGTGCGTTCACAAATTAAATTCAAAGTTGTCAAGTCCCTATTGGAAAACCCTTTATTTATTTAACCAAAAATGGGCATCATCGGATAACAAAATTTTGCATTGAAAATGAGGATCAAGCTGAATCATGTTTTCAGCCCATTCATGGCCGAACCTACGACGCGTATAATGGTCACGCGGTTTCAACTCTTGCACAAGCTGGATCTTATAGCCTTCTAAGTCAAGATCTTCCCGTAAAATCTTCCACAAATTGGATGGGCACAGCTCCAATTGCTGTACACGATGGCGAATCGACTCATTCGGATTCTCCTTAACACTGCGCTCCACAACGGCAATAGCTTCTTCTGTTCGCACTGTTTGTCATCTTTGTGGTGCGTATTATCTATCCACTAGAGTGTACGTGGGCGAAAACTATTCATCGCATTCCGAATAACTTGCTCAGATGGACGATTATGTCGACCGTAAAATGGACGTAGTGCTCGATAAAAGTCCAAGACATTTAATGATTTGGGTTTCCGCCGTGTAGCACCAAAGTTGGTGCCAAAAGACCTCAATTTCATGCAAAAAAGAGACCGTGTTGACGTCGCAAAAGAGATTTGCGAGGCTGGATCCGATCCCACATTCTTCAAAAGCATCATTACAAATGGATCATCATTATTCGTAATTTTTTGACGAAAAATACAACAAATACCATCCAACAGCCACCGAATTCACCTAATTTAGCTCCCTGTGACTCCTTTCTGTTCAATTGAGTTAAAAAACCACTACGGGGAACGCTGTAGCCGAGAGAAAGTAATGGAAAAATCGCAGGAAGCACGGATGTACATACTGAAAACCGAATATAAAAAAATGTTTCGACGATTAGATCAAGCGCTGGCATAAATGTGTTGCAGTCGATGGGGATTACTTTGAAGGGGGCAATATAGATTTAGATGAATAAACTAGTATTTTTAATTTTTTGAATAAATTCAGGATAGTTTTTGATCGAAGTGTGGCACATTCGTTTTATTTTTGGATAAAACTTCCGAATTAAATTTTTCTGATCATGCCCCTCTACGAGTAAAGGCTCTATTGAGCATTTCTTGTGGCTTTCTCCTGAATAGCCTTTCTCTCTCACTTTTCTTTGTCTGTCTGCATTCGTCATGGAACCAAAGATATCATTATTCGAACTCTGTTCGCTCGTTGGCACTGATGCCATTGGTCTTCCACGTTTGATATTGACAGCGTCGGACTTCTCGAGAGGTTAAGGAGCATCGATCGAAAAATCCCCTGACGGTCTCTTGCGGTTGCAGCCGTTCGACGTTGAATTTCCTCACAATAGGTGGCTTACTTTGAACCGTTCTGGAGCCGTATCTTCGCTACCACATTATAAGGAGAAAGAGCTCTTGTAATCGATGCTGAATGGGGAGAAAGCGTTGGGGTAAGTGTATCGCAGGATAAGACTGTTTCAATGAAGCTCAAGGGCAAATTGAATGCAAGACGTCGGGCTCCTGCGATACGTTTGGACGGCGTTAGCATTAGATGTGTGACTGGGGTCACATATCTGGGCATAACGATGGGTGAGTGTATGAACTTCATGTCTCACCTGGTTCAAACCAGACTACGCATGCTGATTGCTGTAGGCCAGGTAAGGCGCATTTTCCGATCTGACTGGGGACTCAACAGGCGTTCTGTTCGTATCATATACTCGTACGATGACCTTTTTTTGCCTGTGCAGCATATGGAGCATCGGTATGGTACGACAGGGTTATGACTGTTGATGGTCAAAGGCGGATCTGGAGAGCCGCCTTGATAAATTCTGTAATTTCATCAAAGCATCAATAAAAGACGAATGCAATAAAATAAGCAACGGTCTCCAACTCAAAATTGAAGAAATGGAAAAAAGTGGGAAGAACGCTTTTCATCAGTGAATGCGGCGGTAGAAAAAATCACAAAGAGAATTGAGAACATTGAAGTTGTTTCTACGTCTACATCAGTGGAAACCATATCTGCGTACAAAGAAATGCTTGCCCTCCAACAACAAATCGACAACCTTTAACGTAAACATACTGCCTGTGATGCCGTGCTCTTTGGCATTCCAAGTTCACCTGAAGAAAATTTGTCTACCATCTTCAATCATTTATGCCACACTATTGAATGCAAACCGCCAACACTTAAAAATGCATTCCGTGTGAAAAAATTTAACGATTCGTCATCGCCATCACCGATCGTACTCAAGTTTGGTAGCCCACAAGAGCGAAACTTTGTGCTGAAGTCAGCTACTCTCTATCGAAAAAGCCAACACAGAGAGTTGAACCTTACTGACGTCGGTATGGAGTCGCCACACAAGTGCTTCATCAACGAAAGCCTTACTCAGAGAGTTCGCCTGCTTTTACGTACCGCTACTCAGATGAAGAGAAAACGACAACTGTTTGCTGTGTTCACGAAATTTGGCTCTTTGTTCGTAAGAAAAACTCCAAACGGGAAGAGCTTTCCCATTGTAAGCTCCAACGATCTCCGCGCTGCTGCTGCCGACACACAACATGAAAAAGAATTTTAAGACTGAATTAATCTTTATTATTATTATTATTACATACTTTATTATTCAATATTTATAAATGTTCTCTTCTATTTCTCTACCCTTCCTTCTTCTAATGCTTACTATCTACTATATATTTTCTTTTTGTTTGCTGGATGATGATTTGGTAATGCGTTTAATTGATTGTGGTGCTGTTTGCAGTAGGTTAATTGAGAATGGTTAACAACAACAGTATTTTTAATCATAACCACGGTGTGAATGCTAGATCAACTTTGTGTCTGTTAAATGTTCTGTCGAGATACAAGAATGGTTTCAATGTATGTCATATAAACGCTCGAAGTCTTAACCAGTGTAAGCGAGACTACTTTCGCTATTTGTTTACAAATTCAAGCATAGATGTGATCTGTGTTAACGAAACTTGGTTTAAACCCAAGTTTGAAAATCTTGTGTACGATATTGAGGGTTACGAATTATATCGCAACGACAGAATAACCTCTACAACGGGTGGAGGAGTGGCAATTTATTGCAAGTCGTCTTTAAAATGCGATGTATTAGTAAAATCTGTCGACACTGATGTTGAATACATTATTGCTGAGGTTCATGATGGAAGTGTTAAATGTTTGGTTTCTTGTTGTTATAACCCTAACCGGAGATTTTCATGTGAACCATTTTTTTCCGCTCTGTCGGAGTTTTCACCCAGATATGTAAATATTATTGTATTAGGAGATTTTAATGCCAACTTATTAAACAATGATTCTCGCTCGCGCCAATTGGTGGATCATGCTTCTTCGTGTGGTCTTTATGTTGTAAATACGTCCTATCCAACTTGTTTTCATACAGATGCACCACCGAGTCTTCTTGATGTTGGTCTTGTTTCAGATCAATCAGCAGTTCTTCTATTTGACCAAATTTGTCTGGGTGGTGTTTCTGACCATGATATGTTACTTTGCACGTACGATATTAATTTTTCTCATATCAATAAGTCTACGACCTTTGAATTTAAAGATTTTAAATCTATTAACATCAATGCTCTGCAAGTTGCAGAACAAACAACGACTCCCTGGTTTCTTTGTAGACAGAGTCCAGATCCAAATGAACAAATTAATCGTTTTCAGTTATGTGTTGCCCAACTCTATGAAGATTTCGCGCCTGTTAAGACTGTTTTTGTTCGCAATAAGACTTTCCCTTGGTTTACTGCGGAAATTTTAAATGCGCTGAAAATCAGGAATAACCTGTAAAGCTGTAAAGCAAATGGAAGAGACATCGTTCTTCTTTTAATTGGGTCGCTTATAAAAACGCTCGTAATAGAGCCACTACCATTGTGCGTGATTCGAAACGAAATTACTATTCCTCTAAACTTAATATGTCTTTGCCCCCAAAGGAACTGTGGAGGAACCTTCGGCAAATTGGTGTTAGTAATGGAGGGAATGATAACTGTTCGTTAAATCCAAATGAGCTAAATGCACATTTTGTTGACAATGAAATGGCTGGTGGTATGTTTGATTTTCATCCGAATACCTTCATATCAGTGCAAAGGCAAGCCGATTTTGTGGTAACAACTGAGACTGATGTAATTTCAATCATAGCCTCCATTAAGTCAAATGCAATCAGTGAAGATGGTATACCAGTCAAATTTCTAAAAATAATTTTACCCAGTATTGTAAGCCACATAACCCATATAATTAATTCGTGTATTATGACATCTACCTTTCCCCAAGCTTGGAAACATGCACGGGTTATTCCGATTGCAAAAAAATCTAACGCAAGTTCTGTTAACGATTTTAGGCCAATAAGCATTCTCCTATGCCTATCAAAAGTATTTGAGAGAGTCTTATCCCGCCAGATCAAATGCCACTTATCGTTCAACTCTCTATTGACTTCTTCTCAGTCAGGCTTTCGAGAAGGGCATAGTTGTCAGTCGGCAATGGTGAAGATTTTGGATGACGAAAGGCAAGACTATGATAAAGGGCTCGTGACATTACTTTGCTTTCTCGATTTCTCGAAAGCTTTTGACAAAGTGAATCATAAAATTCTTTTATGGAAGCTTAAGCACTTGTTCGGGTTTGGCGAAAGAGCTGTTAAACTTTTGCAAAGCTATTTGTCGAACCGATTTCAAAGGGTCGTTGCTGGTGGAAGGATTTCCTCTGTTTTGCCCTTATTACAAGGTGTTCCTCAAGGTTCCATCCTTGGACCGATTTTATTTTCCATGTTTGTCAACGATTTGCCATTGGTATGTGTGCACACTCGTATGCATATGCACGCAGATGACTTTCAATTGTACATGTCTATGCCTATGAATCGGCTTGACGAACTAGTTTTTTGTTTAAACAGGGATTTGTCGGCGATTAATGACTGGGCAGACAAATACGGGCTGCTGCTAAATCCTTCTAAGTGTCAGGTTCTACCCATATCAAAAAGCAATTTTTAACTGAGTCTGGTGCCAAATATATGCATATCGGAATCGAAATTGGCAATAGTGAAGTCGGCTACTAGCCTAGGGTTCATAATAAACCGCAATCTGTCCTGCAGCAGCCACATAAACTACGTCATTGGTCGCATTTATGGTTGTTTGCGTAGACTGTGGTTGGCTGCAAACTTCACACCCCTTGAAACTCGACGGAAGCTAGTCCAAGCCCTTATACTTCCCATAATAACATATGCCGATGTTGTTTTTAGTAGCATGGATTCGTTATCACGTAATAAGTTACAGGTAGCCTTCAATGATGCAGTTAGATACATTCATGGACATGGGGTTGTACTTTAGTACAATACATGTATGCAAGAAATTGTATATTCTTACACAAACTTATAATTACAAAGACGCCAAATTATCTGTTTTGCAAGCTTGAGTTTTCTTCTTCTCGCAGAACACTTAATATAAACTTACCAAAATTTAAATATCTCAACTCATCAAGGTTCCTTTTCGTTCACGCCGTGAGGTTATGGAACTCTCTGCCCTTGAATATCAAGAGTATTAACAATACCGCAAGCTTTAAAACTTCAATATTTAGGCATTTTTCTATTCAGCAACAATAAAGATTAATGTATATTTAACTCCTCTTTCTCTTACTTCTTACTTTTCATCTTCGTTACTTTCCTTCTTTTCTATTCTGTTTTTTTTTTTCTTTTTTTGTCTAATTGTTTATACAAATTATATTTTCAAAAAGTTAACCTTGCTTATTTTAGTCATCTTATGAATTGCTTTTATTTTTGAAATATTAAAATCTTATTAATTTAAACATCTAATGTAATGAAACTAAGTTTCTATTTTAACTATCAAGCCTAAGTACTATAAGAGACCTATGTCTTAATGCACATACCATGTTATCTAATAAATCTAATCTAATCTAATCTAATCTAATCTAATCTAATCTAATCTTTACTTGTCAAAGCCTCACATTGCTTGTCTGCTTACCGGTGTGTCTCCACAGAGGCAATGCAGGTGTTGCTAGGAGTGCCACCTCTGGATCTGGAAGTGATGTGGAAGTATTGCTTTCAGATTAAAAGGTCTCCCTCTAAATGGGCGAGATTTTGTTTCCCCGGAAGAAGTGGATGGCCTATCCCTGAAGCAGCATAAAACCTTGCTACACGCATGTGTTCTATCTAAATGGCAATATAGATGGGATGCTGGCGAAAATGGCAGAGTTACTTACGGCTTCCTAAGGGATGTGCTGACCATGAGAGTATTTCCTGAATGGAATTTTACCCTTAGCCTGGCCTTTTTTGTTGACCGGCATGGCTCTCTTAATGCATTCTTGCATAAGAAGGGGCTTAGCGGGGTTGCGAGTTGCTCATGTGGAGCCACTTATGAGGACTGGCTTCAATGTCCTATGTGAGTGTCCCAATTACACTGCCCAACTGGAAGTAACCTTAAGTTTGCGAAGCTCGACCGGGAGCTATATTCTGGTACCACAGAAGGTCAGGAGCCCCGGAACTGTGGTTCCGGCCTGACCTATTAGTTGGCGTATCATGGTGGCTGTAGGTTTATACCCAAAATCGCGGGGAGAGTAGACCGAATAGAACTCGGACATCTCATGGCTTACCATATTCTGTAGTGTACTACGGGGCCCCCGCCCAATTATCAAGGCTTCGCCCTTTAATGACGTTGTCTAATAATGAACGGGGGCAGAGCAAAGTACTGGTCTTATCGTAAACATCTTCAGATGACGCTACCGAAGGTTGCTACGATTTGATCAGTCACAAGCTGCCGGTCATAGGTCTTGTTGGCGGCTGGACCACCGGTAGTCCCTACCAGGACTTAAATCACAGTACCATGGGAGTCAGGAGCCCACCGGATCTCGGTCCGGGCCTGACTTGTTAGAGGTAGGCCCCCTTGTGGGAGCGTCATGGTGGCTGTGGTTTAAACCCAAAATCGCGGGAAAGAGTCTTCCTATGGTTTTCCTTTGGTTTTCCTTTGGTTTTCCTTTGGTTTTCCTTGGTTGACTCAATGTGGAGTTGCAATAAGTGCTGGGTGCTGCGACCCTAAGAGCAGTAAGAGGTTTTAGGTCGGCCTCGACTCATACCAAGGGTGGAACTTGTGCCGGCAACACAGTTCCGAATTGGTATCAAACAGTGAATATCATTGTGAGCGATGGCAAGGCGTATCCTTGCTCCCATGGATGTATGGGTATCCCGTAAGTTTAAGCCCACACGGCAGGTACTTACGTTAAAAACATGAGACATCTGTAGTGTACTACGACCTGCGCTCAACCATGGGATTGCTATGAAACCATATGGTTTGCTCGATGTGAAGTTGCATTGTAACAGGGTGCCATGACCCACAGAATAGCGGAGGTATTAGATAGTCCTCGACCCTTCACCAAAGAGGAAGTTCGTGCCTTACACACGACTTCGAATCTGGTACTGGTGGTAGTACTTGTACTACCCGAAGGGCACTTATCAACGCATTGTTTTGATATCTTGTGCGAAGACGCACCGTAGGCTTAAGGCCTCACGGCAGGTACCTACATAAAACACAAGAAACATCTACCACAATATAATTTTCCAAGTTCAACTGCTCGGAACATTCGGACATTCAAAACAATGGAGTGTTCTCCGTCGCTCGCAATATGATCGGTTTGTTGATCAGAAGGCCAGCCTGTCCCTTAATGGATGTCAAGGTGTAGAAACCGTGTTGCTGATTATAGTTGCAATATTGTCGAGGAGCTCATAGAAGCAGTGTTTGATAAGGTCGTCCATCTTCTCTGTCGGAGCCTGGGTACGTTTGAGGCTTGGCTACGTTGGACAATTTGGCCTTTATGCGAATTGTCGTCAAGCGTTCGCTTACATGCCAGAAGCTCAAGATATGTTCTCTAGGTCTTCCTTTCAAGGCATTCTCCACAGCAGACATCATAGTTTTTCATTCTCTTTTTGTCCGGTCCATCCCATCACACTTGTTGAATGGGGGTATGTCTGCTTTGTGGCAGTCGTCGAAAATGTGGATGTCGTGGAGGTCTCGAACATCTTGTTGTCCTTTAGTCATTTGCTGGGGTCAGCATCAGTAAATCTGTTATCCGTCATTCTTCTCTTCAAATTGTTCTCTTTTCCATACAGAGTCGGCTTATACCACTACCACACCACTACGGAATATCACTGGAACGTATTGATTGTACCGCTGCAGGCCCAAACCTGGTTATAGGACAGTCAGCGGTTTTCCGACTAATTTCCGCTCAGATTCCCATGGCGACCCAGTGGGCTTTTTTCTAAATAGAAAAGTCGGTTCAAAACAGAGTTTTATTCAACCTTGCTCCTGCGCCCTCTACCCAAGTTAAATATCTCCTCATCTTCATCTACCAATCCACCTGATCCAACCTCCCTCACTAGTCAAGATTCTAGTTCCGGGGTGCTTGACCTACTTGTCCCTTCTTCATCCTTGACCCACTCCTTCCACCAACTGTCAAATTCACTAAAAAATTGTCTGATATGAATGATGACAGTCGTTATGTAGTATCTCGTTTGAGAGACCGCCGCATTTATGAAAATGTTCGGCCCTACATTGCCTACTTGCACGACAAACCCAACTCCGTTTCCATTGATGGCATAACCAAAACCAACATTATGGTTTCGATAAAACGACAAGGTCTTCCTATTAAGCCATTGGAATTGATGCAAATTTTCGTTCGCTGTCTCTGCAGGCCCAAACCAGGTTATAGGACAGTCAGCGGTTTTTCCGACCAATCTCCGCTCAGATTCCCATGACAACCCAGTGGGCTCTTTTCTAAATAGAAAAGTCGGTTCAAAACAAAAGTAAACAAAAATTTGTGTTTTAGGTTTATTACGAGTAAATGGATTTTTTCAAGAAAATATATATTTTGTTGGTTTGTTGTTTATTGCATTCAATTTGTTTCAGGCTTAAGTGCAATGTACGAGTAAATATATTTTTTTTTGATTTTTTTTCTTTTTATTTAATCTCAATTGGCTTACACAAGTATTGTATATAATTTTGGTAGTTTGTTGAAAAATTTATTTGTGAGTCTATTCTAAGTACGTACGAAATTTTGGAAAAAATTTGAATATTTTATCTAGATTTGAATTGGATTCATTTTATAAAACACATAAATTTCGTTTAACTAGAATTGGTACGAGTACGAGTATGTTAATTGTGCATTGAATGGACAAAAGGAGGAAGAATTTATTTTATAAATATTTTATGTATTTTTTTTTTAGTTTTTGTTTTTTTTGTTAAATATAATATTAAAGACAAATGTATACATTAGAATAAATCTCTTAGGTAATTGTTGATTGAAAAGTAAGTGGCACTTTGTACTTGTTAGTATTTTTTGTTTTCTTTTCTTTTTGTTAAAAATTACGAGTAGCTTATAAGCGTTACAATTTAAAATTTGGTTTTAATTTACAACTTTCTTCCTATCCCCATTCGTAGGGGTTGCCTCCTGGAGAGCAAATCGCAGCTGTGAAAGTGATCCCTCAATAACGTTTTCTAAAAGAAGAAGAAGAAGTAGAAAGACAACAAAGAAAAAAGTAGAAGAACCAAGAAAACCACAAAACGTGGGAATAACATTTAAATTTGCAATGCCAAAACGGCTCGAAAAAGGGTTTAAACATTTTTGGACAAAAATTTAGGTTCGGGGAGTGAGCAATTATTGAATTTTTGAATTTTTTTTTTTCTTTTAACTGAAATACAAAATATCGGAACATTCTTCACTACCAGGCGGAATAGATGGCGTCAGAAAGTCATAGTAGACTGGGTAACGTGGCTTGAATGATTCCCCTTTGTCAATGTTGATGTTGGTCATGCTGACATTTTGCAAGTATTCCGTATCGTCATAGAATCTTTCGCTTAATGCCATTGCATCCTCATACGATGGAGGTACTATTTGAGTTATAAAAGAACAAAAATCAAGATTTGATTTGAATGTATCTCAGACTTACTTACCCATTGGAACGTATTCTGGGGGATTATCACTATCTGTGACTATGAGTGTTGGCGTCTGATGCAGTTGACCGTTGAGTTCTTCCGCAGTCGGATGATGACTTATGATTGGATCCATGATTGGTATACTCCCAATTGTTAGGGGAATTTTCAGTTTGACTTTCCAATGGAATTCGGTTGGCTTAATTATAATCTTTATCGAATAGGATACGACAATGGGACAAGGAAATTTCGCCGAAGTCGGTGGTATTGAGAGTATATCTAAACTACCGCGATAGACTTTACGACTCCAGCGAAGTACGTTGCCGAATTGTTTGCGAGCTATGAGATTCTTGTCGAAACGATATTCATGGTGAGGATCGTGACTTTCGTAAGACACTTCTTGTTTGAGCTTAACATCACATTCGGTGATATCAATGGATGATTCATTGTTTACGTAAAGGACGAAATTGATTTTTTGACCCGGTGCATAGCCGCAATAGGGTGTTGAAAATTTCACTGTCAACGGTCCGGTGGGACAGCAAAAACTCCAAAACCGTTTGCGATCGAGGATTTCCAGCGGAACCTGCCAAATAGAATGAATTTATTAGTTGCTTGCAAACAAGGGGTGGGAAGGAGTTCCTCCCATTAATGTAAGTAATTTAGAAATCAGTAACTAAGAATTTGTATGTTGTAGTAGTAGCATGGAGGAATACAGGAAGATACATACAGATAAGAGCCCGAAGAAGAGCTCAAATGGTTAGAGAGCGACGACCTTAAGCTGGTGGGGGTCAATCCGTTTATCACGGCCGCAGCAAGGGACGGTAATCGTAAATTACCATTCTTCTTAGTGCCCAACAGTAGAATCGATATTCTGCGCAAAATCGAATTCCTGTATTACCATGCTGCAAGTTGTGAAAAATTAAAAAGGGCAGATCATGTACTGCAATGTAAGCACTGCCAGAGGTTCGGATACGCCGCGGCTAATAGCAATATGCAATTTAGATGCGTTAAGTGCGACAAGGGCGACAAATATGGAGAATGCCCTTTAGGCAACGATAGAGTAGTGGATGGGGGTCAACTCTTTTGCGTACTCTGCAGAAACTCGGGGCACCCTGCTAATTTCAGGGGGTTGTCCTAGGTTCCATGAGCTGAAAAAGAAAGTTTGGGCTCGAAAACAGTTGGTCGAAGGAGAGAAGCGCCAAAAGAGTCGTGTTTTCTCTAATTTTGTGGCACCCAATGCATCCTTTGCCAGAATGGTATTTGAATCGGGTAACACCACAATAACAGCAAAAAATACGCCAAAATAAGTCGCTCGAATTGGCGTCATCTATTCGACCCTGTCTGAGAAGTCTGGCACGCCGATATAATGTCTGCTACGTTGAATGAGTTTAATCTGAAGATCCTTTATCGCAACTCACTTAACTCACTAATCAGGATCGAGAGAGAAGCCAACCTACAAACTCTGTTGTTAAGTGAATGCCCAGATGTGCTTGTAGTAAGCGGAACTAAGCTTAATCACAAATTTGACTACAGTGGCTACAATATATATTAAAAGGATCGTCCACACCCCTCACGAGGGGGTAGCGTTGGTATCTTATTACGCAAAGGCATGCGCCATATGGTCATATGTAGCGGGGACTTACTGAGATTCCGGGTGTTGGAAGCCTGCATCATATGGTTTCCTCTTCATAGTCGAAGGCGAGTGAATGTGGTGTCGCTTTATGCACCTGAAGCACCTAATCTCATTCAATTTATAACTGAGCTCGAAATACTTTTTCGTTGCCTTCAGCTTCAATCGGACGAAAATTATTATTTTTTGGCCGGAGATCTCAATGCTAGACATGCGGTATGGGGCAATAATCCGCCAAACACCAGGGGCAACCAGTTATGCTACTGATGGGGTCAATATATGATTGAGTACAGACTTGAACGATTCATTCGTAGACTTAGCATTAATAGACAGTAGACTAGAACTGACTAACATGGATAGAAACACAAGGAACTGTTTGCGAGCGTTCAAGCACTACGGACTTGCTGCCACAATACGGATCCCTAACGAGTAAACGCATCTGGAGCAGTATGATCAAGTGTACTCATACGACTACCATAGGATACGGTGGTCGTGCTTCTGCAGAAACTTAAACCGTAGCTTACGTTTGAGTGGAATTGATCCCGCGACTAACAGAAACTTGATCGAAGACCAACAGCTCCCGGGATAAAGATTGAACTGAACCTCCTAATCTTCGGTCAATTAGTTTGCTTCCAAATATTAGCAAGGTATTCGAGAAGGTGGACAATAGAGCACTGTTAAGGTGGGTTGAGGAAAATAATATTCAGGAAAATGACGCTATTCATGCTGCGTCAAAGCGTACGGGTGCGTGCCTCGTTGACTTTGAGAAGGCCTTCGACACCGTATGGTTAGTGGGGCTGTTCTATAAGTTGACCAGGACGGACATACCGAAACCTCTGTTATATATGATTTACGACATGCTTATGGGAAAGAAGTTCGTTGTTAAATGTAAAAACGTTATTTCGAGCAAGATCTTTGATATTAAAAACGGCTTACAACAAGGGGCTGTGATTTCTCCGGTAGTGTTTAACATTTACACAAGTGATATAGTTGGTTCCCTCATTCACGCCATAGCCAACGCAGACGATTTGGTGGCCTACAGAT
Organism: Volucella bombylans; assembly: GCA_949129095.1. Classification (NCBI taxonomy): domain Eukaryota; kingdom Metazoa; phylum Arthropoda; class Insecta; order Diptera; family Syrphidae; genus Volucella; species Volucella bombylans. The sequence continues at coordinate 381,849,645 of OX422140.1, read as the reverse complement.
CAGGTCCAAAAATCGAAGTCATCAATACGCTTCTGGAACGTGATTTGGATCATATTAGGGCCTATTGCGACTATTGGAAATTGAAAATCTGGTTTAGAAGTCCAGTGAGATGCTACTGGCGATTTCAGTGGAGCACTGATGGTGAAAATCGCGATAAAACAAAGTGAGACACGAGACATTTCGTCGGTGTTCGAGGGTGTCCATTGATTGACTGATATTAATATCATCAATAAGTTTTATCGCACGGTTTTGAATCCTATCTAGCAGGTGCAGAGATGTTTTAGAAGCACCTGACCAGATGTGGGCATTGTACTCCAATTTTGGGCGGATGAATGCCTTATATATTGAGGCCAGATCAGACGGGGTAAAATATTTCCTACATCGTTTGAGGAAACCTAGACATTTCGCAGCATTTTTGGCGACATCAAATATGTGGTCATTCCAACGTAAGTTGCCATTGACACACATACCGAGAATGGAAAGTTTTTCGGTTTCGACGATGTAAGTGCCATTCATAGATAATGGCTGGGTGTTTAAATTTCGCTTTAAAGACAGCAGACAGCAGACAGCATTGTGTTTTGGAAGCATTAAATTCCACTCTATTGATAGTTCCCCAATTGGTTATGCTGTTAATATCGAAATTGAATGAGTTTAATATACGCCGACGTTCCCGTTTTACAGCCGAAGAGCAGGGACATGAGTCAGGGAACAAACATGAAAAGCAGAGGGTACTGTCGTCAGCAAAGGAATATATTGGATTAGAAGTAGCAGACAAGAGATCGTTAATGAAAATTAAAAAGAGTGTCGGTGACAGAACAGAGCCCTGGGGCACACCAGCATTTATTTTGTGAATATCAGACTTGAAACCGTCCAAGACAACTTGAATTGAACGTTCCGAAAGGTAATTTCTAATCCATTGAAGAAGAGAGTCGTCGATCCCAAATGCATGCATTTTCGACAAAAGGGCCTGATGCCAAACTCTGCCTTAGAAATATCAAGTGCAACTATCTTGCTTTCGCCAGATTGATGTACGCTTTGGTTCCACTTTTCGGTGAGACATGCCATCAAATCACCAGTGGATCTGTTGCTACGAAAACCGTACTGCCGGTCATTGAAAAGTTTTCGTGTTTCGAGATATTTCATGAGCTGACGATTTATCAGCGTTTCCATGACCTTGGAAAGAAGGGACGTAAGTGCAATGGGTCTCTAGGAGGAGAGAGAAGATGATTCGCCTTTTTTAGGGACGGGCTGGACAAAAGCTGTTTTCCATCTGCTCGGGAAGAGTCCTAAAGTGTAGGATTGATGAAAAAGCTTACGCAGTGGTTTTGCCAGCGTGGAAGAACACCTCTTCAGAAGAAGGGGAGATATACCATCTGGACCAGCGGATTTATGTATGTTGAGATCTTTAAGTACTCTTGCTACTACACGAGTGCGAAAGTAGATTCGTCCCATTGAAGATTCGACGCACTCAAGTGTAGGCGGAGACAAAGCACAATCTGGGAGCGTTGAGCTGGCCGCAAAGTGTGCAGCAAGCAGATTGGTCTTGTCCAAAGAGCTGACAGCTGGAATGTCATTGTAAATGAGCGTTGGGATGGAGGATGAGGCGGAATTTCTAATGTTTGTGACGAACGACCAACAATTTTTACTGCCTTTGGGACATTGCAGTATTTTTTGCCTCAGTTTTTGGTCGTATTGGAATTTCACACGCTTAAGAAAGGCGTTGCAGTCATTTCTGGCTCGTTTGAACTTTCTTCGGTTTTCCTCTGTCGGGTTGGTCTTGTAGGACCGAAAAAAACATTTCTCTAACCCTGACGGCCTCTTTACAGCTCGAGTCGTACCATGCCTTTTCTTTTGGTTTGATACTCTTCATCCGATGAGGAATAAAGGATCTCATTCCAAAGAGAATGGTGTCTGTAATCATATCAGCAGTGGAATCCACGTCGTTATCGAGGAAACATAACGACTAGTTAAAATTCCTAAAGAAGCTGTTAAGACCGCTCTAATTGGCTTTCTCGTATTGCCATACGGTTCTTTTAGGAATTTTTTCTCTAACTGTGTGGTCGGTGTACGAGAAATTAGCTGATATGACACACTGGTCCGATGAGCCTAGAGGGGAGAGCATATCAATGGTGTACTTATCAGGGTGAGAAGTTAAAAACAAGTCCAGGGTGTTGGCGGTATGACCATCAACGTCTGGTATTCGCGTGGGCTCATTTACAACACACCGTCCTTCGGGTGTTGTCTGTCCAGGATGTCGAAGCCACCCAGAATTGTGTATATTGAAGTCGCCCGTAATAACGATTTCAGTATGAGGATACATGGATACAATTCTTTGAATGGAGTCAGACAGCGCATCAAACTCGTTAAAAGTCACATTGCTGTCCAGTTTGTGGTTTCTCTAAACAAAGCAGTAGTGGATAATTTGCTTACGGAGATGGAATTTTAACCACATGAAGTTGAATTCCGGATCGGAACATGGATCACATTGCGGTGGAGTTTGGTAAGCAACATCACTACCCATGTAAATGGCGAGGCCGCGATGAGAAAAGAATAATGCCACTACTTCGTAGCCAGGTAGCTTCAGATCAGAGTGATCTGAGAGGTGTGGGCGGGGATCTACCTGTGTTTCACTAAGTGCCAAAACAGCTGGTCTGTACTTACAGGCGTGGACGTACGCAGAAAAGTGATTACTTTTTAGCCCGCGTATATTGGCTACGTCTACCCTGAATTCCCTAGTCATAATCACAGACAAACACAGAAAACACAAATACCGACGATACGAAGCAAGGCTGCGAAGTGAAAATTCTGACATTGATTTACCGGATGTGGCCCTAATGAGGCCAGTCATCGGCGTGTGGTTCTCTCGTGTGGTTCAATGTAGCGCCGTAGCAGATGGAAAGGATTTGAGTGTTTGAAAGTCAGCGTCTTAGAAACAGTCTCGGCTTGCCCAGAACACCAGAATCAGAGTACCAAAAATACTATCCCAACAAAGCCCTTTACTATGGGACTAGTCTGATTTGAAGACGCGTTTCAATGGCAATGATAAAAGCATGATCCTAGGGACTTATTACCCCAATGAAAAGTACCATGAGAGCTCACTTCTATCGGGCCTAATCCCGCCAGAACCATTTCTACATATTAATGCTAAAGGGTAATATACCACCGCCACCACGGTGTGAGAGACAAGCGGCTCATTTACGACGGGTATGTTGCCAATGCTCAGGAGCTTCTCGGTTTTAGTCCCGTGATTGTGGACAGGGATCGGATCGATGCCGAGAAACAGTATACCGAATTCTGGTGGCATCAAGAAGGGTTGTCTCGCTCTCCTATGTCGGTACGTTACTAAGGTGAAATACTCCCTCTAGTTGTAAGTTAGATTAAGGTTTCGTTAACATGAAGTCACGCCTCTGAGAACTGACCGATGACACTAGTACACCGAAGTCGTATACCACCGAATATGCATCTGCAATTCTGGTGTCCTTCTTTAGAAAAGGCGGTATCTGGCTTCGTAATGAAATTCCAGTAAGGGAAACATATTCATAAATGGACTTGTGTTCTGTTTCCTTAGTAAGGGGTTTCCTTATATCTAAAAACCTAAAGCTTCATTAAGTAGAACAGAATTGTTATACTTACTCTATACATGGGGTCCGAATTTAAGTCTAATGGATGAATAACCGTAAACGGCAGTTTAAACACCTTCGGACACCGTCCCGGTCGATCGATTGTTGTTATAATATCATAATGAACTTGTCCATACTTTCCATCGAATGATGTTGGCAGATTCGGTGGCAGTACAACATGAAACGTATATGTGTACTCTCCCGGTAGCCATTCAATAACCGAAGTATTTGTACAGCTTCCCAGTACATACGATCTTGAGGATAAATACGATTTATAGGCACGACATGCGGCACGTTCACTGTCGCGCGGATATCCCTTTTTTATCCAACGTACTTTGGCATATCCACTGACGGTTATGTGGATTGCTGAAATGAGAATTTAAAAAAAAAACAATTATTTCACAGTTACTAGGGCCATTAGTTGAGGAAACAAATAAATATTTTAACAAAAATGAGATTTATTTCACTTGAAGGATAACAACCAACGTTAAACGTTTTTGTTTTTTAGAAAAACACCTTCAAGTCGTAACACCATCACTTCTGGCAAAATCCGAACGACGACGGCAAGGACACACAGAAGAAAAGAGTTTGGCACTCAATTCGTAAAGTTATTAGACGACTGTGTAAGTTCGTCCTTGAGCCAAATATGGAATCAGTGCGTGTATTTGAATTACTACTATGTAGACAGTAAATACGAATATGAGACGACCCCATGAGATAACTTGTCCCGACGTCGCCACGAAATTGAAAGATTGAGACGGAGTTTTGGATGATTTTACGAGAGATATTAAATTACTTTTCAACTATCTCAAGGACAGCAACAATGTAGGTCAATAACGTGAGAATCTACATGGAGCCATATATGTACAATGTACATACATTTACATGGCAGCAGATATGAGAGATTGAAATATGTTTATGTGTTGATCAAGTCTGCTTTTTCTGTAAACGACTTGTTATTTGTGTCTACCAACTTTTGCACCACACGTTAGATGGACCCAATGGGATGTAATAACGGGTTGCTGGAACGCTCTCTCCAACTTATTCCCAATTGTCCTGCGACAAGTTTGCTGAATTCATGAACTCGTACTTGTTCCATCTCAGGTTAGTGGATTTCATGTTTTGCAACAGAAGTATGACCTATCTACCGCCACTTACCCGCAAAGATGTACCGACTCTGCATTATAAGAGAACAGACGCAGTTCTTCTATATTTTGGGTAGCATATCAAAGGGCCAACGTCAACTCAGACCATAGGAATGCGAATACCTCGGACGACAGAAACACCGCAGAAGTACAATATTTCCAAGAAAATTAACATCGAACGGATATAATTGCAGTATGCTGACAGAGCCTTTTCTGGGTCTCCGAGGCCCTTTTGAGAAGTTCTACAGGAGAGCAGTGCGTTTATTGTCAGTATAGGCCACATCCAATGTGCTGTGCTTCTCTCAGACAACACAACGAAGTTTTCGAAACGAAACTTTTGGATGAGTGTCGGCAACCGTATGTCACGAAGCAATATACGTAGAAGGCATCATTGCACAGGAGGAACACAGGCTTCTCGGAAATAAGAAAAAACTCTGAGAAGCGTTTAATCGAGATATTAGCTTCGACACTTAAGCCTTTAACCGTTATCTCTTACTGTCCCGCCGAGTACCCATGGTGAAGGTCGCCCATTACTATAAACAGCGACAACCACGTCTCTAATCAGTTTTAGCTGCTTAGTGTATACCCCCTCTTTAGAGAAACTTCGACGCTCAGGCCTGAAAGAAGCTCAGTGGTTGTGCTTTGACCCTGGAGTAGAAATGGCGACGCCTGAACCCAGAACAAGCCAACGACAGCTCTCATAACCTCAGCGGGACTAGTGACCGGGATCCGTGAGATTTATCAAGGCCCTGACCCCGTTCAGAGACAACCAACAGCGAACATTCAACGAAATTCGACTCTGACCATTGAATGTTTGGACTCTTCACAGACCACGTGATGTCATAGTGCGATAGCACGGCACTACTACAAAGAAGGAAGACTACTCTTATATGGATGTACATAGTGTCTGATAATTAACGTAAACCACCTGTCATGGAGACTTATGTTTTCGGGATGCCCATACATCCATGGGGGCAAGGATACGCCTTGCCATCGCTCTGACACCTTCCTGAGATACCAAATTGGAACTGTGTTGCCGGCAAAAGTTCCACCCTTTTTTTGAGTCGAGGCCGACCTAGAACCTCTTACTGCTCTTAGGGTCGCAGCACCCAGTACTTATTGCAACTCTACATTGGGTCAACCAAAGGAAGACCCTTCCCTCAACTTTGGGTTTAAACCACAGCCACCATGACGCTCCCACAAGGGGGCCTACATCTTCAAGTCAGACCCGGGCCGAAATCCGGAGGGCTCCTGACTCCCATGGTACAGTGATTTAAGCCGCCATCAAGACCTATGACCGGCAACTTGTGGCTGATCAAATCGTAGCAACCTTCGGTAGCGTCATCTGAAAATGTTTACGATAAGACCAGTACTTTGCTCTGCCCCCGTGGGCGAATCGTTGATAATTGGGCGGAGGCCCATATGAATGTACAATAGATTTGATATCGAGAGAGGCTCAGGTAAAAAGTCTTAAGCTCTCGGCATCTAAGTGAACGCCTCCTAACAATCCGTATCAAGGCCAAGTTCAAACACGTAAACCTTATCCCTACAGAGGATAAGGATGACAGCACTAAAGATGAATTCTAGGACCTCATAGACTGAACATGTGCCCCAGCTATGGCACTCCAATTTTGCTAGAAGTTCTTACTGCAATGCTGCTTAGGGAAGCCGCCTTTGAGAGGGTCATCGGAAAACAAAGCCTGCATAACACCGCGCTTTCCTATTGAAAGCACCGATGATCTGCTTGCTGCTGCTGCTGCTTCTTCAAATGTGTGAATATTGTCTCTCTTTGTTTTTCTTTTTATTATTGTTCTCTTTTATTTTTATTATAAAATGCCATTTTCTGTCAATATGTACTAAATTTTCTTATTCCTATTAATGTTCGATCCCTCCCCTATCCCTCTCTCAACACCTTATCAGCATTTTAACTCGTCTTATTTTGTCTTCTCTTTATACTGTGGATGTTTTAAGTTCCACCTCTAACGAAGTAAACAGTATGAATGAAAAATCGACCCACACGTTGACTAATATAATTTCTAAACGATAGAAGGACTCAGAGTTTGTTACCTAAATGCTCGTAGTTTAAATATTAATGAACTGGACTATTTAAAGTTCTTGTTTATAGATTCTTGTGTTGATGTTATTTGTGTGAGTGAAACCTGGTTCAATCCTAATATTCCTGATGAAGTTTACGACATACCAAACTATAAGATTCATAGAAATGATAGAATCACTGATACTATAGGTGGTGGAGTGGCAATTTACTGCAGGTCATCTATTAAATCTTTTAGCATACTTAAATCAAGTGGACCTGGTATTGAGTTTATCATGGTTGAAATAACTGACTGTAGTACTAAATGTATTGTGTCATGTGTCTAAGTTAAAAACCGTAGTTGTTCTCCCTCACCGTGCATTTCATATGAAAGATTTAGTGTCATCTGTCGGTCTAAGTATTGTGAATAATAATTACCCGACACGTTTCGTCCCTAATCGTTTACCCAGTTTTTAGATCTTACTATAGTCTCCGATCCTGCGCTTGTTCTTCTTTTTAACCAAATATCTTTCGACATGTTCTGACCATGACTTACTTTTTTTGACTTATAATCTAAATTTATCTAAACTAACTACCGCTAACTACTTTACTTACAAAGATTTCAGATCTATTAACATTGATGCACTAAAGCTAGCAACTTTATCAGCCCCCTGGTTACAATGTAGACTATTCTCTGACCCAAATGACAAAGTTGATTACTTTCAATCTATTGTAACCCAACTGATTGATCGGCATGTCCCGACTAAAACAATAAAAATAAGAAATCAAAAGTGTCCTTGGTTTACTTCTGAAGTTATTAATGCAATTAAGGCTCGTAATAAATTGCATAGTAAATGGAAACGTTCATTAAGAAGTATTGATTGGGAAGTATTTAAAAAGGAGCGAAATTTTGCTACTAAAATAATACGTGCATCCAAAAAGGACTATTATTCTTTAAAGTTGAATACCTCCTTACCTGCCAAAAAACTTTGGGGTAATCTTAAAATGATAGGTGTCTCCAAAGGAACTAATCCGGCTTGCGATCTTGACCCAGATACACTAAATGACTTTTTTGTAGGTGAACAACCTTCCAGCAATAATAATAATGATGGTCTATATTTTAATTCAGACGGCACGATTCCTTTGCTAGAAGATTTTGTAGTCGTAAGTGAAGAAGAAGTTTTTAAATGTGTGATGTTAATCAAGTCTGACGCTACCGGTGAAGATAATATACCCATTCGATTTGTAAAACTTATCTTACCACTTATCTTATGCCACCTGACTCACATTATTAATTTCTGCATTGTGACTTCTACCTTCCCCCAGTCTTGGAAATTCGCAAAGGTCATTCCAATCGCAAAAAAAGAAAAAGCTGATTCGCCTGCTGATTTCAGACCCATCAGCATACTTCCTTGTCTATCGAAAGTCTTCGAAAAGATATTAGAGAAACAAATTGTCGACCATTTAAAAAACAACAACCTTCTCTACCCGAAGCAATCTGGTTTCAGAACTAATCATAGTTGTTCTACAGCGATGGTGAACTTATTAGAGGAAATTAGACAGGACTACGACAAAGGTCACATTACTCTACTCTGTTTGCTTGACTTTTCTAAGGCTTTTAATAAGTTTGAAACTTAAAAACTTCTTTGGTTTCAGTGACACGGCCGTCAAACCAATCAAAAGCTATTTATCCGAGAGGTTTCAAAGGGTTAATTTAAATAGCAGATCCTCGTCACGTAAGGCGTTATTTCAAGGGGTTCCGCAAGACTCTATCCTCGGTCCCTTATTGTTCGCCATGTTCATCAACGATTTACCTAATGTCTGCACCCACACTTCTGTACATCTTTATGCAGATGATGTACAGCTTCACTTAGGTAAACCTCTTCTCTTGCTTGATGAATTAGTCCATCTTATCAATGAGGATCTTCGCCGTATATCTGCTTGGTCCGTCGCTAATAAATTGCTTCTAAACCCGACCAAATCTCAATCCCTTCCTATATGCAAAAGAAAATGTGATCTCATTTTAATTCCCGATATTTGTCTAGATAACACTAAGATTACTGTTGTGGAGCAGTGCACTAGCCTTGGTTATGTTATTGATCATAATCTTTCTGGATATAGTCACACAAATGCAGTTATCGGCCGTGTCTACGGATGCCTACGCAAGCTAGTGCTTACTTTGATATTGCCTATTATTACCTACGCTGAGGTTGTTTATAGTGATTTGGACTCACTATCGCAACGTAAGCTCTTAGTTGCTTTCAATGATGCTGTACGATATGTATATGGTCTCCGCAGATATAACCATATCTCTGAATTCTCCAATAAATTACTAGGTTGCACTCTACAACAGTATCTAAATGCAAGAAATTGTATATTTTTGCACAAAATTATAACTTGCAAGTCTCCGTCCTATTTATTTGACAAACTCGTTTTTAATCGCTCCTTAAGAAATCTATCTATTGTCCCTTTTCGTTATCAATTCTTGAATTCATCGCGTCTTTTTTTTCATTCGTGCTGTTAAATTATGGAATTACCTTCCACCGCGAATCAAATTAATATCTAACCGTTCGACGTTTAAAAGTGCAGTCATCCTCTACTTCTCCTCCCTGACTTATCAACCCTAAATTGTTATCCTCCCCCACATAATATCTATTGCCATACAATTGTAAATTTATTATTGTAATTTAGTTTTAAGTTAAAGATTATTTAATTTGCTAATCGATAATTTCTTAGTACTAAAAAAGATGTTTATCTTATTGTATGTAACCGACATTATTAAATAAATAAAAACAAAAAGAAATTAGTACAGGTTTTTGAAATTTGTAATGGGGCGTATTCTTTTAGTAGCTAGTATGTGGTTTCTATATCCCGACATCCATAAAATTGCTTGGCTGATCAATCTACCGTCAACTAGATTGATCATATTGCGATCGAATGGTCGAATCTTCTGAGGAGCCAAAATCGACTCAAATCATACGTTGTTGCAGCCAGAGTTCGAATGGGGATATCTCAGGCACAATAGAGTCAAGTAAGACCACCAAAGTTCGACATTGAAAAGCTGCACTCGTAAGAGACCGCCGATCGCGTATCCCTCCAGCCCTCTCCAAATCCTTAGCCCCTTCACAAAAAACCTTAAACCACCAATGGGAATGTGGAGCCAATGAGCCATCAGAGAAGCCGGTTCTGACGTGATTGATTTCAAAGCGCCGTCACGAAGAAATCTCTGCTTTAATGATGTATATAAGCAGGAGCATGCAGCCAAACGAGAAGCATAAAAAGTTGCGTTACTTCGAAGGATGAGGTCTACTCCCGATGAAACTCGAAAAGAAGGGAAGAGCACAAGCTGCTAGGAAAGTAAAAGAAAGAACAGAATCAAAGAATAAAACGGACACTCAATGCTAGAAAGTCGTAGTGGAAGCCTACATAGGCAAACATGGACAACTTGCAGTAGAGTCGCAGCCGGTGCTGGGAATATGGAGACTACTTCTGCAGATTGTGTAACGGCGATGATACTGCAAAATACTGCTGTCAGCTGAAGATGAACTGGTAGCATATGGTCAAAGGAAAGCATGCTCGAACCACAAAATCTCAACATCATTTGTCCGACACACAATAAATAAGACCATTTTGACTGCGCCAACTACAGAGGAATACGTCTCCTAATCATCGCCAATAAGATATTTTCCTGCCGTATTATGTGAACGTCTGAAACCATTCATAAACAATCTGTTCGATGCATATCACTGCAATTTCAGGCCAAAAAAGTTCAACAACGATCAAATATTCGTAGTACGGCAGATCTTGGAAACGACCAGCGACACAAGCCATCTTTTTGTCGACTTCAAAGCCGAGTATGACAGCGTGAATATGAATGAGCTATACAACGCCATCTCTATGCTTGGCATCTACTGCTAAAACGGTCAGGTTGTGCAAGATGACTATGGAAAATTCTCGCTGCTCAAACATTGCCTTCAATCTCAAAAAAGGTTTTAGACAAGCCGACTCCCTGTCACTTGATTGGGCGAACACAGCGATCCGTCAACGAAGCTTTCGCAAATATTTTGGTGCAAAAATCGGTATTCGGTGAACGAGGGTAAGACCGTTACCATTGGCAGCTATAACTTCAACATAGTTACGGACTTCAAAGATACAGCACTTGACAATCACACAGGAGGCAATGGAGTAGCGGAGCCCTTTCTTATCATCCCGGTTCTACTTTATAGCACAGAGGGTTGGAGCTTGTCCCAACCGGATAAAAAAGAACTTTGCCATTTCGAGGGAAACATACTGCATGTGATTTTCGGTCCTGTTTGTATTGACTGGGAATGGAAGAAGATTTTCAACCACCAACTCTACGAGCTTTACAGCGATCCTTGAATTCAGACGTCTGATTTTCTGTATCATGTTGAGTGAATAGACATAACAGCTCCGGCCGAAACTCTTCGATTCTAATCCTGGGAGGTGGTGTTAGCAGCGGTCTATTTAAACCAACTGGGAGTACGGCAGTGGAGGCAGATGGCGAGAGATCATGCTAGCTGGAGAGGCTTGTTGGCTGAGGCCCTGATGGTATGAGTTAGGGGAGGCAGATGGTGGATATATGGCGACACAGTAGTCTTTAGGACTACCGCAGTTCTGTGAGTCTTGCGTGTATTCTAATTTAGAAACGTTGAAAATTGCTGATGGTCTCTAACTTTGTTTAACCAAGGTTTGGTTTAAGAGGGAGATGACATCGCGCTAGTATGTTTGTTCTTTGTTTGCGCTAGTTTGTTCAATTGAGACTTAGTTAGGGTTCAATTACTTTTGCTGGAGGTATTAAAAGAAGGCGATCGTGACGGTCGAGCCTTAGAGAACTTAATGTCCTTTTCGGCAAACAAGCATATAAGTACTTTGTTTTCCCCCCGTTGGCGGCTAGATCCATCCTTGCTGCCTCAGAAGCGATAGTCACGGACGCCCGATCTTTTCGATCTTAATAGAGCGCACAAACAGATGAGTTCGACAGGAAGACCGGAATAAGACATTTTTCCTCTAAATAGTATCATACGTAGAAAGTTGGTATGTATTGGCCCGAAATTCGTTTGTTTTATCAAAGACAGTGCTAAAATAACGTCTAAGGTCAATCGCGAGTCAATTAGGTTGTAGGCAAAAAGGTGTCCTCACTCACAATGAGAGCAGATAGGATCTTGTTAGCGGTATTATGGAGTTTCATACCTTTTTAGTTGGCGCAGCCTATAGGTCTCGTTTCCTGAGAATGAGAGGAAAAATTCTGAGATTCCGGAGTCTTTTCCTTGATTCGGGGATAAGAGAACTACCTCTGGCACATCTGCGTGCTTTAGGGATTTAATATAATGAAAATGTGCACAGAGTGCGGACGAATGATACGTTGGTTTTGAATGTTTGCAGGTTACAATGGGAAAGATTTTGGGAAATGCATTCCACGAGTTGTATACGATATTTTAAAGAACGTACGTGGACTTAAGAATAAGAACGACTGGTGTTAGGGTTGACAATTTAACGAGGTGGAATGCTTTCATTTCAATGGAGTACTGGTGGAGCAATAGAACGAGGTAATACAAGAGACATTACATTGGTGTGTCATTACATTGAAAGGTCTCAATTGCCTGGACAATGTTAGCATCGAATGGTTTTGAATCCTATCTACAAAATACAGGAGTACCTGACAAGATCTCAGTTCAATATTTAAGTTTTGGCCGAAGAAATACTTTATATATTGAGGCCACTTCAGAGAAGGTGAAGTATTTCCTACGTGGTTTGTGGGAACCTAAGCTTTTTGCAGAATTTTTGGGGATGCGTGGTGGTTTTTGCTGCCACGACTCGTGAACTTGGTTGTCGGTGAGTAATAATGCTTTTTTTTTAATGGATAGCTTGTTATAACCATCCAACAGAGTTTGCCAAAACGATTAGTTCACCGATTCTTTTGCTAGATAACTCTTCAAGGTCCCTAAAGGGTTGTTTACCTAAGGCGCTTTGACTGATCTTCACTAGAACTGGGCAAAAAAGTGAGTAAGAAATTGTTTCCCAGTTATGTTTTTACAGCTGGGCCAGTGGTCTGTGATTACGGCTGTAACTCTAGCAATATCTTGTCTTGTTCTGCTTGGTAGTTCTGTTGTTCTTTCTTCGTTATAATTGGGCTGCGCTTTTCTTGATATGGTACAGAGCCCTGGATCCGTGGATTGTGCTTCAATATTGTGTATGTAGGCGTGTTGAGATTTAGATAGGAAAGAGACCTCTAAGGTATTGTAGATGTGGGTTTCCAGTACAGAAAAGCTAGGGTTAATGGGCCGGAAAGCCTTCGCGGACTCATGCCCTACCTGGCCCACTTTTGGAATAAAAAGCTCTCCAAATCGCACCTAGGAATGCCATCTGGACGCGTTGAGCTGGCTTGTCCAAAGAGCAGACATCTGATATGTTATTAGGAATGAATGTTGGGATGGAGGATGAGGTAGACGTTCTAATGTTTTGGAATTGTTTTGCCTCAGTTTTTGGCCGTAGTGGAATTTTATACGATAAATTGCATAAATTGCAGAATATTTTTCGAACCCCTAACCCAAAATCTCTGAATAATCCTCATCCTGCCAGCATCAAGTATCAAAGACCAATGGCAACGCTGACAACGTGCCATCAGAAAAAACGCAACTGAGGTTGGGTCTAATTCGACGAAGAATACTAGCAAACCAATCACATGCAGCTAAGCAAGAAGTGTATAAAGCGGCGCTGCAAGGAAGGATGATACCCCTTGTGAGCTCTAAGAGCAGAAGAGACAGGATGAACATCGGCTTCTCCTAAGTGCGCGATACAAGATATCGAGAGGTTGTACTTCAAAAATATCGTACGTAAGTTTTATTAACAGGAAAAAACATGTCAATACAAGAAGACCCGTACAGAAGCCTGTAGAGATGAAGAAGGAAGCCTTGTCTGACGCAAAGAAGCCCAACATTCCGCCATCTGGCAGAATAGACCATTCAATCTTGACGACGAAAGCCAAAACTTCTATCCACCTGACCAAAACGAAGTGAGGATATCACGCCTGCTTAAATCTAACAAAGCCGGGTGGATCTGATGGCTTACAAGCAGATGTATTCAAAGTTACTGGAAGTGGCTTTGTGGAGAACATACGCGAATTCATTGCTAAGTTTTGACCAGAAGAGTGTATGCCTGTTGAATTGAATCTCAGCCCGGTTTGATCTATCAACAAAAACGAAGAACTCCTCAAATGCATCAACTATAGAGGCATAAATCTCCTCAAGATCGTATCTGCCATATTGTGTGAACGTCTGAAACCCTTCGTCAACAACCTAATTGGCATCCCAAACTCGTCCAAAACTGACTGGAGAATGTTCGCTGCTCCATCAAGGTCGGTAACGAGACAGTCAACATCTATAACTTTGAGGTAGAAAGGGGCTTTGCCTACACCGGCAAATAACACGAGAAATCTCTCTTGACAGTCGCTGTTTCTTTAATCATCGCAGTCCTACTTTATGGACCCTGTTGAAAGCGGATGAAGATATCATCAGTAGTTTTGAGAGAAAAATTCTTCGTAAGATATTCTGTCCCGTTTGCGTTAACAGGCTTTGGAGGATGAGACTCAACAACGTATCATACGAGCTATACCTCGTGTTAGGTGGATAGGAGGTGTAGAGCGAACGGATACCAACGCTCAGTCCTGCATAGTCTTCGAATCGTACTCGGAGGAATAACGCAGTAATAGAAAACCTAGCCTCAAGTGACGCACCCAAGTAACTTGTACTGTGCAACTGGAGAGAGTTAGCTAAATATCGGCCTTACGGGCTTGCCTAAATGAGTAAGTAACAAAGTGGTCAGTATGTCAGTGGTCTGAGATCCTAGATCCTAGAGCGGCGCCCGCAGCCATAAAGGATCAAAGAAATCTTTACCTGTGTTTTCCAACCAACTCATTCATAAATTTAAAATTTCTGAGAAAATGAGGAAACTCTTCCCAAACCTTATGAAATTGAAAAACCAAAAAACCATGCTCCCCCGATCCATGCCCATATGCATAATTGGAAAACCCTCAACTCTATTATAGATTGGCATGACTCATAACTCCAAACCACTGCATGGAATAAACAAAGCAAACGTTTTTTCATTGCAGATAAATGGAAAAGCCAGAACGACAATGTGTCACAAGTTATTACCATCATCGCAACAGAAGTACTCGTAGTAGTAGTACTACTCGCAGCCCGAATATCCCTACTTCTCGCGTCTCACTCCATTCCTTGCTTAACGCCAGACAGCATAATTTCTGCCCCAAATCCTCCGCGCCGAGTTACTACGTTTTAATAAAATTATAAGTACGGGTACATGTGCATGTAGATGTGCCACGTTCTATACATGAACATGACTATGACTTCAACTCACTCAGAAACAAAACAATTTACTCGTCTCGTATGCCAGGCCTGGGTCGCCCGCCCATTTGTTGTCATCAGTCGTCGCATCGTCGCAGCCCCTTTGGCGCGCTTAGGAAAAATCGCACAATTTCACACAGAGAACAAAACAAAGAAAAAAAAAATGACTCAGATCCACTCATGAATCGATGTGGTTCGACAATACATGCTCTCATCTCCACAATTGTAAGTACCTTTAATCCTTTTTGTCGTATCGACATTAAGTTCGACAGCGCCAGATAGCTCCTGACCAGCATAGTAAACACCGTGGGTATTATGGTCAAACGCGATAAGGCACTCAATTGGCATAGGCACAAATTCCTCTCAACTTTAATTGCACCCAGCGGCTCTATATCCTGTTTCCTCCAATTCTTCTACAGTTTCCTTTAATTTTTTTTTTTAATTTAATTTTTTTCGATATAAAAATTCACTATAGTAAAAAGTTAAAAGACAAAATTACTCCAAAGTTTACACTATTCGACACAGACACAACAACAAAGGAATAGGGTATTTTGTTCGGTCGTAATTTATGCAAACACACAGACACAAACCCACGCAGATACGTGGCGGGTGTGTTTTTGAGGGCGTGTAGATGAAATTTACTACTAAACACTTTGCGAATCTACAAAACTGAATACACTGCAATTACGGATATACTCGTATCTGTCGTAATTCCACGAAATCTTCTCCCACGTACGAGTATCTCGTCCCGTAAAATTGAATAGGCTACTTTACGGCGAATTCGATTCCCCGAATCCTGGTGCTTTTCTACGAATATCCTTGTTGTTGGAAATTTATAAATAAAGCTAATAAATATATGAAATGCTCGTTTGTGTATGTGGCTGGCTCTTATTTAAGTTTAAAATTAAGAAAAAAAAAGAAAACGTGTATTATGACCACCGAAAAAGGACACTACTGTTCACGGACGAAAAACCAAATGTTAACTGAGGAGTCGTTTCGTATTGTAAATGACTAGGCTTCACGTGATTGCTCGCTCGGGAGAGAGTTGGATTTTTTTGATTTTTTTGCAGGCCGCGAATATTGGGCAGTGACATGCGTAATTGCGTATGGAATGTTTTGGTTCACTGGGGCACTAGGACATTTTGACAGTAGCTGGCGTAGACTTTTAAAAAGCTTGTTGTTACTTTTTCCAGATGACAGCACTGCTTACAACTTAATTCTAGGTTTCGAAGCTTTCAGAAAAGTCAAATGCTTTTGAAAGTGACGGTTTGAAGCTTTATTTTTTGAAACAGAAAAGAACAGTTATCCATTGTAATGTCTTCATTAAAATTCTTATGCGCGCTTCAGAGATAGAGAGCATACGGTAGAAACGCCCAGTACCAGAAAATAGTGTGGAAAGTAACAAAGGAAGCGTTACGCGATGTCGCCATCGCTCTAAGCGCACGAATCGGACTGTTTTATGTCTCATAGTGCCCGGCTACGATGCCAGCAAACTACTGTACCGAGGTCCTACTGACTTTTTAGAGGCTTTCGGAGCATCGGTTTAGTCTCCCCACAGTCTGAAGGGTCATTTAACGCGATTGCGAACTGGATCCCAGACAAGACTTAGTGAATTTAGCTTTGCAACTCTGTTCAGTGGACCTTAAATACCCAAATTTGACCATCGAGTTTTAGCACTTTATAGTAGTAGGGAAGAATTTTCAGTTCTTGAAATAAAATAAAGCTATTATGGAAACGATTTTCCTTACGAGTACATATAATACGTATAACATGTTTAAGGACCAAGAGCAGAGGTTTAATTTTGTTAGCATGAGTTCCACCCCAACAAGTGATACCATACTGGATCTTAGAATGCACAATACCATAATAGGTCATAACCAGTAATTTTTTTGAACAATATGAACGGAAATTGTCTGGAGCAACATAGCAAATATTTGTTCAGAGCGGTAGTATGATCGAACCAATTTAATTTGCTATCCAAGATCACCCCAAGATAGTTAACCTTTTTGTCTGCACCATTACACCCGGGTGTGCTTGCTGTGTAAGAGTGTAACTTATACTTCTTCACATTTCCGCCCGCTGTAGAGCTCAGTACCTCTCGGCTACTATATTTCGAAAATATTGCGCACGTATGCGTGTGTTTCGGGCCAATACGATTTGTGTTAGAAGGTGTTCAAGCCTAATTTCATTATAATATATCCTGGGCACACCCGGGTGTACACATTTTTTACGCCGCATCGTGTATATCCCTCTCCGTAGTGGGAAGCGGTTGTACATGCTGTCTGTCTTTGCACCTAAGTCTACTCAACCCACTTTATTCATCTCAGAGCTCGAGACACTTTTTCGATTCCTGAGGCTGGAATTGTAAGACAACTATTTTATTATCGGCGGAGATTTCAATGCCAAACATAGTGATCGGGGAAATAATACACCAAATACTAGAGGGAGTCTACTATTCAATTGGTGGGGTCAGCACAGTGTGATGTATCGACTCGAGCTTAAGACGACGGACAGTCCGTCATTTCCCAGACATGGGTCCTATTTGGATCTTCTGTTTGTGGTGTAGAGCAATGCTGGTACACGGAAGCTTTATTGCGGATGTTAACTGCTGCCAATACGCGATGAAGATGACTGGTCTGACTCTAGTGGCTACTAAGTACTTAAAGTCGGCGCTATAGTCCGGAGTTTGCCTGATGCTCAACCAAAAGCTCCTTCCATCTTGCTTTAATCACTTCCAGTCACTTACACCACCAGTCCTGCAAATATCAGAAAATTCTGCATCATTGTGAGCAACAGGACAAGTGAAAACAACAGATTTACTAATATGTATAATATGCACGTTTTCTTTATTGCTTCATTTCGAAGGTGTTAACACTTTAAAATCTAGTCGTCCATTATACAACAAATACAGATATTCGTGGACGTTTGGTTAGACCTTTGTACACTTAAATCTTCCAGCAAAACCACCAACTGGGTCATCGTTTTTGAGAAATGTAACGTCCAAAGCGTACTCATGATTTACAAGCATTGTGGGTGCAAGCAGTTCTGAGAAACTGTTCACTTTGGAAATATGGTATGTTTTCTGAAATTGAATGCAATTGAACACTGAACAATTTTTTGAAAACTTTTCAAAATTATTAAATTTACCGGTGCTAGTGGACAGGGGTGTGGTCCCTTTTTCGGAAAGTCATTATGATGTTCTATCATCGGGCGCATGTGCCTCCAAAGAAAATCACCGACAAATCTACAGACGTCGTCATTGTTTAACCTAGGCTTCTTAAGATCATTATAGTCATCAAATTCGAAAAAATTGTGATTGACCTATTGGGATGTACCAGATGAAATGTCAGATTTTCGCTCAGTCGGAAATACAATAAAATGTTCTCGAGTGAACATCTGTGCCAGAACGTTAATTTTTTTTTTTTTTTTTTTAAAGTAAATTTTAGGGTACGTTACAAATACCGTTATTTTTTTTTAGTAGGAATTATTTACCATGCCGACAGGTTCAAATTCGAACCCTGTTCCTTTACAAATTTAAATGGAAATTTGAATGGAACATAATGCGTCATTGCCAATGAAAAACATTAATGACGCATTTGAGGATGTAGCGGTAAACGAACGCACTATACGACATTGGTTTGGAAAGTTCCGTTCGGGGGATTTCTGCATCGAAAATGAACCACGTGGGAAGACGGAAACGTTAGTTGACGACGATGTTTTAAGAGCAACGCTGGACGCGGACCCCCGGAGTATCCCCAATGACAATAAGTCGACACCTTTCTCTCATAGGAAAGGTAAAGAAACTCGATAAGTGGGTACCCCATCAACTGAACGAATCCCAAAAACTTAAGCTTACATTAAGAAAGCAAACTGAACCGTTTTTGCACCGGATAGTGACCTTTGATAAAAAGTGAATTTTGTGTGATAATCGTACAAGATCTGGGCAATGGTTGGATGCAGATGAAAAACCAAAACACACCCCAAGCCCGATCTTCACATGACAATGCTAGACCTCATACCTCACAACTAACGGTGCAAAAACTGTTGCAGTTCGGATTTGAAATTCTTCCGCATCCACGGTACTCTCCTCATATTACCATCTTTTCCGCAATCTGGATTCATTTTGCCGGCAGAAGGTCTTCCGGAACCGAGCAGAGCTCATAAAAGCCTTTGAAGATTGCATTGCTTCAAAAAGTCAGCACTCCTACAAAAAAGAAATATTTCACCTCGTATCACATTGGAAGAATGTCATAGATGCCAACGGATCCTATTTTGATGGAATAAAAATTTACGGCCCTTACATTTTTACTATGTTTAAAAAGTATCAATCATTTGTTAATTTTTGTAAAAATAAAGCAATCACCCGCAGAGCGTAGTCAACTTCCTCTTTGAAAATCATTGGTCCTTGGATATATTTGATAACTTGATCGATCGATCCATTCTTTACTTTAAATTCTTGCATAGTTAACTTGGAGAAGTCAAGTAAAGTTTCATATTTGCCAGGATACGAATGAAAGATTGTCCAAGAAAAAAATCCGTTTCTCTAAAAAAAATAGATATGTTATGTTGCTAGAGATTAGAAAAACAAAAAACCATACTCCTGCAATCACTACAGTCCAGGTGCTGTAGAAAAGGACGAGACACAACAGCCTTGACATTTTCTCGGCTTCAAAATAAACTATGAATACATTTTCATTTCGGAAACGAGCATTTATACATTTTCGACTGATGACAACGCTTGACTTTTAATTATCTAATCTTGTTTATCTAGTAAATATCTAATTTATTAACTTTATCTGAGTGATCAGTTCTCGTATTAACGATTTAATAATACCCCCAGCATGTAGGGGAACCTAGTAAATTACTGCTGATAGAAGATATTAGATTGAAATCTAGATTGGGTCAGATTTCGGTTGCAGTTGCATATATTATTACACAGTTTCTACTATATCTCCTGTATCTATTGTATTTTTTAAATTTATCTGGTTCATCATGAATTGTTTTCTTAAATTCACACGAAAAGACGGAGCGCGTGTTGAAAGGGACGATGCCTTGAGGAGAAGAACAGCTAAATAGAACATAAGTGGTCAGGGTGAGGAGATGATGTTAATATGTGTTCTGTCGAAACGGAGCACTAGAATAAAGAACTAGTCCATTGTACTCCCAAATTGTTCGTTTTATTAAAATTTCTCCGTCTTTCTTAGAAAGTTGTTTAAGTAAGCGCTTTAGTGATTTTGTTTTTATAACTAACGCGCTCAAGTACTCAAGTTAATAATACTGTTAATTAACCAACGATGAAAAATATTTAGGGAAAACAATAAAAATTAAATATACAGGGTGTCCCAGTTTAGGTTGATAGCTGAAGATTCCTATGTTCACCGCCCTCCAAGTTATAGGCTGTTAAAGTGAGGAACCTCTGATTTCGAGGTAAAACTTCTTAAAAGGCCGTAGCTTTCTAACGGATTCAGTCTAAGAAACCGTTGTGCACATTTTTGAACTAGAATTTCAGTGTGCATAAAATAATAAAATTTCGTAGAGTTCGGTGAACGCTGGCCAAAATTATGGCATTTTAAAGCTAACATTTTGAAAAATCATTGGACCAATTTCTTCAGAAAAATGCGTTTATCTCGAAATATCCAAATTTTAGGTTAACTTTTGTCAACTGAATGCACTCATCCCGCAGGACAGCCCGAACACACCCCATAGAGCGCTGTCAAAATTTAACTCTCGACACTCGTACGTTTAGCGAAAACAAGAAGGGTTGATAACGTTTCTCCTCTGTTGGGAGATATTTATTATATTTTTCCTGAAATAAATAAATTATTTGTTGTGTGCTTCAGTGTTTGTTTTATCCTGACAACGTTTCTCTCACAGTTCAGAAGTGGGATATATACCTGATCATGTCACACATCAAGCTGGACAACTCTTTTAGGCACCGGAGACTAATTTTTGGCGTAAAGTCTGCACCAGCCATTTTTCAAGCCATTATGGATGAAATTTTAAGAGGAATTCGGAAAACCAAAGTGTTTATTGATGATATTCTGATAGGTGGTAGGGATTTAAAGGAGTGTCTAGAAATCTTAGAAATGGTTTTGGAACGACTAGCTAAATATAATGTTACAGTCAATTTAAAAAAATGTCAGTTCCTTAAAGAGGAAATTCAGTATTTGGGTCACGTAATTTGCAAAGAGGGTATTAACCCCAATTCCGAAAAGGTAGACGCTATCAAGAATGCTCCTCCCCCCCTAGATTTGGAGCAGTTAAGATCATACTTGGGGCTTATTAATTACTATTCCAAATTCATTCCTAATTTATCGTCGGAACTCAAGGTATTAAGGTATTATATGTCCTTACGAAGAAAAATGTCAGATTTGTGTGGTCAAATAAGTGTGATATTGCTTTTAAGCGTAGTAAGGAGCTTTTATTAGAAAATAATTTACTTGTTCACTACGATCCAAATAAAGAGATTGTCCTTCACTGTGATGCCAGCCCATACGGGGTGGGAGGTATACTATCGCATGTGATAGGTTGACCGTCCGGTCATGTTTGTATCGAGCACCCTAAGTCCTGCAGAACAAAATTATGCACAGCTTCAAAGAGAAGCTTAGCGATTGTGTTCAGTGTCAAAATGTTTCACAAATACATACTCGTATATGGGAAAAAGTTTACGATTTATTCGGATGCTCAGCCATTGAAGGAAATGTTTAGTCCCTTCCCCCCGTTGCAGCGGCTTGAATACACAGATGGGCTATATTCCAAAGTATGTATCAATATACCCTAAAATATCGTAAGGGGATATTGATGACAAATGCGGACGCTATGTCTAGATTGCCTCTTCCTAGTCCTACGGGTTTAGAGAATATAACCGTAAATAGATTGCAGCCATTTGTGAGGGATCACATAAACATGGAAATTGTTGAGCAAGAAACAGTAAAGGACACAACGCTCCAGGAAGTTAAACAATTAAGTAAAACTGGGTGGTCAAGAAAGGCTCCTATGCATTTAAAGTCCTATTTTCGTAGGCGTAATGAAATAAATTTTGAGAATGGATGCCTTTATTATGCGAATAGACTCATTATTCCGTCCATTTTAGTTTTTAGGGTTTTAGAAATTTTGCATGAATCTCACATCGGCATAGTTCGAATGAAGATCCTAGCACGTCAGTATTTTTGGTGCTATACGTCAGTATAATAGATGTGGGGTCTGCTCTTTTTCCAACAACAAAACATGTTCGACCTATAAAAGGCCCTGGCCGGAATCGAAATTCTTTTTTGAAAGGATCCATTTAGATTTTTTCTTCTTTAAAGAAAAGCATTTCCTAATTTTAGTGGATAGCTATAGCAAATGGATCGATGTTAAACTAATGAGGAACACGTCGGCGGTTTGTCTAATAATCATGTTAAGGACTATATTTTCGTATTATGGGCTACCAAAAACGTTAGTGTCAGATAATGGGCCGCCTTTCACTTCTGAAGCATTCCTGAACTTTTGCGAGTCTAATAATGTAAAATGTCTTAAAAGTCCTGCGTACCACCCTCAGTCAAATGGGTTAGCTGAAAGAGCAGTACAGACAGTCAAAAATGCTTTGAAGAAGATGTTACATGAGAGCACCTCGAGCAACACAGTTCCGTTGCAAAAGATAGTCGATCGATTTTTACTCATATATCGTACCACGCCAAGTACCACTAAGTCAGTATCCCCAAATGATTTGATTTGTTTAAACACAAAACGAAAACACTTTTAGATGATATCAATCCTAGGATTAAAGAAAATAATATTCAAAATAAAATAAACATTTACAAGCGTACCGGCAGTACAGCAGTTTTTCGGGATTCGTTTAGGTTTAGAAAAGGAGAAAATGTTTATTATAAACAAAAGAGTAAATTCAGTTATAAGTGGGTGCCAGGCATTATAATAAGTAGAGTGGGAAATGTCATATATGAGTGGTCTAACTGCAAAACTCACATTCTCCACTTTTCTTGAAAATTGAGTTAGCGGTACTTTTATATACGCCATGTTAAGGACAACGTGTTATTATTATAAAACTACGATTTCTCTCACATTATTCCTTCTTTTTTTAATATTGAGAAACCGGTTTAGTTGCAGATTCATTCTCCATTCGACTAATAAGAGACAGACATTTTACAGCGCACGCATTTGAGAGATTATCATCGCTGTTATCTTACTAAATATTTTCTGCATTTTCCATTATTTTATACAATTTTTTTTCGAATGGATTTACTGGTTTCTCCAGTTAGTGAAGGGGAAAACCCAAGAAAAAGTGTAGGAAACCCTCGCACATGGAAAAGGACTGTAGCGAAGAAAATGAGGTAAGTAAAGTGTATTGTTTTCGATTATTTATTCTTACAAATATTATTTTTTTCACATATTATATGTCATTATTCCTCTTTAACTTTATTTTAGGTATGCTTCTAAAAGACCTCCGCAGTACCCTGATTGCAATCACACAAAAGGAGCTTTTTTGTGCAAAACATTATCTATGCAGGATATACGTAGATTTCATCAGGCATTCTATGGCATTCAGGCATTCTATGAAAACAATGATAAAGTAAGTCAAGATCATTTTCTACTCAAGCACGTTTCAACACAAAATATTAAGAGGAGACGTCCAAAAAACATGAAAAATGCTAAACAAAATTATCGCACTAAATATTTTTTTCGCAATTACCAAAAAAAAAAATGGTGCCAGTGTGTCAAAATACATTCCTGAAATGCTTAAACGTTTCTCGGTTCAGAATCAATGTTTTAACGAAAACATTTTATAGTTCCTATGAGATGCCCAAGGAAAGAAGAGGTGTAGATAGAACAGGGGACCGTTTTAAGGCAAGAAAGGAAAACGTTATGAATTTTGTAAACCAGCTTAAATGCGACGAAAAACATTATTGTGCTAATAAAGCAGGTAGGAAATATCTACCTTCGGAATTGAATATAAAAAAATTATGGAGATTTTATATTGTGATAACCACTCAAATGTGAGCAGCGACATCTAGCAGAAAATGTCGAAGACTAGAAGATTTCGATACTGGATTAGCAAAGTCTCGACTGGAGAGTGGAATCGAATTTTCTAGCAAATTGGAAATTGTATGGGACGCTGGGTGGCGAGGATTGTTCTCGAAGTATGTCATTCGAGTATAAATACCAGCATCCCAAAGGTATGCAGATCAGTTCTAAAGTGTAATTTGAAGTGTTAATTAGGAGAAGTGATTAAGGGGTTTAAGTAAAAGATAAGAAAAGTATAAGTGGTTGAGAAATTGGATTGTACTGAGAGAAACAATTAAATAGTGAATTGTAACTGTACTGAATAAAGGGATTTGTATTGAAAAGAATAAGTTCTATTATTTGTACCCACACAAACATTTTACATTGGTGTCAGAAGTGGGATAGGACTTATTGTGTGAAAAAAAAAAGAAAAAAAAAAGTGTTTTCGGACTATTTAAAAAAGCTAGGATGGGTCGAAAACTATTACAATTGACCCTCGTCCAACTCAAATCCGAGTTGAACAAGAGAAGCCTCAGCGCCAGTGGAGGAAAAAGTGACCTGGTGCCCCGACTTCACGAGGCTTTGAACAACGAGGGACATGATCCTGATGCATATTCCTTTGATGTTGACGAGGATGAACAGACAAGTACCGGCAATGACATGGCTGCGATGATGCAACTCCTCTTGTTAAAAATGGACGAACAAAACAAAAAAATGGACGAATAGAAGAACAGTCTCGACCAACAAAAGAAAAATCTGGAAGAACAAAAGAATAGCCTCGAACAAAAGCTGGATGAACAAAAGAAAAATCTAGACGAGCAGAAGAGCAGCATTGAACAAAAATTCTACGAACAAACCAACAATCTGCACGGTCTTCAACAGAAAATGGAAGAACAAAAGAACATTCTCCAGCAAAAATTCGAAGAAATCGATGACAAATTTTAAAGAATAGAGAAGAACGTTGATGACAAATTTGATAGAATAGAGAAGAATGTTGGCGAAAAATTCGAGGAAATGGACAGCAAAGTTCAGCAACTGCCAAAAGAGCTCGACACAGTGCGAAAACAGAAACTGCGAGAATGTTCTTTAAGCGGTCCAAGGAGAAAAGATTTGAAGCCTCCCTCATTCGATGGCCAGACCTCATGGTCTACTTATAAGAAGCAGTTTGAAATGGCTGCCTGTGCAAACGACTGGGACAATGAGGAAAAGTGCTTTGCCTTAACAATGGCCTTGCACGGGCCTGCAGCAGAATTGTTGCAAACAGTAGACATCGAAAAGCATAAAGATTATGTGACTTTAGTACAGGCTATCGAGAAACGGTTTGGGGATAGCCACATGCAGGAGGTCTACAAGGTCCAATTGCAAAGCCGAACGCAGCAACGAGGAGAAACACTTCAGCAGCTCCATGCAGACGTGAGTAGACTGGCACATCTGTCATACCCCACCGCAGGCCAGGAAATTATCGACGAAATGGCAAAAGATGCATTTATCAGGGGAATTGCAGATTCGAAGTTACAGGATGGCCGGGAAAAGAACCCTTGCTGAAGCACTTGCCTTCGCTCTGGCGATGAAAGCAGCCAATCAGGCTTCCAGGGGAACACATTTCGTCAGGGAAGTAGCATCTGTCGAATGCTCCTGCACAAGAATTAGTGCCGAGGAACGAGATACTCGACGGGATAGACGAATAATGCGCTGCTGGAATTGCAATAAAATAGGACACCTTCAAAGGCAGTGTAAAGAACCGGTGCGACGAAAAGACTGCCCTCACTGTGGTGACAAGCAAATAGAGGAAGAAACCCGCAGAAACAGCTATCAGGAAGCCGGTCAACCTTCCCGAAGCCATCAGTCGGGAAATGCTTAAGCACCAACTTCGCGGGGCAGAAGTTGGTAGCAGGAGTCGACGGCCCCAGGACCATCATCCAAGTCTCGCTGGCAAAACGATGGAACGAAAGCCTTCTAGTAGAAGTAGTCAGTGGAAAAGAAAAATGGATGGCAACAATAGACACCGGTGCCACGGCCTCAATTATCAGGAGGAATCTTGTGCAGAAGTCTTGGCTGCATAACACTAGCAGTTGCAGCTTGCGAACAGCTACAGGAGCAACGATTAAGGTATATGGTGAAGTCCGCATAAAAATCCAACTGGCCGGAATAACATTCACTCACGCGTTTCTGGTAGCTGACATATGTGACGAGTGCATCATTGGTACAGACTTCATGAGAGAACATGGACTTGTAGTCGACTTGGGGGCACAAACCCTGAAATACGGAAACATGGAGATACCAATGATATACGGAAACGCCAATACCACAGTCTCAAATGTCGTCATCTGCAGCAATCAGAGTCTAAAGCCTTCGGCAGAAGCAATTTTGTGGGCAAAAGTGGAAGGTGGTCCTGGTAGCCACCGATTCTATTTGATGGAGCCAGAAAAGAAAAGAGACTTCATGGTGGGAAAGACCTTAGTGGAGCCAAAGAACAACATGTTCCCTGTAAGGATTCTAAATCCAAAGACATTCAGTGTAAAGGTGAAAAAGGGGGAGATAGTGGGAAAATGTGTACCTGTTGAGGCTATATCGACTACAACGGAAAAAAAGGGTGCAAAACCGGTCACAACAGTTCAGAGCATAAAAATCAAGAACAAAATTCTCAGCCTCTGTAATCTGGACGAAGATCAGCGAATCCTGGCAGAAAAACTAATCGGTGAGTACGCTGATATATTTGCTACACAAGACGGAGAATATGGACGTACGCATATTGTTCAACACCACATTGACACCGGAGACGCTCGACCAATCCGTCAACCTGCAAGGCGTCTTCCATTGGCAAAGCAAACGGAAGTTGCCGAAATGATGTCGAAGATGAAAGCTGAGGGAGTGATTGAAGAATCGCAAAGTCCGTGGGCATCTCCAGTGGTCCTCGTGAAGAAGAAAGATGGCAGCACGAGATTTTGTGTAGACTACCGACGTCTCAATGATGTCACTAAAAAGGACAGCTACCCACTTCCGAGAATCGATGAAACTTTGAATATGCTTTCTGGAGCGGAAACAGACTGCGGACTGTGTTAAAGATGATTCGAAGGAAGTGCATGCGATGCCAACTAAATAGAGCAAAACCAATGTTCCCAGAGATGGCGCAGTTGTCTACTGCTAGATTATCCGCGTTCACAAGACGATTTACAATGTCGGCGTGGACTATATTGGGCCGATAATTGTGACAGTTGGGGGTAGAACGGAGAATCGGTGGGGTGTTCTTTTCACGTGCCTGACCATTAGAGCCATACATCTGGAGTTGGCTCACAGTCTTTCAACCGACTCCTGTATCTTGTGTGTACGCAATTTTATTGGACGACTTGGAAATCCGAAGGCATTCTTTTCTGACAATGGGACCAATTTTAAAGGTGCAGAGAGGGAACTCCAGGAGGCCTTTAAGGAATTGGATGCAGTAGCAATCGAAAACAAATTCACCAGTACAGAAACCAAGTGGCACCACACATGGGAGGAAGATGGGAGAGGTGGGTTGGTTCTGTGAAGAAGATTCTACAAGAGGTAACACGCAATCAGCGACTAACAGACGAATCACTCCAGTCGATGTTCATAGAAATAGAAGCAATCATCAATTCTAGTCCCTTGACGCACGTATCTTTGGAGGCCGTTGATGCTGAAGCATTGACTCCGAACCACTTTCTTTTGGGATCATCGGATGGAAGCAAGCCGATAGGTGAGTTTGGAGATAAGGATCTTCTTTTGCGTAGGAACTGGAGGAAGTGCCAGCAACTGACAAATATATTTTGGAAGCGACGGGTACGGGAGTATTTGCCCACTCTTACTCAGAGACCGAAGTGGTTTGATCAAGCGAAACCAATAAAAGTAGGCGATTTAGTCATCATAATTGATGAAAACCTACCAAGAGGGTGTTGGCCTAAAGGAATAGTTCAGGATGTCACTCGATTAGCTGACGGCCAAGTAAAACGTGCATCAGTAAAGACGGTCACAGGAGTTTATGTACGACCAGCAGTGAAGCTGGCGGTACTGGCTGTCAGTGGTTTAAGAGAAGGTGAGACAACTACTCGTGATAGTAACCTCACCGAGAGGGAGTGTCACTGACAGAATTCCAGACAAAGAGTGACGAACACATTCTTTATGGCAGCACTTTCTTTCTCACAGAATTCCGGAAGAAAAAGCAGTGGACTTACCCCTTGATGACAGCACTTTTTCTTTTTACAATTGGCGGCACTTACATATATTTAAATTAATCTCTTTAACGATCGTTTAGTCTTTGGATGGCCAGATTCCTGACAGTGCAGTACATTTTTCCAAGTCAGGTATATAAATATATATTATTTTTGTGTATTTTTAATTTTAATAAAACTTAATATCAGATACTATGGAAATGCTGTTTTCACTGTCCGTCACAGTGCCAGAGGAGCTAAGAGGCATTTTACCAAACATTAATTTGCAGTCTGAAATCATCAAACGCGCTAGAACGTGCATCCAAGGGTACGGGCAACATTTCGAAAATTCACTATAAAAGCGTTTTGAAATCTGAAAGCGTAACGGTTCTTTTTAGGATCACAAAAACTATTTAAAGGGATATTAAATTTATTTGTAACCCATTTGCCTGAATAAAATAGTGGTTTGCAATAACTTCCGTTGTTCGTAGATGGGAAAGTCACACATAAAAATCGTAGATAATGAAGAGAAGACAAAAGTTTTG
Source organism: Volucella bombylans (assembly GCA_949129095.1). Taxonomy (NCBI): domain Eukaryota; kingdom Metazoa; phylum Arthropoda; class Insecta; order Diptera; family Syrphidae; genus Volucella; species Volucella bombylans. The sequence goes on along the minus strand of OX422140.1, from coordinate 381,820,753 downwards.
ATAAAAAAAGTTAACCTAAAAGTTGGATATTTCGAGATAAACGCATTTTTCTGAAGAAATTGGTCCAATGATTTTTCAAAATGTTAGCTTTAAAATGCCATAATTTTGGCCAGCGTTCACCGAACTCTACGAAATTTTATTATTTTATGCACACTGAAATTCTAGTTCAAAAATGTGCACAACGGTTTCTTAAACTGAATTCGTTAGAAAGCTACTGCCTTTTAAGAAGTTTTACCTCGAAATCAGAGGTTCCTCACTTTAACAGCCTATAACTTGGAGGGCGGTGAACATAGGAATCTTCAGCTATCAACCTAAACTGGGACACCCTGTATATTTAATTTTTATTGTTTTCCCTAAATATTTTTCATCGTTGGTTAATTAACAGTACTATTAACTTGAGTACTTGAGCGCGTTAGTTATAAAAACAAAATCACTAAAGCGCTTACTTAAACAACTTTCTAAGAAAGACGGAGAAATTTTAATAAAACGAACAATTTGGAAGTACAATGGACTAGTTCTTTATTCTAGTGCTCCGTTTCGACAGAACACATATTAACATCATCTCCTCACCCTGACCACTTATGTTCTATTTAGCTGTTCTTCTCCTCAAGGCATCGTCCCTTTCAACACGCGCTCCGTCTTTTCGTGTGAATTTAAGAAAACAATTCATGATGAACCAGATAAATTTAAAAAATACAATAGATACAGGAGATATAGTAGAAACTGTGTAATAATATATGCAACTGCAACCGAAATCTGACCCAATCTAGATTTCAATCTAATATCTTCTATCAGCAGTAATTTACTAGGTTCCCCTACATGCTGGGGGTATTATTAAATCGTTAATACGAGAACTGATCACTCAGATAAAGTTAATAAATTAGATATTTACTAGATAAACAAGATTAGATAATTAAAAGTCAAGCGTTGTCATCAGTCGAAAATGTATAAATGCTCGTTTCCGAAATGAAAATGTATTCATAGTTTATTTTGAAGCCGAGAAAATGTCAAGGCTGTTGTGTATCGTCCTTTTCTACAGCACCTGGACTGTAGTGATTGCAGGAGTATGGTTTTTTGTTTTTCTAATCTCTAGCAACATAACATATCTATTTTTTTTAGAGAAACGGATTTTTTTCTTGGACAATCTTTCATTCGTATCCTGGCAAATATGAAACTTTACTTGACTTCTCCAAGTTAACTATGCAAGAGTTTAAAGTAAAGAATGGATCGATCGATCAAGTTATCAAATATATCCAAGGACCAATGATTTTCAAAGAGGAAGTTGACTACGCTCTGCGGGTGATTGTTTTATTTTTACAAAAATTAACAAATGATTGATACTTTTTAAACATAGTAAAAATGTAAGGGCCGTAAATTTTTATTCCATCAAAATAGGATCCGTTGGCATCTATGACATTCTTCCAACGTGATACGAGGTGAAATATTTCTTTTTTGTAGGAGTGCTGACTTTTTGAAGCAATGCAATCTTCAAAGGCTTTTATGAGCTCTGCTCGGTTCCGGAAGACCTTCTGCCGGCAAAATGAATCCAGATTGCGGAAAAGATGGTAATATGAGGAGAGTACCGTGGATGCGGAAGAATTTCAAATCCGAACTGCAACAGTTTTTGCACCGTTAGTTGTGAGGTATGAGGTCTAGCATTGTCATGTGAAGATCGGGCTTGGGGTGTGTTTTGGTTTTTCATCTGCATCCAACCATTGCCCAGATCTTGTACGATTATCACACAAAATTCACTTTTTATCAAAGGTCACTATCCGGTGCAAAAACGGTTCAGTTTGCTTTCTTAATGTAAGCTTAAGTTTTTGGGATTCGTTCAGTTGATGGGGTACCCACTTATCGAGTTTCTTTACCTTTCCTATGAGAGAAAGGTGTCGACTTATTGTCATTGGGGATACTCCGGGGGTCCGCGTCCAGCGTTGCTCTTAAAACATCGTCGTCAACTAACGTTTCCGTCTTCCCACGTGGTTCATTTTCGATGCAGAAATCTCCCGAACGGAACTTTCCAAACCAATGTCGTATAGTGCGTTCGTTTACCGCTACATCCTCAAATGCGTCATTAATGTTTTTCATTGGCAATGACGCATTATGTTCCATTCAAATTTCCATTTAAATTTGTAAAGGAACAGGGTTCGAATTTGAACCTGTCGGCATGGTAAATAATTCCTACTAAAAAAAAATAACGGTATTTGTAACGAACCCTAAAATTTACTTTATTTAAAAAAAAAAAAAAAAAAAAATTAACGTTCTGGCACAGATGTTCACTCGAGAACATTTTATTGTATTTCCGACTGAGCGAAAATCTGACATTTCATCTGGTACATCCCAATAGGTCAATCACAATTTTTTCGAATTTGATGACTATAATGATCTTAAGAAGCCTAGGTTAAACAATGACGACGTCTGTAGATTTGTCGGTGATTTTCTTTGGAGGTACATGCGCCCGATGATAGAACATCATAATGACTTTCCGAAAAAGGGACCACACCCCTGTCCACTAGCACCGGTAAATTTAATAATTTTGAAAAGTTTTCAAAAAATTGTTCAGTGTTCAATTGCATTCAATTTCAGAAAACATACCATATTTCCAAAGTGAACAGTTTCTCAGAACTGCTTGCACCCACAATGCTTGTAAATCATGAGTACGCTTTGGACGTTACATTTCTCAAAAACGATGACCCAGTTGGTGGTTTTGCTGGAAGATTTAAGTGTACAAAGGTCTAACCAAACGTCCACGAATATCTGTATTTGTTGTATAATGGACGACTAGATTTTAAAGTGTTAACACCTTCGAAATGAAGCAATAAAGAAAACGTGCATATTATACATATTAGTAAATCTGTTGTTTTCACTTGTCCTGTTGCTCACAATGATGCAGCATTTTCTGATATTTGCAGGACTGGTGGTGTAAGTGACTGGAAGTGATTAAAGCAAGATGGAAGGAGCTTTTGGTTGAGCATCAGGCAAACTCCGGACTATAGCGCCGACTTTAAGTACTTAGTAGCCACTAGAGTCAGACCAGTCATCTTCATCGCGTATTGGCAGCAGTTAACATCCGCAATAAAGCTTCCGTGTACCAGCATTGCTCTACACCACAAACAGAAGATCCAAATAGGACCCATGTCTGGGAAATGACGGACTGTCCGTCGTCTTAAGCTCGAGTCGATACATCACACTGTGCTGACCCCACCAATTGAATAGTAGACTCCCTCTAGTATTTGGTGTATTATTTCCCCGATCACTATGTTTGGCATTGAAATCTCCGCCGATAATAAAATAGTTGTCTTACAATTCCAGCCTCAGGAATCGAAAAAGTGTCTCGAGCTCTGAGATGAATAAAGTGGGTTGAGTAGACTTAGGTGCAAAGACAGACAGCATGTACGAGTACAACCGCTTCCCACTACGGAGAGGGATATACACGATGCGGCGTAAAAAATGTGTACACCCGGGTGTGCCCAGGATATATTATAATGAAATTAGACTTGAACACCTTCTAACACAAATCGTATTGGCCCGAAACACACGCATACATGCGCAATATTTTCGAAATATAGTAGCCGAGAGGTATGTATGAGATCCAGTATGGTATCACATGTTGGGGTGGAACTCATGCTAACAAAATTAAACCTCTGCTCTTGGTCCTTAAACATGTTATACGTATTATATGAGTTAACACGACGCACCTGACCCTGAACCCAATGCAAGGTAACAGACTGCACGGGAATTGCTGACACAGATTGTTCAGGTGCATACATGTTACCACGACAACAACCGAATGATATTGCATTGCACCAGGATAATGTTCGTTGCTCCGGAAATCTTTCCGAACAAACCAAAAATAAGCTTCGCGGACTAATAAAAACCTATGAACCTCTCTTCGGACCTGTTAGTGCAAGTAAAACCATAAAAAGGACAGTAGAGGCAGAAATTAAGACTAATACCGATGAGCCGATTTATAGCAAATGCTATCCGTACCCTGCTAATATGAGGGAAACAGTAGAGGACGAAATAAAGAAACTCCTAACTGAAAGAATAATACGTCCCTATAATTCCCCTGTTTGGGTTGTCCCAAAGAAAGCCAAACCATCAGACGAGAAACAATACAGGATGGTGGTCAGTCGCTCACTCATTTTCGTCGCGATAAGAATTGCTTCAGCTCGCAAGCAAAATTAAACTGTGAAATAAAGTTTATATTAATTACTAGACATAGCGTTTGTTAGGCCCCAAGTAGCCTAGTGCGTGTGTTCCCCAATCACGGTATCAGAGGTAGGTAGTGGGTTCGAACCCCGATATAATCCCCAAGTCGTTTTTTTTTTCTTTTCTTTCCTTAATTTCCAAAACATTAAAATACTGTAACAGTATCACGTGATGGAAAAAAACGGGCAAAGTGGATGACGTGATGTCTTCGTCTGACTATACATGTGAGGGAGGACCGCTACATGGGAGGAACCAACAGTTTCGTCAAATTGGCAACCTCAGATTCAGATGACGAAGATGAACAAGTCGAGTCGCTGAATACTAGCATCAAAATGCTAGGGCAACAGGTAATTGACACAAAAGCCGCAAAGATTGCCGAAACAAAGACAGCAACTGCAACTCATTGCAGTTTTAAGAATGAACTTATGTCCCCCTACATGAACAATAACACCTAATCCTTTGATTATTTTTTTTCTCTTTGTTTGTATACTCATGCTTAGAAAAGTGCACAATTTTATTTGGAGATATGTATACTCGTACATATAGGATAAAACTAATTATCTGTCAAATCAGACATGAGCTAAGTGTTACCACTCACGAAATAAGCACTAGTTGAAAAAAAAAAACTTTAGATGGCGGACCCTTTATATAGAAAAAAAACCAAACAAGTGTTTCTTTTAATTTTGTGAAGTTTTATTGGAAACATAACTCAAGGATCACCACTCAGTTCAGTTTTCAGTTCAAAAGCATTTTTATTTAACTAATTAATTTACTCTTACATGCTAGACAAAAAAATGCTTAAAAATTTGCTTAAATAACTTATCTTATTCTAACATACTGGCCCCATGTGGGCACTTAACAGTTAAACTATGTCTTTCAACGTATCTTACAGTTTAATTTTATTTTTATTCTTATTTTTATCTAACTTAAACCTACCTAAAACTATGTATGGCTAACAAAAAAATTAGGCTGGCCCATGAAGCTAACTATCACTGGAGGAGTTTGACAAGCCACCAAAATTGTTGGTGCTGCCGAGCAACATCCCTCATGTCGCGATTCCCTACCACCCTACCACCCTACCACCCTACTGATGTAACTGAAAGAAACTGGCATCCTCATCGATAAACCAAAGCGTGAAAAGCCAAAAACAGTGCGTACACCGAGAATATTGCTGCTGTGGTAGAAAGTGTGCGTGAAGCGCCATCAACATCAATTCACCGTCGTCCTCAACAATTGGACATTTCGGAGACATCATTGAGACGAATTTTGCATAAAGACCTTGGTATGACGCCATACAAAGTCCAATTGGTTCGAGAGTTGAAGCCAACTGACCATCCAATGCGTTTTCGCTTCGCTAAGTGGGCCTGCATACATTGAAAAGCCGATACACCCAAAACGAGTTACTGTTTGGTGCGGATTTTTGGTCCAGAGTCAAAATTGGGCCATTTTTCTTCGAAAATGAGCAAGGAGTGGCCTTTACAGTCAATGGCGATCGTTATCGGGCCATGTTGAACGAATTTGCGTTCACAAAAATTGAAGAGGAGGATATTGGCAACATTTGGTTTCAACAGGACGGCGCTACGTGCCACACAGCCGAAGCTACACTCGATGTTTTGCGCCCTGTTTTTGAAGATCGCATTATCAGCCGCAGAGCTGATGCCGTTTGGCCACCTCGGAGCTGCGATTTGACACCGTTGGACTATTATTTGTGGGGTGCCGTAAAAGATAAGTGTTACGCCGACAATCCAGAGACAATTGATGCTTTAAAGGACAATATTCGTGAATCCATTGGTGAAATACAGCTGCACACAATCGATAATGTGCTTAAAAATTGGACCGATCGTGTAGGCTACTGCATGGCCAGCCGAGGCAGCCATTTGAATGAAATTATTTTCCATTATTAACCGGAAGGATAAAACTAATTATCTGTCAAATCAGACATGAGCACTTATGCGTGGATGCTGGTATGCATTGAATTATCAGGTGATGCTGTTGTCATTGCAAGTGAGAGACAATGATGGATATCATAGTGGTGAACATGTGTAATAAAGCATGTTACTCCTCCCGTCCAAGTATGGGCAGAATGTCTCCCAGACATGAATGACCAAGAACCAAAGTTACACTTTGACTGTGTCGTATACGTATTATTTCTACCATAAAGTTATTTCTATATATCTTACATATCATCTATTCTATATATAGTTTATATTTAATAATTTTGTTTACATGAGTGTTAATTTTTATTTTATTTTTTATATCTACATGAATAGTCCCTTCCTATTAGCCTCCTATCAAAATGTATACCCTTAGGGGAGTCCTGATGTTTAAAAACCCTTTTTACAACTTGTCTGTCGCGTTTTGTTCCATTCTTGTCTTTAAAGTGGGTTTTGTTTTTTCCTTTAACCTCTTTAATTATGTATCTACGTAGGTAGATGTTTTATATTGTGGAATCCTAGGTTTTTAACTAATTCTCGTTCTCTGAATTCGTGGTGATCTGTTCGAGTTTCATTTAATTTTGCTATTCGTTTCTTTTTCAAGTCGTGTATTCTTTCTCTTATCTTGTTCCATTCGGTTTCGTTCAAAGTTAAGTGGAGAAGATTATTTGGTTTATATCTTGTTACTGAGTGTATCGTATCGTTGTATATTTCAACAGCTTTAAGAGCTATTGTAATGTTATCCATGTCTTTATTATTTCGATAAAGTTTTAGTAGTCGTATGTGTTCATTAAGGGTGGAATGGAAACGTTTTATAGTGGAATTACCCGTGTGTGTGTTTGGAGATGTAAAGTGGTATATTACCTTTTCGCTACTTAGAAATTTCTTTATAAACGCGGTATTAAACTCATTGTCGGCTACTATTTTGGTTGGCTTACCTAAAAGAGCAAATCTATGTTTTAAAATATCTACAATACTAATGGAATTTCTATCGGTAATGGGATGGATGGAAACATGTTTTGTTAATTTATCGATACATGTTAAAAACATATTGTTTTTGTTGAAAAACCATATATCAATATGAATGATTTCATTAGGTTTGCTGGGAGTTTCTGAAATCATTAGAGATGGTCTAATTGGATGTCTGTCGTACTTACACATATTACAAATTATGCAGTCGTTTATATATTTTTGAATTTCTAACTTGAAGTTGGGGTAATAAAATTTGTCTCTTAGTTCGAAGTAAGTTTCCTCAATTCCCCTATGATTTTTATTAAGGTGTGATGTTTCAATTATTTCAAATAGTTTCACTTTACAAATTATGTCTTCAAGGAATTTCGTACACTTTATTTTCATATTAGGTGAATTCGAAAAATATTGTACTATTGTTCTTTGAAATTGTATAAATATATTTTCATCATCACAAAAAAACTCCTAGAGTTCCCTTCACTGGAAGAAGTTCTTTCAAGATTTTAGGTTATTAGATAGAATAATAGATGAGATTAGCCTGACAAAAGGTTCTTGCGGAAATATAATGGCGATGATAGCCCTGATGCGGTTCTTCGTGAGCACAAAGATCGATGCCAATTCTGAAAATAAGCTGGTTTCTAAAAAACATTAATTGGAGCTTCTACATGTGATATTAGGTCGGAATTATCCTGATCAGCACTGTGCGCGATGCAAGAATCTGTATCGCTGTTGGAGAGCTCACAAAGTCCCTCTTCAGCCGTACCAGTCAATGAGTCTGCCCCTGAAGCTTGTCCTTCACCTGCAGTATCCGTGGCGGATTCCGAGAGTGCTTCTTGCAGCTCCCTTGCAGATTCAGTACTTGTGTCTTTTTCGCCAGCTGTTCCGGCTGCGTTAGGTAGACCTGGCAGATGGTTAACTTCCGTCTTCAGGCGTGAGAGAGCATCAGCCACGAAATTCGATTTATCTGGTGTGTAAATCAATTCGTAGTTATACTCCTCAATTCTCGCTTTCCAGCGTTTGAGTTTCGCATTGTGGTTTCTATTACTCAGTGCGAATGTCAGGGGCTGGTGGTCGGTGTAAATCTTAATCTTCTTTGCTACATACAGATAATTTCTCAAATTATCCAGAGCCCAGACTACTGCAAGCATCTCCTTCTCATTGGTTGCATAATTTTCCTCTGTTCGATTCAGAGAGCGAGATATATACGCGACTGGCATCTCCTTGCCATGCTCACCTTGAGACAGCACTGCACCGATTGCAAAATTTGAAGCATCTGTGGTCAAATTGAAGGTTTTCTCGAAGTCCGGAAATGCCAGTACTTCTGCAGAAGTGAGTAACTCCTTCAAGGTTTCGAAAGCCTTAATTGCATCTTCATTGAGAGAGATTGGGACATTTTTGGATTGGTTAGCTCGAACTTGTGCAAATTCCCTTAGAGTTATGTTACTCAATGGTTTGACATTCATTTTTTTTTTCATTTCATTTTCATTTCTTTATTTAGGCTTTTGAAAAACTTAATTTTTTTTTTTTTTTTTATATACAATATCAATGTTAATAGTTATGTAGCCGACTTATATAGTATGTCCGGCAAATCAATTAAAAAGGAGCTTTTATATTATTACTTTACTCACTTTTGATATGATAAATATGTACATAGAATTTCGTATAGCAAAAAGTTAGTTTGTATGCTTGCTCCCGGCATACTATCCTTTTATAATTAAAACATAAATAAATACTTAAAAACTATAACCTAAATTGAATTAAATAAGGAGATAATCCGAGCGTACTAACACAGAAGAAAATTTAACGCTTTCTAATTTAACCTCTCAGGTTTCGGCGTGAGGCTCTCCCATAGAAGGGGACGATTAAGCCTCTGTTTACATCAGGTGCAATTATTGGAAGAGATGTGTCGCTTAGCATACTGAACGGTGATAAATAATAGTTGTTTTCCAACGAATCTGATAAGTTAGAATCAAACAAGGATCTAATCAGTGCATTCGGATGATTTTCAGTACGTTGTAGTTTATTTTTTGTGAGATTAACTAAGTATGAAAGAAGTGGCTTTACTTTACAGGACTCATAAATTATTTTATTTGTGAAATATTTTTTGTTGGCCCTTCTAAACTTGCCACAGCAAAATCTCAAAACTTTTCTTTCAAATTTCTCTAGTTCATTTGCCATCGTCGGAGAAATAGTACACCACGAGCAGAAGCCGTATGCCAAAATTGGACGAATTAATGTTTTATACATTAGTATTTTTGTGTTCTTGGACATTGCTATAGAATGCAGTACTGGTTTCAGTGCAGATGTTACAGCTTTTGCTTTAGATAGTGTCTTTTTGGCATGCTTGTTGAATAGAAATGGATTATGGAAGTGAATTCCTAGGTACTTCATCTCGGTGCAAAGTGGAATTGCTTGGTTATTGATTTTTAATGAAAGATTTTTGCTCTCTTTGACCGCCAGTCGCTTTACCGCTTGCATTCCTGAAGCATATGAAATTGCATTTTTCTGAGTTGATATTCAATCCCCATTTTTGAAAGTAAGTGACAAGCATTGGAAGTTTTTCTTCTATTTTGAGAAGAGCTTTTTGAGGTCTTACATCGCTAGCTGTTACCAGCGTGTCATCTGCATATAGAATTCCTTCTGGTTCATCATTCACAGAATTTTGAAATGGGAAATCATACAAGTATACATTGAATAAAATCGGTCCCAAAATAGAGCCTTGGGGAATTCCGATTTCTGATTTTTCAGATTTTACAAATACCGAAGAAAACCGATTTTTAAGAAAATTTACAACGATCCGAATTAACCACTCGGGAAAGTTAAGAATTATTAATTTGTATATCAGTCCCTTATGCCACACAGAATCAAATGCCTTTTCAAGGTCAATGTTTACACAAATAGTACATTTCTTAGATCTTAAGTTATGAACAATTGTATTTCCTAGAAGAAGCGTGGCGTGTTCTGTAGAATGCTCTTTTTGAAATCCGAATTGATTATTTGGTATTATATGGTTATCTTCGCAGAATGTGTTGATCGGTTCGCCTAAGACTTTTTCGAAGAGCTTACCCAAGTTTGAGAGTAATGATATGGGCCTAAAACTTTTTATTTCTCTCGTGGATTTATGTTTTGAAATTGGTAACAATTTAGCTGTTTTCCAAACTGATTGAAAATAACCATTATTAATGCAGTGATTAAATAAAGACGCAAGTATATTATCGAGGGAGTGGCAGCTTTTTCGTAAAATAAAATTTGATATACCGTCAATACCAAACGATTTTTTATTTTTGAGATTTAATCTAATGATTTGTACCTTCTGAGGATTTGTAAAGGGTGTAATAACTGGGTTATATGAAGGGATGGCAGCTGAAAACGTGGTGATGGGTGCTCTGAAATGTTCTGACGAACGAAATTGTTGTACCTCAAGGCAGACTTCATGTGTAAAATTACGATCAAAACTTGGCACCTTTTCCTTATACAGGGCTGAAAAGAAATCTTGAAAGGCAGTAATCTTAGACTGGGTGTCAACTAAATCAAGACCGTTATGGGTAAGGGTATCTTTTGAAATATCGGTACCAAAGAATTTTCTTCCAGTTATTTTGTCTATTTCTTTGAATGCATGGGGGGAAGGCCGTATGTCATTTAGTCTGTTCTTAAAAGCGTTGTCCAGATCGTTGTTAACTCTTTGGTTTATTAATTTGCTTAGGCATTGGATTCTAGATGAGAGCTGACGATACTCCGAATTAACTTTGTTGAGATGCCTATGAAAAATTCTTTTTAATCGTCTTAGCCAGATGCTTCTTGTTTTAATTAGTTTGAAAGTTAAGTCCGAAATTTCTTTATATTTATGAGATCTAGGTTCACACATGACTAAGTTAGATTCTACAACTTTTGTGATTTTTGAATTAAGTTCGACAATAAAGTCATCTATTTCGAGATTTGTAATGTTTCTGTCAGAGGGAACATTTAATAGAGAGATGTTGTTATGGAGACTTGATCTGAACACTTCCCAGTTAGTGTTTTTAAAGCTTCTAAATGCTGTTGGGGATGTTAATAAGGAATAAGAATAATTCTTTAGCTTTAAGGCCATGGAGATACCAAAGTGGTCTGATGGTGTTGGAAAAGTGGTACACTTATCTGAGGTGACCTGATCTTTCAGATTTGAAGAGCATAAAAAGAAATCAATAAATGAGGAAGAGCGCGGGAAAGTTGGCCCATCAGATGGAATAAAATCTATGTTTAAGGACGCACCATTAAAAAACCAGTTGTAAAATAAATTTCCATTGCTATTCTGAAGGTCATCGCCCCAATGGGGATGGCGCGCATTAAAGTCTCCACCGATAATAAAAGCATCGAAAGAATTTATTAAGGAAAAGAGTCTATCGAGATTCCTTTGTAGCCGTTGACCAGAGTTGACGCGAAACTCAGAGTTCCTAGCATTATGTAATGTTAACACTCCTAAGCATACTGAAAAAATTTCGCTTTGGAAAGGTACAGGTCGAACTGAAATATTCTCTTTAAACAGGACTGCAGTTCCTCGTCCTAATACATTCTTTAAGATATCATAACCTTCGAAGGAAGGTTTATGTTTCTTATTGAGTCTCGTTTCCGAAAGAAAACAAGTATCTGGCTTTTCACTTTTTAAAATGTTCAAGAGAGCAAGTCTACGTTCATGAGATATTATGGAGTTGAAATTCATAGAAGTGATTTTAAGGACGGTTGAAGCCATTTTATACAACAATGGAGGCAACGAATTCAAGGTACGTAAACATTTTTTCTTCTTTTGACTGAATTTGTTGGTATTTTGGCCAAAAGAGCCTGATTTTAATTAAGAGATCTTTAAACGGTATATTAAAAAGTTTTCTAGACTCGTTTAGGAAGTCGTTAAGGTTTCCTGGTTGGGACGCTACTTCAACTAATGTAGCAGGTCTTTTTGTAGAAGTTTTGGCAACATCCGCAAAATAAATATTTGGATTGACCAATTGTCTAACAGCCTCTTTTGCAACTCTTGAGTTTGTACGGGCTGCAATAGTGTCTTTTTGAGATGAGGCCATTCTTCGTTCTCTATATTTGAGGAAAGCACGGCAAATCTGGGAACTGGCTGGATGGCCAACTTCATTGCAGTTTATGCATTTGGGGATTGGTAACTCTTCGTTTGCTTCTTTTTTCGATTTACATAATTCTATGCAAGTTTCAGATGCATGATTGTCTCCACAAATAACACAACGATTTCTGTATGCACAGCAATCGCCTGTGTGACCAAACCTTTGACAACGAAAGCATCTGATCACAAGTTTACTATTTCTTTTTTCCCAGTAAATTCTTTGGTGCAATAGACCTCGAATGCATAGTAAATCCTTGATTGATTCACCCACATCAAGTTGGACAACAAAAATGTTGAGTTTTATATTAAGTTCTTTTGTTCTCGCGGTAAAAAACGGAGAAACTTTACTAATTTTTACGTTGGGGGCAGCATTTCTCAGAGCTTCGAAAATAAATTGAATTAGTGTGTCACCATCAAGACCTTTGAGTAATATGGAAGCCCTTTTCGTCTCCTTTGGAGGAAAAGAATACGCGCCTAAGCCTGTTTCATGAAGTCGGTTAATTATCAATGTATGTACACTCGAGTTATTTACATAAGCTTTGGTTTTTTGATAACCAATATTAACAAACTTATATTGAATATCTTTAACTTGACAATCAGCGGCAGCAAGCTTAATCCACTCGGCAATTAGTGTGCAGTTTGCACCAAATATAAAAATTGGGGGGCAGAATATAATTTTACTATTTAACAAATTATGTTTATCACTTGCCCCACATTCGGGATTAACAGCATGTTCTCTGGTATTTTGTTCTTCATGGGTATGTTGGCCTGTGTCCATATGTTCCAAGTCCAAAAGTGCTCCAAACGAATTGTTGTCGAACTTTGGTGGGTCTTGATGGGATGCGTGAACTGACTCTTCATTTTTCCTCTTTCTCTTGCTGTTGTTGTTGAAATGTAATGCTGATCGTTTTAATTTGCCTATTACAGTGGACCACTCATATGCATTTGCATTCAGCTGAGGTGTGACGCTCTTCTCTTTTATAGATATTTGGCCTTGTGGAATATTAGTTCTCTCAAGACCGGTTTCAGTTGAATTATGAGCCATTGTGGATATTGGACTGTTCTGGTGTATAAAATCAAATTGGTTTTTATACTTATCACTTTTTAGTAAAGTCACATTGTTTTTATTATATTCCAGCAAAGCTGGAATATTTTTGTTAATTCTTTCACTATTTTCCACTATTTGAGTATTAGTATCGAAGGAAATAGATTAAAGTTTATTAGTTTATTCAATAGGTGCTGAGAGACCGCGTTAGGAATTTTAAAGCAACACTAACAACGTAATCACACACGTCTATTCACGTCGGAAAAACTCGCCGAACTCCTCAATGGTTTGGCTAATCTAGCATAATCACGGATAAATTTCCTGCAGTAGGAAGTTAACCCGAGGAAGCTTTTCAGTTCTTTTAAGTTTGTCGGTGGAAGGATTTTTTCGATAGCCTTAACCTTTTTAGGGTCTGGGAGGATACCATCAGGAGTAACAAGGTAGCCAAGAAATTCGACGCTAGTGGCCAAGAAGTTAGTTTTTTCCAGGTTGATTTTCAATCCGGCTTCGCTAATTTTTGAGAAGACGATCTCGATGTTTCTTAGATGATCTTCTTCTGATTTACTAAAAATAATTATGTCATCTATATAGACATAGCAAATCTTACCTATCAACTCCTTAAGCACATCATCTATCATGCGCTGAAAGATTGCTGGAGCATTCTTGAGGCCGAACGGAAGGTTTAGATATTCATACTTCCCATTCATTGTTGAGAAGGCCTTTTCTTTCATGAGGATCTGATGGAACCCTGAGGTCAGGTCAAGCGTTGTGAAGAATCGAGCATCACCTAGACTGGCAAGTGTGCTGTTGATATCAGGGATAGGGTATGTATCAGGAATGGTTACAGTATTTAGACGTTTGTAATCGATGACCATTCTGTACAGCTTTTCTCCGTTTGGCTTCGGCTTTTTAGGAACAACCCATATAGGTGAATTATATGGACTGTTAAATGGACGAATGATGTTCTCTGACAGAAGTTCATTTACCTGTCTTTCGACCTCTTCCCTCATACAAGCGGGGTAAGGATAACTTTTGGAGTAGATTGGTTCGTTGGTGGTTGTACAAATTTCCGCACGTATGTTGGTTTTTACTTTCTCGTTCCCTACTGGACCGAAAAGGCTTTCGAACTTCATGTAAAGATCCCCTAATCTAGACCTTCCTAGCATAGAAACATGTCCGCCCAAGGTAAGCATTTGACTAATTAATTCAGCAGAAGCATGGTTTTTAAGAGGGATGATTTTATTTGATTCAATGGTAAGCATATTTTTTTCTCTGTCTATAACAGCCTTCAGCTGCTTCAGAGTATCGTCTCCTATTATACCATCGAACGAATTCAAATTTGGGAGGACGAAAAATGTTATCTCGAGATCGCAGCCTAAATACTTAAAGAACTTCCCACAGATTTTGTTTTTAACTAGTATATTTTCGGCAGGACTATTGACTTGAAATGGGATTTTGACGGGTTTGGGACATGGAACTAAATTCTGTTTGATGAAGTTCTTATTCGCCCCAGTGTCTATAAGGAAATTTAGTTTGTCCCCGTCCCGCGTTACATATTCTATATATGGTACGCTGGAAACGAGGCGCCTTCCATAAAATTTTCTTCCTTAGGTTCTTCATTGGGAAATTCAACGGATTCTATTTCTGAGATTTCCGCACCCGTGGTGTTCTCTAGACCTGTGGATACCACGTGGTTTAGACGCTGCTGCTTTTGAGGGTAGTTATCGGATCTCGATTCCCTCTGAACTGTTTTCGGCAAATTCATGTAGTCTACCCTCCTAGATTGGGTTGAATTGTCCACTTCCATTTTTACCGGGGGTTTTGGTCCTGTCGGCCTTTGGGGTGGATTGCTGTTGCTGAAAACTTGACCTCCGTGAATGATGTGAATTGTGAGCAGGGTTATCTCTTGGAGGGAATGACCTGTTGGTGGTTCCAGGATTGTGATGAGATCCTGAGCTACCTCTAAAGTCGTAGTTCACAGGGGAAGATATCATATTGGGTGCCTTGACATGTATAGAATTATTTCTAAAGTTAAGATTTTGCATCTCCAAGCAGGCGGAGTATGCTTCAGGCAACGTTCTTGGCTTCTGAACAATGAGAAGTCTTGAAAGATCCCCATTAAGCCCACGAATAAATACGTCCAGGTTTCTGTAGGTTTCCACCAAAGCATTCATTGTTTCGGTAGAGTACGTCTCAGCCCTGATCTTATTTATGATCAAGGAGAATCGATGGTTCACTGTGGCGTAGAAATCATCAACTCTTGAACCACCCTGTGTGAGCTGATTTAGTTGTTGTTCCATGGTACGGATATCCCTCTTGTCGGCGTAGTGGAGCGATAGAATTCTTTTAATTTCATTCCACTCCTTATCGAATATATTGTATGAGACCAGAGCAGAATCTGCCCTGCCTCTTATTTGTTGACGTATGTGTTGTAAAATCGCACGGTAGATGGGTTTATTCCGGACTATTTCATAGTCCTCTAGAATCGTCTCCACGCGAGACATATTGGACTGGATTGCCGTCAAAGACTTGTAATTCCTTCACTGAATCAGGCAGTTTACAAATATTCTTCAAGTCTTGCTCGCATGTCGGCCCACATAGTAGCACCGCTCGTGGGACCGAATTGTCTCCCTGCTCCATAACCTGGAGCCAATTTCCGATGACCGCCAAGCGCTCATTAACATTTTTAATGGACTCTTGTGGATTAAATTGTTCTATTCTATTAATTCGGCCTTCTATTACCCTGAGTTTTTCTATTAACGAATTTATAGCTCCTGTGAGCTGAGTAACTGAGTTCTTAATCTCATCCATTCTAAACAGTATAACCTAAGAAGTATTCAAGGGTACGAAGTAAGAAATTAGAGGTAAAGAAAATACAACGACAAAAACACAATAACGACAGAAGTGGCAAATGGTTTTCTTTTAAATTAAAAATTAAAAGTTGATTTTTTTTATGTTTTCTTAACTGTATATTACTTGCAATCAATATCAATGCTTTTTTTTTTTTTTTTTTTTTAAATGTGACTGAGTTTTTTATATATATATTTTCCTTTGTTTTGTCAAAAGGATGACTTTGAACATCAGTTCCCTAGATGCCTGCTAAGCGCTCTCCATTAACTTTCGATGTAGCCACTTTGGTTCGGAAGGCTCATATGAATCCTCTTTAGGCGTTAATGCGTTAAAAATCGCAGCGACCTACTAGGGTATGAGGATCTTCACCACCAGCGATTAAAATTAATTAATTCCGCAGTAAGCCGGCCCCTTTTTTTCATGAGAGTTGGCCCCTAGGCATATTTTTAAGCTATGAAATTAAATTAGTACGAAAATAACTCTACTTGAGTTTTTCTTATTTTTTCGTTAGTTTAAGAGACTATGTACTAGTCTTGTGAGAGTTAAATATATGGTATATGTCTTACTGCTATTTTCTTAAAGTTATATTACTAAAATCCTAGGAATATAGGACAGCCCCTCATCGTTTGGATCCTTAGTCGTCTTCCTTTGGATATTATTTTAATTTTCTAGTTTTTGATTTTTCTATCTTCAGGTTCCTCGTTCACTCCACTTTTCAGGTTTTTCTTTAAATTCACTGGGTCTGGGATTATACTTTCTCTTTTTGTAGGATAATTTTCCTTTCTCCTTTTTTATGTTTTGAGTTTTTTTTTTTAATTTTTCGTTCACTTCATTTATCAGACTTAATTATGATATGTAAAAACTTTTTCCGATTTTGGATAAAGGATTAACGGTTAACGATTAAGGACATACGAGTTTTGGGCTGTCCCTGCTCGGGCGCCAGTAAAAGTCCTTTCGAAGGAGTTTTCTACGATTTCTAGAATACTTTATAAAATGTCATTTATTCGACCGGGTACTTTATAAGACTGCCTAACAATGAATATAATACTTAAAATCTAACCTCGGCACAATTGATTCCAATGGCATTAGTTCCCACGGGACAGCTCATGTAGGTTCGCGCATGCAGGTGAAAAATGCATACGATGCGTCTGACTGGATACTTGAGCCTTATCGTATTTCAGTCAGATAGGTGGATGCTTACGCGTGTTAACTGGGGAAATCAGAAGATGTGTTTTGAGAGACATGAGTATGTGTTGTGGGAGTAATCGAGCCAGTATAGTAGATCTTTTGATTGTTTGTGTTTTTACTATTAGTTGGTGATGAATTTGTAAATAGGGTTTGGGGGATTGCCTTAGTTGTGTTGTTTCTTGGAATAGAGAGAGTAGATGGTTTGGAAGAAGTGGAGGGAAGAGATAGAGGTGAAGGAGGTGTAGGATTTAATGAAGAACTTGTTTGTTTGTTTGCTATAGATGAGGTCTGTACTATTGAAGAGTATGTTTTAGAAAGGATGGGAATCGGATTTTGTTCTTTATATATAGGGTGATGGCACTAGTAGTCAGGCCTTTAACTTTTTTTTATGTTCATTTAATCCTTAAAAATCCAATATTCAACTTTTGAATAGGGAATTTAGATTATCTGATTAGTTAAAATGTATAGATTATAAATTGTAGGCGTTATTTAGTTAAGTTCCTACGTAAAAGAAATTATTTACAATAATAGTGAAAAAAATGTGATTTTGGAGTAGTCAGCCTCTTCAGATCCAGCTGTCAGCCACTTGAGTATCCAGTAGTCAGCCTCAATTTGGGGCCAGTTATAGCTATCATTGAAATACATCAGTGATATAATAAAAGTGGATTGATTTAAAGAAAAGTTTTTATCAGAATTAAGTATTATTTTGAGTGAAAAAATATTCTATAACTCATTTCCTTAATTTTGATACCAAATAAAGCCAATATTGTTAGCTGAATCTTCTTAAAATCTAAAATCAATATTTGCAATGATGCATTTTAATTATAGCTAAAAAATGTCTCTGTCCGCATCCAGCCACTTTCGGATCTGCCAAGAACCCATTTATTTGGCATACTATTCACCACACTTTGAGGAAGGCGCACATACGGAAACACAACTAACGGTGGCAACATTTGTCCATCAGCGCTGAAAACGAATAGGACCGTAATTGTCTCTTTATCATTCCCAGATGAAACCTTGTATAGGTTCTTCCAACATTTAGGCGCTAAAACAATCCCTGTTCTTGGAGCTAGACAGAAGGAAGTCCCGTCGCCATTAAAAATCCTCGAAGCATCGTCCAACACGTCTGCCGCATCGATTTCCTCCAAATATCCTCTCAGATCTCGGAACCACTTCCTGACTGACTCCTCTGTCACTATGGCCCGTCCTTTTGATAGTCCCTCTGGTGTTCTGAGGGACAATTCAGGGTGACGTTTTAAAAAGCCGTAGTACCATATCTTCCCGGGTAGCTCATCTTTAAAGGGGGTGTTGCGTTTGCCGTCGCGAATTATTTTTTGAACGGTGTTTAAGAGGTCTGTGGGTTTCTGTGGAAAACCACATTTTGCCAGAGTTATTATCCAGTTTACAAGAGTCTGTTCCTCCGCGGCCTTAAGAATTGTTTCAGGTCCCATTCTTCTGGGTTTCTCTATGACTCTACCATGAATTCGGTCCTGCAACGTGCCTCTGGGAATCCCGAATTCCCGACTTGCCTTTCTTATGGCCCTATTTTCTTCACGTATTTTTTTAAGGGCTGCTGATAATGTAGCTTCAGAGTAATTGTGAAATAGTTTTTTAGTTTTTTGTTTTTGTGACCTTGTGAGAATTGAAAAAACCTTGTCTCCTATGGTCAGCCCTCCCTGTAAAAAATTACTTAACAATATTTTATAATTCTTTTTTGTAAAAAAAGTGAAAAATGAACCATAAATGACCTATAAATAATCATACTTACCTTCAATATTTTTTGTAATTTAGCTCTTTTTCCAAAACACTTCCACTAATTTTTTTTTACCGAAAAGTCACACAACCGACACTTACGAAAACTTGAATCAAATTGTCATTTTTAACAAGATAACCATCAGATGCATCGGCACAGAATTTTGCATCCAGACAGAAGAACAGTTAGGCTTTTAGAAAAAAAAAAACTCATTGAAAATAAACTTAGGCATTTACTATTTTGCTGGACTTTATAACGAAGTGGCCGACTACTGGCGGGGGCTGTCCTTACGTGCCATCACCCTATATTTTTTGCATCAGACATAGAGAATTTATGCACCGTTTTAATTTTTAGAATTTCTTTAGCCTTGATGTATGCCTTGCTGTCTTTTGATGATGACGGTTGATGGAGGGGTAGGTTACAGGTTTCGCAGGATTCTGAAGAAGTGCATCTTTTTTTTTGTGTGTCCGAGGAGTTGGCACTTGCGACAGCGCATAGGATTAGGGTAATATTCTTCTATTTTCACGTTATACCAACCTATATTGACAGTAGAGGGAGGACGAACGCGATCAAATGTAAATAGAACGAGTCCGGTGGCACGAAGGTTGTTGTCAGGTGTGGTCTTTTTAAATTTAAAGACATCGGTTACGCCTTGGGATTTCATTTCATTTATTATTTCTTGTTCTGGCACGTTAACAAGACATGAGGCGTAGGCTGTACCTTTGCAGGAGTTGAGGTTAGAATGGAGTTTGACCGAGATGGGACACAAATTAGCAAGTTTTTTTTGGTTAAGGAACAGATTGGCTATTTTGGGGGATTTTGCAAGTAGAAGGAGGCTGCCGTAGCGTAATTCCTTTATGTTTTCGTACGCAGTATTTATACCGTCGATGACTTTTTTTTAGTAAGAATATACTAAAAGGGGACAGGGGCGTTTCTTCTTCACTTGATGAAATAGTTACATACTTTGGGTCCGAAAGAGTTGTATTAATTTGTAAAGGCTTGTCAAAATCAATATGTGTGGGGTTATGTTTTTTTCTTTTTTTCACATTTGATTCAGGCACAGTTTGTGGCTCCTTGTTAAGCAGCTCAAACCTGTTCCCCGAGAGCACAGTTGGCCCAGGGGCCATAATTGATTACGAACTTGATCACACTGTATACATATATATTTTTGGGAGGTCGGAAAGTAACAAAAATAGTGGAGTAAGTTGTCACAAATGCAGGGATAATACCGGTGGAAATTGAGAAAAAAAACGAGGACGATACTGAAAGACGAGCTTACGGCTTGAAAGTCAGACAGCGACTGGATTGAAAAATAAAACTAAACACGTCAACTCAAAACACATAGTAAGGGCGCCGTTCAGGTACTTAACAGCTTCCTCAACCTTTTGGTTTGTTCTGAGTTTAGAAAAGCATTAACGGATTCCTCCTCTTCAACTAGGTCGAGACGTCGCAACCGATTATAAATTCGATGTTTCCATGGCCTGACATAGTACGATAGTAATTTCCTTAGTGTACCTGTTGGATAGAGTTAAGTCGATTATTTGCTCTCATACTTTCGTAACAAATATTGGCTGGAAACCAACCAGGTCAGGCGATAATATGAAGTCGCGGATATGATTGACTTTCACCCTGCATTTGCCGATGGAAACATAGGATATATCCCATCTTCCTGGAATTACAGTATTCAATGAGTACGGATACAGCCGTAGTACCGAATCATACGGAAAATAAGCTGGCGCAGCGACGAATTTGTGCCATTCTCCGTACGTTTCGCAGCTTATGTCTGCAGCAACTAAGTCTTGATTTAAGAATTACCAAAGTTTAGATGGTCAGAGTGAATTCGGTACATAAAGACCATTTCTCTGCCTTTCCGTAACGATCGTATAATAATGTGGAATCCCTTAAACACCCGAAACCGTTTATTCCACACCCATGGTTCCTGTATGGATATTATGCACTACACATAATAGACAAACAATACTTAAGGCCTTGCTAATCCGATTATGCGAGACTTCTCTAAATACAGTCGTAGTCTGATTCACACGTCATAATAAGATCGAGGGAAATGACCACGCCGCTGAAGTGGATCGCAAAATTGTAGTAGGTATTTCTGTGACAACAGTTAGGACTACCATTCTCACAAATACTTCCCGACGTCTCTAAAAAATCAGCGACACAAGACTGAGCAATTTAAGTAAAAAAATTGAATAAGAGTGGTCCGTTTGGACAATTCGTCCGTACAATTGCCACAAATTCTGTTATTTACGCCTTGTGTTGCTTTTATTTAATTATCAATTTATCAATGCAAATATGTATGCCAATTTATTCCCCCAGGGTACGTGCAATTCTAGGCATTTGTTTTCTCTTTCCGGTTATCTGACACTTCACAGCTATTAGTATTTGCATATTGAAACGAAAAACGAGACTAATGCCCCATCCGTTAAGAATCGATCCTACTAATTTTTATGAATTTTTCTTCCGAAAATAAACAGACTTTGTAAATCACTCACCATTACTCAAGGTATCCAACTGAAAGGTTAAGCTCCCAGCATAATTGAATGCCACTTTAAGCACAAACAAAAAACAAAATAGCAAATCACCTCTGACACCTCTTTCGCTATTGTTCGCTAAACCAACGACCGACTCCACTTTGATCTTTAGCTTTACATTTGAATCAAAAAATGAAATTGCGCTCTAAACGTACCTTGAGGCATGACGACACATTCGTATTATTATCCCCCTAACGACTTTGCTTCTTCTCACTTTTTTTTTTAAATTGTCTATGTACTTTGAACTGATGTGCAAAAACAAGTAGATACAAGGAATAAGAATAAGAGAACCAAAATCGAATGAAACAGTTGGATGCAGCTTAAAAATATTTGTGATTTTATTTAAAAAAAATAAAACTTTAAACCTACAGCAGTAACTACCCTAATAACAATGTGAAGTCAAGTCAAGTCACTCGGCAGACTTATGCATTATGTACGCGTATAGCATCTGTGCAAAATAACCCATTTTCCAAACATCGCTCATCTTAGGGGGCAAAGATTCAGCTCCACTATCACTCACTCTATCTCTCTCAACACTCGTATCACGACCACAGCTGAATTTGTCGAATTTTATCGTAAAAACTAAAATACAGTGCTGTCGTCATGCTGGATTTAAGTAGAGTTGGTGCCATGCCTTTATAGAGTCCACGGATACCCTCCTGCTGGACAGTGAGTTTCAGACAGCTCATTATTCCTGTGCACTTCATGTTCTGGCCGAATGTCTGGCGATGCTTTTCGAATCCCTGAATTTGTAGACGCTTCTTGATCAAGTCAAATGGATACACCAACGCCTTCGATAGCATTCCAGAAGAAGCACCCATTACGAGCAAAGTCCAAGTGGGCAATTCTCTGCAAAAAAAAAAAAAATATTCAATCATCACTTTCTACGTGCTGTCGGAGTGTCAATCTTACTTTCGATCGTTTACTTTGTAAGCTTTTATAACGGATTTACTGAATAATCGGTAAAACATGAAATTGGCTCCCATTAGTGGAGTTATTTGCACCAGCGCCGATGACAAGCCTCGATAGAGACCAGTTACTCCTTCGGTGCGTACAATAGCTGATACAGCTTTCGTCGCATTGCGATAACCTTTGCTCGCATCTTGTGCCACCAGCCGAGTACGTATGACGTCGAGTGGCATTGAAATGATTACGGCTGTTCCACCAGCAACCGCACCACAAACGAAATTCGAAAAATTCGGTCTCCCCTTGAGGAAGGCCGTTTGATTGGCAAACAGGCTTAGCTGTTCATACGTCCAGAATTGGGAAATGCCATAAAGAATGCTCAGTACTTGTGCTGGATTGTGTCCTTTCCAGAAGGCAAACAGGCCTTCCTCTCGGAATATCACTTTGCAGGCTTGAAATATTGAAACATACTTCGACTGGCTTCCTGCCAGTCCGCCCAGCGGTTCCAACTGCAATTGAAAGCGAATTTTCAAAACATCCAAAGGTTGACAGGTGGACCTGGTTATTGCTGCCGATAACCCTCCAGCAAACACCTGCTTCAACTGCTCCTTTGTGCTGTAGGTTTTCTTCTTTGTCGGTGAGGCAGGACTACGCTCTACAGCCCCCTTGGACTCCTCCATTGCTTGTGTTGCCATTAAATTGTGAAATTTTCTCTTTCAAATTCTACTCCAAATGCCCACACTTCTGATGGTTGTATCTAACAATTAGAAATCAATTAAATTAATTCATCTCGAAACTAATTATTCACTTCACTTAGCTTCACTTACACATAAATGTGGAGCGAGTAAACGGTCTTGAGAAAATGAAATTGCTGCGTTTTCCTTCGGCTGCTCTTCCGTCGTTGTCTATTTGTTTAAATTATGTAGATAACAATTTTTTTTTTTGTTTTGGAATAAGATAGAGAGACAACAGAAAAAAATAAAAATTTCACCTTCCACCTACCTGATGTAGCTGGCGTTCGCTTCTCTAAAGCCTCTGAGCTCACAATTTGGATTTGTTCGCGCCTCGTACTGATATTGCTATACGTACTGCTGCTGCTGTTGCTGGCGCTGGTGTAACGATAACGACGGTGATTCAGGTGGAATAACGTTCGTGTGGAAAAGAAATGCATCGACTGTTTCATAAACCTCATTTAACAATACCACACAACTGAGAAACTTTCTTTTTTTCATTCAGAAGACGAGCAACGTAAGGAAATGTGTAAAATTCCGACGAGATTACAAATACAAAAGTTTCGATTATAATCAGCTGTTTTTGACATGTGTTGCGTTGAGTTGTTATTTGTTATTTGGCCTTTGGATTTGAGTGAAATTGAAAGAACTCATTTAACAGCATTGCCATCTGTTGAGTTTTTATTTTTTTTTTATGATATATGCACGAGTATTTATTTTGATTATGCAATGCAAGATAGGTGGACGAACAATAAACTTTGAAATGTTAGTTTTGCACCGGAGTTATGCATTAAGAGTTTCAGATAATAGTGGGGTGAAAAAACTGATTGAAACTAATGGAAGGGCTAATGGCAAGCTGAGATTGGAATACTTTTTTATTTGTAAATGGATCTGTATCGGTTTTTATTCGATTTTAAGAAGAAATTACCATGCACAAAAAACGTTACGTCATTTGATTGGCGTGATGACTTTGCCAGTAAGATGGCAATTCCATTATTCCGGCTTGTTATTTGAGAATGAATACTTACCATTTCTTGTTCACTTTACTTGTAAACCGATCGTATATTAAAATAAACATTCTCTTCGTAATCCGAGGATTTCCGAGCTTTTGGTTCTCCAAAGGTCCAGACCTATAGAATCCGTCGTCGTCGTTCCGTTGACGGAAGACAGGCGGTGACATTAACACAACGTAAATAGGGATTACATGCAAGACGGAGACCTGTCTCTACTGTTATGGTGCATGTTGGTCGACCCAGAATTTAATGCTATTAATAACGTTCACGTCTACGTTCAGTCAAATGCATATGATGTACTGTTCTGTGTGTAGGATCACGTATCACCTATAAGTCGCGTGCAGCATCGGCGATTGATGTACTAGAAATGGGCTTTAGTAGTTCTCTTTACAAGAACGAGGAATGCGACTGGTCTGACTCTCCAATGAAGCCAACGAAAACCTCCAAGGCTCTTTCGACTTTCTCACAGTGATATGGGGCTCAACACCGAACAAGGTTCGAAACAAGTTTTCATGAAAACACTTAACAGACTGTAAAAATGATGTGTCTGCAAGCACACCCGAGGCTTTCACATGGAAGATATTACTTACTTTACTTAAATCCTGTCACCCCTAGAGGGGCGTCAATATAAATTTGGGAGGCATTGTGTTCCATAAGTAATCCCCATGTGTCTACTTTGCAAAGCAACAAACGTTTCAGAGATATCTCAAGAATTGTTGGTTTTATTAAAAAAAAAAATCCTTCATCTCTTGTTGATACACTCTTTATAATAAAGGGTGTCCCAAAATTCACGTAAGAAGTAATTTTGATAAAGAAAAAACACATCATAATGTATACAGTATAGGGTTATGTATAGAATAGCATATCGGGTATATGGCCGCGGCTTTACTGGCACATGCGCACTCTTTTGTAGAAATTTTCCTTGACAGTTTTGGGTAGGTAGGTTAGGTTAGGTAAGAGTGGCTGTTGGAAATACCAACCCACTTAGGCCTATTGGCCCATTGTGATGCCACGTGGATCTGTGATCTTCTTACTACTGGAACCAGTTTGAGCTTTTAATAAAGCGTAGGAGACTGTTAACGTCTATTTTTTCTAGATCGTTTAGGTCGTTGTAGAAGAAAGCTCCTAGGTGAAGCTTCCTTCTCTGAGAGAGAGCTGGGCATGTGCAGAGTAAGTGGGGGATCGTCTCCTCCTCTTCCTCGTCCATGCAGCTTCTACAGAAATCGTTAGTAAAGGCGCCAAGCCTTCTTGCGTGCTTGCCTATGAGGCAGTGTCCGGTAATGACACCTATTATGGCGCTGAGATGTTTCCTATCTAAAAGGATCAGACACTTAGATCGACTCAGATCCAGACTTGGCCAGATCTGTTTGGTCGCTAGACATGTTTGTCCAGCAGTCCACCTAAGGTCCGTTCTTTTGTTGGCATCTAGCTTTAGTGTTAGTTTGCACGT
Organism: Volucella bombylans; assembly: GCA_949129095.1. NCBI lineage: Eukaryota > Metazoa > Arthropoda > Insecta > Diptera > Syrphidae > Volucella > Volucella bombylans. The sequence goes on along the minus strand of OX422140.1, from coordinate 381,795,052 downwards.
AGCGGTTGGTATACCTATACTACCTTTGTCTGGTAGGATAGGTAGAGTGGTTCCAATTTTGGCGAGTTCATCGGCTCTGCAGTTCCCTGGAATGTCTCTGTGGCCCGGCACCCAACAGAGGTGAATGTTGAACTGCTCTGCCATCTCCATGAGAGATGATCGGCATTCAAGGGCAGTTTTAGAACACAGTGAGACCGAGTCCAGGGACTTGATGGCGGCCTGACTATCCGAAAATATGCGGATATCCTTTGCAGATATCACGTTTTTCTTCAGCCAGGACAGAGCTTCTTTAATCGCCAAAATTTCCGCCTGGAACACGCTACAGTGATTTGGAAGGCGGAAAGAGAGGCTTAGATTTAGCTTATCTGAGAAAACACCGCCACCAACTCCGCTGTCGGTTTTAGATCCATCTGTGTAGAGATGGATTGACTTGTCCTCCACGAAAGCATCCTCCTCCCAGAATGATCTAGAGGGGAAGCTTACATGGAAGTTTTTGTCAAACCAAAGTTCAGGTATGGTGTAATCGGTGTTCTCTGTGAGGATTCCTAATGTATTAAGAATGTTGGCGTGGCCAAATGAATTATTTGTCCACTGTTTAGTCGCTTTAAGGCGAATAGCTGCAGTCGCAGCTACTTGCTTGCTAAAAATGTCGAGGGGTGTCAAGTGAAGCAGAATATCTAATGCCGCAGAGGGGGTAGACCGCAAAGCTCCGCTTGTGCATAGACATGCTGTTCTTTGGACTCTGCTTAATTTAATGCGGTTGACTGCATTTTCCAAGGCCGTCCACCAGACAACCACCCCGTAAGTAAGTATCAGTCTTATGACCGAGATGTATAGCCAGTGGGTTAAGCGAGGTTGAAGGCCCCATTTGTTCCCAATGGCTTTCTTGCAAGAGAATAAAGCTATTGTAGCTTTATTGACTCTTTCTTGAATGTTAGGTTTCCAGTTTAGTTTCCTGTCAAAAATGAGACCCAGATATTTTGCTGTATCGGAGAAAGCTAAACTGGTACCGTTTATTGAATGAGGGTCTATGATTGGAATTTTATATTTCCTAGAAAAGAGGACAAGATCAGTTTTATGGGGGTTTATTCCCAATCCACAGCGATCTGCCCAGCAGGTTAATCTGTTAAGATTTACTTGGAGGAGTTCTTTAATGGTATTTAAATGTTTTCCTGAGACGGCTATGGCAACGTCATCCGCATAGGCAATCACTCTGCTACCACCCGCTTCCAGGTATATCAGTAGTTCGTTAACCACTAAGTTCCAGAGAAGGGGGGAGAGGACACCGCCTTGCGGCGTACCCCTACTGACATATCTTTTAGCAGAAGTCTCACCCAGTTTGGAGTTGATTACCTGCTTGTTAGCATTAGATTAATCAGCTCCCCAAGTGAGCCGTCTACCTGCAGAGTTGACAGCGCAGTCGTGATTGCGGATGTGTTGACGTTGTTAAAGGTTTTGGGTAAATGTGGCTAAATTTCTTTGATACAACACTCAATTTGCTCCTTTAAAGCGTGGATGGTAGTAAGCTTGTTAGCGTAAGCTTTATACTTAAAAAAAAAAACAGAGAAAAAAGATCAGCGATGTTAAATCGAATGATCTGGGCGGCCAATTCTGATCACCAAAGCTGGAATTTGTACGAACGGGAAATGGCTCATGCAGTAATTGAATTGTTTTTGCGGCTCTATGGCATATGGCACCGTATTGTTGAAACCACATGTCGCTCATATCCATATTTTGCAATTTAGGTACAAAAATTATGTCGCTATTGCGAGAACCATTAACTGTTATTGTCTGATCAGCTGCATTTTCAAAGGAGAATGATCCGATGACGCCTCTAGCCCAAAATACACACCAAAAAGCGACACGTTATTGTCTGTGGATGCATTGTTTCTCGGCAATCACTCCTGGATTATCTGAGCCCCAATTTCGACGATTTTAAGGTGGAAAATGAGCCTCAGCCATGAAGATCATTTTCCTCGAAAAAATATTTAAAGAAATCTCTTCGCTGTGCTTGTATGCATTACGATGCAAATCTATTATATATAGCTATAGAGAGCTTCTCGAAATATCCAATTCTTGACCACGGTGCCCAATTGATGTTCTTGGTTGAAGGACAACTATTGTGTCTAAGATCACTAATTGATCAAGCCTCCTTGAGTTTTGATTTAATCTCTTCACAGTTGATGAAGTGATATTTCGTACGAAAATTGCGGACTGCAGCTGCCAAACATTTAATAATTTTAAAATATTACTCAGCAATGTTTTTAATAACCCTTAACTGTCAGCTGTCACGCTGTCATTTTTTATTGGTGCATAATTCGAATTCTTGCTTTTAATTTCGGGACACCCTATACACACACGAATATGAATTTTTTTTTCGATTTGCGTCGTCTTCCTCCGGTCACAATTTACACTCAAATCGAGGTTTTGGTGTATCTTAAAATCTGCCTGTCCCAATTAATTTGCACAGCACTGTAGTATTTTAATACCAAGGCTCTTTAATAGAACAAAGATCCTGCAAGGGCGAATAGGTAGTGAAAGCCAACAATCCTTTCTTCACGAAATAAGCATTCTTTTCAGGCAAGTGAATTCGACAAATGTGTATGGCATATGCTTTCACGTTTTTTTTTTTTCAATAAAAAAACTAAAAGGGAAAACTCCGAAAGGGAAATTTCTGTCATCGTTTCATAAAGTTCCACTCCCAGGCAATGCCATTACTGTCGCTGTCGGGTGTGTCTTTGACATCCACCCGACTGTGTACCTGACAACGTCAGACCAGACAATGTGCAACGCTGTAGTGTGGAAATGTTGCAAATGGTCGATAGATTTGTGAACGCCGCCATAATCACGTACACATTAGGCGGTTCCAATATCTGCGAAATGGCAACTATATCAACGGAGCGTGAAGTCCGTACCGAATTTTTGAAAATTTACAAAACCTTGAGATGTTTGTGGGACAATTCCCACAGAGAATACAGCAAGAAGAACAGCCGGAGTTAAGCGTTGAATGTTTTGTTGGAACAATATAAAAAAGTTGATAGCAACGCAACGATTTTGAGTGTGAAAAAGAAAACCTACCAGAGGGAGAACAGAAAAGTGAGTAAAACAAGTTGCAGAATGGTTAAATTGTGTTTGTTGACATTTTCGACTGAAGAAAAGTTGCACTCTTTTCAATCTGTCATTTCTAATTTGTCACGTTTACATGATGAAATAGATTTTTTAGAATTGATTGTGATTAACTTGTATGCAGAATGCATACTTTTTTAAAACTTTTTTTAACCAGTAAGCTTGTCTATTACAACGTACGACGGCTATCATTTGCAGTAGGTTAGGTTCGGTACTACTTAGGTTGTGTTGGCTGAAAACCGGCCAAAGGTCTTGCCTAATCAGCGTATGATACAGCGTATTTGGAGGTTAAGGCAGTCGCACAGCAAGTGTGTGATAATCTCTATTTCCTCTTTGTTCCTACAGCTTATGCAATAATCTTGAGAAGATGCTGCTATTCTGCTGGCCATCCTGCAAACTGAAGCAGTGGCCAGTTAGAACACCTATAGCGATATAGATGTCTTCTTTGTTGAGTCCGAGGAGGGTACATGTTCTCCAGCTGTCTAGGTTTGGTCAAAGGGGTGAGGTGACGCAGTCACTCCTGGATGTACATGCTTTGTTTGTTCGTTCTATATCTATAAGTTAATTGGTATATTTATGTCGTTGTGTGCACTACTCCTGGGCAGATAAGCACCTTCTCTTGCTAGCTCATCCGCTTTCTCGTTCACTTTCACTTTTGTGTGTTCCCAGCAAATATCCACTCGGTAAGATTCATACTGTAAAATGTTTGTGCGGGTACAAATGATAGAACTTATTCTTTTCAATAGAAATCGCTTTATTCAGTACAGTTACAATTTACTATTTAATTGTTTCTGTCAGTACAATCCAATTCCTCAACCGCTTATACTTTTCTTATCTTTTACTTAAGCCACTTAATTACTTCTCCTAATTAACACTTCAAATTTCACTTTAGAACTGATTTGCATCCCGTTGAAATGACACATTCTATCCAAATGGACCACTTTAAATTTTCCTCGATCCCCACGCTGGATCCGGTAGACAACGTCATTAATGCGGGTTATCACCTTGTATGGACCTTCCCAGTCCTTTTGCAATTTTGGTGATTTGCCTTTCTTACGCTGAGGATTATACAGCCAAACCAGATCTCCTTCGTTGAAACCGGAAGATTTGTCCTTGATATCGTACCTAGTTTTCATGCGGCTGCTTGCTAGCTTCATCTTTTCTCTGGTGTCTTCATGCAATTTACGAATCCTGCTGCGTAAGTCATTCACGTACTCGTTCACCTCTATGGGCTCCGTCGGTGGGGATCCGAATTTTGCTTCACTTGGCAACCGAATTGTTTGACCAAATAAGATCTCGGATGGTGTGTGCCCTGTTGAGCTATGGACCGCGTTTCGGTAGGCCATAAAGAAGAGGGGTATGTGTCGATCCCAATCCCGCTGGCAGTTGCTGACATCCTTAGAAAGATGCTCATTCAAGGTCCGATTGAATCGCTCGACCATTCCATCAGATTGAGGGTGTAGTGGCGTTGTCCTTGTCTTTCTTATTCCCAAATATTGGCATATTTCCTGGAAGACTTTTGATTCAAAGTTTCGCCCTTGATCAGAGTGCAGCTCCATTGGGACCCCCAATCTGCTCACCCAGTTGTTGACTATCTGTTCGGCTACGGTCTTAGCCTCTTGATTTGGGATGGCAAACACTTCCGGCCACTTACTGAAGTAATCCATGACTACGAGAGTATATCGGTTTCCATTAAAGGTTTCGGGAAACGGCCCAGCGATGTCGATGGCTATTCGTTCGAAAGGTGCTCCGACATTGTATTGTTGCATTTGTCCATGTGGCTTTACTTTTGGACCCTTGGTAGCTGCACATCTTATGCACTTTTTGCACCAATTCTCGACATCTTGTTTAGCGCTTAGCCAATAGAAACGTTCCCTTACCTTTTCCAACGTCTTGTTTATTCCCAAATGGCCTCCTGAGATTCCGTCATGTATTTCATGGAGCACTTGGTTGACTCTGGACCGTGGCACAATTAGCTGCATACGAGATGTTGTCCCATCTGCACTTTCCCATTTTCTCTTCAGCAATCCATCTTGCACAAAAAGCGAGTCCCACTGTGCCCAGTATGCCTTCAGAGTTTGGCTCCGATCTGATATCTGCTGCCAGCTTGGTCTTTCCTCGTGTTCTTTCCAGGCCAATATTGGTTCGATGTCATTGTCTGCCTGTTGGGAGGAACGGATTTCGTCTATACTCCAACCCTCTATTGGCTCAGTCCTGATCGTTTGGATAGTTGCCTGTTCTTTTGCTTCTTTACGATTGCAGTGTTCGCATTTTACTCCGCACGGTCGACGAGAGAGAGCATCAGCATTTGAGTGGAGTGTTCCCTTGCGGTGTTGCACTTCAAAGTCGTAGCCCTGCAACTGCTCGATCCATCTTGCGACTTGGCCTTCAGGGTTCTTAAATTGGAGTAGCCATTTCAGAGCTGCGTGGTCTGTCCGGAGAATGAACTTTTGTCCGTAGAGGTACTTATGGAAATGCTTCGTAGCCAGAATTAAAGCCAGAAGCTCGCGCCGGGTTACACAGTAGTTCCGTTCAGGTCTGGAGAGTACTTTGCTGTAATATGCGACCACTTTCTCTTGACCGTCATGAACTTGGGAGATCACAGCTCCGACTCCAACATTGCTAGCGTCTGCGTCCACGATGAACATTTTTCCGGGCGTGGGGTAACCCAAGATGGGGGCTTTGCACAGCTGTCGCTTCAGTTCTTGAAATGCTTTTTCGCATTCTCCAGACCACCTGAACTGTCGGCCTTTTTCTGTAAGTTGATGCAGGCTCTTTGCAATGCCAGCAAAATCCTTTACAAACCTTCTGTAATACGTGGCGAGTCCCAAGAGCTTTAAATGAGCACTTCGTAGTCTCAAACAATTCTTTTAGATTTTCGCGGTGCTCCTCGTACGTCTTACCTATGACGATAACGTCGTCCAAATATACTAGGCAGGTTTTCCAGGTGAGTCCTTGCAATGTTCGTTCCATTAGTCGCTCGAAGGTGGCCGGAGCGTTGCACAGTCCAAACGGCATCACTGCAAATTGCCAAAGACCGCTTCCTGTAGTGAAGGCAGTTTTCTCACGATCCGTACGATTTATCTCTACCTGCAGTAACCGCTCTTCAAGTCAAGTGTTGAAAACCATTTCGCTCCAGAAAGCATATCCAAAGTGTCATCGATTCTCGGAAGTGGGTAGCTGTCCTTTTTAGTGACATCATTGAGACGTCGGTAGTCTACACAAAATCTCGTGCTGCCATCTTTCTTCTTCACCAGGACCACTGGAGATGCCCACGGACTTTGCAATTCTTCAATCACTCCCTCAGCTTTCATCTTCGACATCATTTCGGCAACGTCTGTTTGCTTTGCCAATGGAAGACGCCTTGCAGGTTGACGGATTGGTCGAGCGTCTCCGGTGTCAATGTGGTGTTGAACAATATGCGTACGTCCATATTCTCCGTCTTGTGTAGCAAATATATCAGCGTACTCACCGATTAGTTTTTCTGCCAGGATTCGCTGATCTTCGTCCAGACCATAGAGGCTGAGAATCCTGCTCTTGATTTTTATGCTCTGAACTGTTGTGACCGGTTTTGCACCCTTTTTTTCCGTTGTGGTCGATATAGCCTCAACAGGTACGCATTTTCCCACTATCTCCCCCTTTTTCACCTTTACACTGAATGTCTTTGGATTTAGAATCCTTACAGGGACCATGTTGTTCTTTGGCTCCACTAAGGTCTTTCCCACCATGAAGTCTCTCTTCTTTTCTGGCTCCATCAAATAGAATCGGTGGCTACCGGGACTACCTTCCACTTTTGCCCACAAAATTGCTTCTGACGAAGGCTCTAGACTCTGATTGCTGCAGATGACGACATTTGAGACTGTGGTATTGGCGTTTCCGTATATCATTGGTATCTCCATGTTTCCGTATTTCAGGGTTTGTGCCCCCAAGTCGACTACAAGTCCATGTTTTCTCATGAAGTCTGTACCAATGATGCACTCGTCACATATGTCAGCTACCAGAAACGCGTGACTGAATGTTATTCCGGCCAGTTGAATTTTTATGCGGACTTCACCATATACCTTAATCGTTGCTCCTGTAGCTGTTCGCAAGCTGCAACTGCTAGTGTTATGCAGCCAAGACTTCTGCACAAGATTCCTCCTGATGATTGAGGCCGTGGCACCGGTGTCTATTGTTGTCATCCATTTTTCTTTTCCACTGACTACTTCTACTAGAAGGCTTTCGCTGCATCGTTTTGCCAGCGAGACTTGGATGATGGTCCTGGGACCGTCGACTCCTGCTACCAACTTCTGCCCCGCGAACTTGGTGCTTAAGCATTTCCCGACTGATGGCTTCGGGAAGGTTGACTGGCTTCCTGATAGCTGTTTCTGCGGGTTTCTTCCTCTATTTGCTTGTCACCACAGTGAGGGCAGTCTTTTCGTCGCACCGGTTCTTTACACTGCCTTTGAAGGTGTCCTATTTTATTGCAATTCCAGCAGCGCATTATTCGTCTATCCCGTCGAGTATCTCGTTCCTCGGCACTAATTCTTGTGCAGGAGCATTCGACAGATACTACTTCCCTGACGAAATGTGTTCCCCTGGAAGCCTGATTGGCTGCTTCCATCGCCAGAGCGAAGGCAAGTGCTTCAGCAAGGGTTCTTTTCCCGACCATCCTTACTGCTGACTGTAGCTTCGAATCTGCAATTCCCCTGATAAATGCATCTTTTGCCATTTCGTCCATAATTTCCTGTCCTGCGGTGGGGTATGACAGATGTGCCAGTCTACTCACGTCTGCTTGGAGCTGCTGCAGTGTTTCTCCTCGTTGCTGCGTTCGGCTTTGCAATTGGACCTTGTAGACCTCCTGCATGTGGCTATCCCCAAACCGTTTCTCGATAGCCTGTACTAAAGTCACATAATCTTTATGCTTTTCGATGTCTACTGTTTGCAACAATTCTGCTGCAGGACCGTGCAAGACCATTGTTAGGGCAAAGCACTTTTCCTCATTGTCCCAGTCGTTTGCACAGGCAGCTATTTCAAACTGCTTCTTATAAGTAGACCATGAGGTCTGGCCATCGAATGAGGGAGGCTTCAACTCTTTTCTCCTTGGACCGCTTAAAGAACATTCTCGCAGTTTCTGTTTCCGCACTGTGTCGAGCTCTTTTGTTAGTTGCTGAACTTTGCTGTCCATTTCTTCGAATTTTTCGCCAACATTCTTCTCTATTTTATCAAATTTGTCATCAACGTTCTTCTCTATTCTTTCAAATTTGTCATCGATTTCATCGAATTTTTGCTGGAGAATGTTCTTTTGTTCTTCCAGATTATTCTTTTGTTCATCCATTTTCTGTTGAAGACCGTGCAGATTGTTGGTTTGTTCGTTGAATTTTTGTTCAATGCTGCTCTTCTGCTCGTCTAGATTTTTCTTTTGTTCATCCAGCTTTTGTTCGAGACTATTCTTTTGTTCTTCCAGATTTTTCTTTTGTTGGTCGAGACTGTTCTTCTGTTCGTCCATTTTGTTGTTTTGTTCGTCCATTTTTAATAAGAGGAGTTGCATCATTGCAGCCATGTCATTGCCGGTACTTGTCTGTTCATCCTCGTCAACATCAAAGGAATATGCATCAGGATCATGTCCCTCGTTGTTCAAAGCCTCCTGAAGTCGGAGCACCAGGTCACTTTTTCCTCCACTGGCGCTGAGGCTTCTCTTGTTCAACTCGGATTTGAGTTGGACGAGGGTCAACTGCAATAGTTTTCGACCCATTTTAGCTTCTTCAAATAGTCAGAAAACACAGGTTTTTTTTTTTTTTTTTACACACAATAAGTCTTATCCCACTTCTGACACCAATGTAAAATGTTTGTGTGGGTACAAATGATAGAACTTATTCTTTTCAATACAAATCCCTTTATTCAGTACAGTTACAATTCACTATTTAATTGTTTCTCTCAATACAATCCAATTTGGCAACCGCTTATACTTTTCTTATCTTTTACTTAAACCAGTTAATCATTTCTTCTAATTAACACTTCAAATTCAACTGATGCATACCTTGGGGATGCTGGTATTTATACTCGAATGACATACTTCGAGAACAATCCTCGCCATCCAGCGTTCCATACAATTTCCAATTTGCTAGAAAATTCGATTCCACTCTCCAGTCAAGACTTTGTTATTCCAGTATCGAAATCTTCTGGTCTTCGAGTATCGACATTTTCTGCTAGATGTCGCTGCTCACATTTAAGTGGTTATCACACTATTACTATTCTAAGCTTATCCCTGTTTAGTTTTATTAACTTCCCAGATCTTTTGCCGTCAAAATGCGGCCAAATAGTCTTGGATACCCTGTGTCCTTCAAGACTTGACCACCTTAAGTTGGCAGTCTTTATGATTTTTCCTCGATAGTGCCCCTCACTATGCCGAGGGGTGGTTTGATGTTGGCAACCTCACTATTGTCGAGTAGCCCTCCTTTTCTTGCAAGCTCATCCGCTTGTTCATTTCCTTTAATACCGCAGTGTCCTGGCACCCAGCACAGTCTCACCCAACTCTGACTGCATAATGCCTTGAGCACTGTGCGACAGCCGCTGACTGTATCAGAGTTGACGTTGGTTGATTCCATTGCCTTGCATGCGGCCTGGCTATCGATGTAGATAGAGATTTCTCTACGGATACCGATCTCATCTGCATTAGCTCAGCCGCCTTGAGGACAGCAAGGACCTCTGATTGGAAGTCTTATAGACACTCTTATTTTAGGGTCTTCTGAGAAGATACCAGGACCTGTTCCTTCCTCTGTTTTTGAGCCATCTGTGAAAATTGTAATTTCATTTGACCTGATTATTGCATTCTTCTCCAAGTCCTCCCTCTCCGGATAAATTATATCGTACGGGATGTCGAAGTTGACCAGGGAAGGATTGGAAGGGTTGGCATTGAGACCATAGCTTTTTGCCCAGGTGCTGATCGTCTTCAGGGCAACCTCCATAATGTCGCTTCAAATATTTAAGTATTTTTCCTGCACTGCTATGAACACGTCATCTGCGTATGAGGTGGCAATTATACCCATTGTTCTAAGCTTTTTGAGGATGCCATTGATAACCAGCACCCACAGGAGTGGAGATATGACTCCCCCTGAGGGGTTCCCACTCTGACCGAGCTTTGCCCAATGGAACTGTTTATTTTCCTGTTTGCAAGCATGTTGCAAACCCAGTTTATAATGCCATGTTCAATATTAGCGTCTACTAGAGCAATTTTAATGGCGCTGCACTCCACGTTATTGAAGACTCCTTCAATATCGAGGAAGGTCGCAATCGCAAACTCTCCGAAGTGTATACTCTTCTCTTATTTCCCCAACACCTCGCGCAGGGCGGTTTCTACAGATTTTCATTTCATGTATGCATGCTGTGACTCAGTTAAAAAGTCATTACTCCATTCATAATGTGAATTTCCAATAATCGCTCCAGGGTTTTGAGCATAAATGATGACAGACTTATTGGTCTGAAAACTTTTGCTATGATATGCCCCTGTTGCCAGCTTTAGGTATAAAAACCACCTTAACTTCCCGCCAACCTATTGGTACTTATTGTACCCTATTTTTAGACTGTGTCTAAGAATTTCCAAATTGTACGTCTTAAAGGACCGAATCTCCCACCGTAATTTTTTCCTATTAATAAGTACACCTATTTCCTCTTCGGAGAGAGAATGAGATCAATGCTCTTAGTGTGCTGTAGCATGCCAGGGTCGTCTGATACTGTCTATCCCGGAAAGTGCATTTCCATTAGTGTTGCCAGAACATCTTGGATACGTTCAGACCAGGTTCCGTCACTCTTTCTGAGGTAGCTAGGAACGCTCGCTTCCTTTGAAAGCACTTTGCGTAACCTCGAAACCTCGTCTGTTACCGCGATAGATTCGTAGTACCTTTGACATAAAGCCCTTTTTGACTTTCTAACTAGGTACTTGAATTGTTACTTACATTCGTAGTACTCATACTGTCGCTTCTGAAAAGCTTCGCTCTATTGTAGAGTTTCCTAACCTCTTTCCTTTTTAAACCTGTTCCACCATTCTGTTGGTGTTCTGTTAGCCGGGCAAGCTTTCTCAAATGCCATTGTTAGTGCCTTATTAATATTTTTTACCGCCCTATCTAAACTAACAATATTATCCCAGGTGATTGATTGGGTATCCAGGTGTATATTTAACACTTCTGTATACTTGGCCCAATCAGCCTTCCTAGGATTTCTTTGAAAACTGCATACCCTGTTCTTAAAGTTCGCCTTGAAGCGTATCCATCGGTGATCCGACATTGACGCTTCGTTGACTACTCTCCATTCTCTTATTTCTAACTCTTTTGTATTTGTAGCAAGGGTGATATCTATCACCTCCTGCCTATTTTTCACCACAAAAGTGGGTGAATTCCCTACAAATATTGGAAGATAAAATAAGCTCGCTCAAACTCTCACCTCTTGGGTTGGTATCACCGCTTCCCCATTGTGTATAATGGGCGTTTGCGTCACAACACAGTACCAGTTTCTAAATTTTTCTGCCTTGCCAAGTCCTTTAGCTTCTCCGAGATCACTACATCGGAGTCATAGGAGAGGTAGGCCGAGGTCAGACAGAGTGGTTTGCCACACTCCCTTTCGCAGATTACCGCTGTCAGATCTCCTGAGCTGTAATCTTCTCTCGTTAAGCGTATGGAAATTAATACGCAGTTTAACTTTTGCTGAAGTCAAAATCTTGAATTCGCAATCTTCCTTAAAACAATACAAATTATGTTAGTTTTTGTTTTTCTCAGAAACTGCTACTCGGATCACAACTTTGCAGCAAAATAAAAACTGTTCTAAAATTGTAATACAAAAACAGTCATTTGACGTTTATAAACACAATTGACATTTGCAAAAGTAATACTGTCGTTTTGCATTTATGAACACAAATTCTGCCCAGCCGCAGTATTTTTTACAATTATAAACTAACCCTCTGCGTTTCGGGCTTAAAATCGCCCTTCATTTGTGGATACTGTTCCTAACGCGGGACACTTTGTTATCCATGATTTGGGAGGTTTCGTAGGAAATTTTTTTTTCTAATATCTTGTCCTCATGCGCTGCTCTTGTTTACGCTGTTCTTGATTGCGCTGCAGCGCTAGTTGATGTGAATTTTCCTTTCTTCGGCCATTATATCAAGGCATCATACCAGCTAAAACACCCGCCGCTTCATCTGAAACGGTCCGGAAGGCGCAGATTGTTCTCAAAGTCTATAAATTTGCGATGTCTTTCTTCTAGATCTTGGGGACGCGTACAGTATAACTTACATAACTACTTTTGATAGTAATAATCTGCGACTGCATCTGGGTTCTCGTGGCACACCTGATTGCGTTTACTTTCTTCTGCTATTAACAATTTTCCCTATGGTATCCAGAAGGCCAATGCGATGATACGACGAAGGAACTCCTGGAGGTTTATTTCCTTTGGGGAGAAGCACTTAACGCTGTAGTTTCCAGTGATCATGTCCCTTATTTAAGACAGCTGTAAATTACTTATGCAAAGATGTCCGGTCTCACCCTTAAAGATAGGTTCTGATTAAAAACCGGGCTTCCCCTGAAGCGGTGGGTTTTTCGCTTCCAGACAGGTAGTTCTTTGGGATTTTATTTCATCCTTCCACAAGCAGCGAGGTGAGGAGAATAGACTGGGCTTTCTTCTTGTCATTGAAGCATCACATGCAGAAATTAATTGGTCCGATAGCTAAAGCGCTAAGTTCTCCACGGTCGCGGCTTTCAGTTGGTAAGTGCTAATGACCTTCTCAAACGTTTCTCTATGCAAAGTTGTGTGTCTTCACTTTGGACCAGTCATATTGGGGCGCGTATTATTACATATTGTGGTTTATATTTCTCCCACGCATTTGCGTTTGTACATCGCCATTTATGGGGTGGGCGAAAATTACGGACCTAAATACAATGCTGCAGCCTGTTATATTTTGAATCACCCCGATTTCACATTAGTCAACCAGACCTTTGATGTCAAAAGCGTGAAGGTAATCATATCTGCTGTCATGTCATTTCTTTAACATCATACTTGCACCAAATTCACAATACAACATCGCAGATGCAATTTTGCAAAACTCTGTGAAGCTACTAGTTTACATAATTGACAGAACGTAGCTAGTAAATACTCATTTTGTCATTCCCAGCCCCGAATCATTCCCCAGGAAGCATAAGCTTTGTTCAGTGAGGAAAAACTGGAATAGAACAGCACAGATTTGTGAAAAACGTCAAATCAAGGTTAAACAGAAAATTGAAATAGCTGATTTTGACATTTTATGTTCTACTTCGAAAGTAGGTGCAAGATTTTCTGTTCCGAACAGATTGGAACAGCCTTAGAAGTAATAGTCTGTTTGACATGTTTTGGGAAGTAGTAATATGGATTTGTAAAGCTTGCAGATGATTCGGCAGAAATATAAAATGCTTGGGTAAACGGAAAATTTGTGTCTATCTTTCCCCACCTTTTCGCACTCTATTATGCTCAGGCGTTCTATTCCAAAAACAATTCTGTCATTCAGATAGATCTAGAAATCTCAATTCGTCTGCGACCTAATTCTTTCAAACACTACACGAATCTTGTAGTCATACATGGAAACTGGTGCAAATACTGAATTGAAGTTAGTGTTAGTTTTACAGATTGGTGAAGCTATCTCATAATCGATCCAATCGAATTAATCCTTTACAGTGACACAATTCTCAGTCCACAAGACAGTTCAGAACTTATCGCCATCAGTACTCTGTCTGCGTTGGTATTCTCTTCATTGAAATAATCTACATAGTCTGCGAGAATGACTAATTTAACAATGTCAATTTATATATTTTCCGAATCGGCTTATTGTAAGTCAAATCACCGTATTTGCAGATCCCCAATCGGTTTTAAAGAGTTAAGATCCTTCGTAACCATCATATGCGCTCAATCTTGTTAGAAAATATGAGTATGACACCTAGAACCTAAACTAGTTTTACATTCTTTCATTAAAGTTCAATCCGCGTTCAGAACTCTGGCAAACGGAGTCCGAATATTCCTCTTATTTCTTTTAATTTTGGATGAATAAGTAAACGGAAATGAGCGTATACAACAAAATAACTTTGTATAAGAGTTTGCATTTAAAATCTATCTTAGCCAAGGACGAAATCGGTTAGAAATGTCTTACCGTAAACCTTCTTTGCAGGTGGTTGAAAGCATTGGTACCGATGAAACAGTATATGCGCCATCATTGTGGTATTATAAACACTTAACATTTTTGGATGAGAGAAACGCAACTGATATGGACAAAAGTAAAAGTAAAACATCAATAATTAAAACGGATTCGTTATGCTTAAAGGACACCAACGAGGTTATAGCTTACATGTTAAAGTAACCGAGATCATCTTCAGAATTTCGAATTTCTCTTCTTTTCCAGCTTTTGTGCAATTCAAGTTCAAATCGGAAAAGGAAACGAAAATCCCTTGCTGGGAAAGGCAGAAACTTAGAAGAAGAGTTGATAGAATTTGCATGTAATCGTCTAAAACAAAGTGAAACCGAATATGAGAAAATTGCCAGTACCTGGGCTGTTGAATTGCAAAAATTATCCGAAGAACAACAAATCCATGCCAAAAAGGCCATCAACGACATACTCTATGAAGGCCAGCTGGGTAATTTATTCAAAAACTGTGTGCAAATGATTCCTAAAGGTAAAAACCCAACACCAAGTGATGCCGAAAGTTGTGAGGAGATAATAAGTATTTTATGAATTCTTTGTAAATTTTCAATTCAAAGGAAGTTAGTTCATAATGTAGTTGTTATAAAGAGATTTAGATTTAAAGTTAATTCTTGTTAATTATACATTTTTATGTACATATTTATGACTAAGCACCCTGTCATTTGAATGAGAAGAACCATGCAGTTAATCTTCTTTATTTAGATAAAGCTAATCTCTTTCGTGGACACGACAACTTGTTTTGTCGTTGGAAAAGAACTTTCTTCTCCACATCAATCAGACGGGTTGCTCCGAGAAAAAAGAGGTCTGTAGCATAATACCAAAATTTCAAAACTCAGTAAATCCTTGTTCAGAGCTGTAGCAATGCTTATATCATACTTCATTCATTATTTTGCTTATGATGCGCTACTTATCGCTAGAGTCCGACCGAAGGTGAATTTTTTGGCCGAAGCCGAATCTAATGGAGATTGTATTTCAAAATGCCAAAGAGCCTAAAATATAATGATCAGTTTGATAAAATTGATCGGTAGATATTTTCTTTTTTATTAATTTATTTTACAAAGACACAAGCAGCAAAATAGCCAGTCAAATATTGCAGTAGACTCTTTTAAATAACACATAAACGGAACAATCACAATGAATGCTTAGCAAAGAAATAAAAACAAAAAAATAACCAGTAAAAAAATCCAAAAGCCTAGGTACATTCGATAACACGTAAATACAACAAACAAAGTTAATATGAGAAGACAAACTATGAAGTAGAATTAATAATCAAAATTAAATAACTTAAGGGGTTACAAACGGAGAGTTTTTCAAGTTTTTTTTTCGCTACGATATTAAATTAATATAAAAAAAGTAAAATATACATTGTGTAAAGTATTCCTTGACGAATACAAAACTTTATTGACAATTGAAGAAAAACAATTATAAAGTATACATTTCGCCCATCTCCGGAAACCTCTCTTCAAAAACGTGCTGGGCGGTACCAGGAATATCTCTGGTAGGTTTCATTTGAAACAAAAAAAAAACCTATTAAAGTACTCGTAGATGGATAAAACTAGTATCTATCATAGCCGTTTTAAAAATTTTCAATTATAAAGGGTCCGCCATCTAACGTTTTTCAACTAGTGCTTATTTCATGAATGGTAACACTTAGCTCATGTCTGATTTGACAGATAATTAGTTTTGTCCTTCCGGTTAATAATGGAAAATAATTTCATTCAAATGGCTGCCTCGGCTGGCCATGCAGTAGCCTACACGATCGGTCCAATTTTTAAGCACATTATCGATTGTGTGCAGCTGTATTTCACCAATGGCTTCACGAATATTGTCCAGAGACAAGTGTCAATTGTCAATTGGCCAAACGACATCAGCTCTGCGGCTGATAATGCGATCTTCAAAAACAGGACGCAAAACATCGAGTGTAGCTTCGGCTGTGTGGCACGTAGCGCCGTCCTGTTGAAACCAAATGTTGCCAATATCCTCCTCTTCAATTTTTGTGAACAAAAATTCGTTCAACATGGCCCAATAACGATCGCCATTGACTGTAACGGCCACTCCTTGTTCATTTTCAAAGAAAAATGGCCCAATTATGCCTCTGGACCAAAATCCGTGACTCGTTTTGGGTGTATCGGCTCGTTGGGGGTGGGCGTGGTGTAGTGGTACTAGCAATCGCTTCTCACTCTGAGGGTCCAAGGTTCGAATCTTGCCCATGGCAAGTCAGTTTTTTATTTGTGTAATGGGAACTCAGACAGAAAAATTCTGCGTGTGAAGGCATAACACTGACACGTAGATTTGGCTGTTGTAGAGTTTCAACCACAAAAAACTAGTGCGAATTATAACTTCGAATCACTCTGAGTGAAGAAAGAACTCTCCGTCCTATTCGGACTCCCACCCCTGGAGAGCTAATATAGAAACCAAATACACCTGAGTTTCTTCAAACCACTACAAAACAATTTTCCTTCTTCCTCCTTCTACCTTTCCGCCCGCGCCCTGGCAACAGTAAAAGGGTATCTAACTCCTTAGGCGCGCGTAAATTATATATAAAAAAAAAACAATGTATCCGTGCGGGTTTTCTGTGCCCCAAATGCGACAATTTTGCTTGTTTACATACCCGCCAAGATCAAAATGAGCTTCATCTGAAAAGATGATTTTTTTTTTGGCAAAATCGGCATCTTTTCTAAGTCGATCGCAGGCCCACTTAGCGAAGCGAAAACGCATTGGATGGTCAGTTGGCTTCAACTCCTGAACCAATTGGACTTTGTATGGCGTCATACCAAGGTCTTTATGCAAAATTCGTCTCAATGATGTCTCCGAAATGTCCAATTGTTGAGGACGACGGTGAATTGATGTTGTTGGCGCTTCACGCACACTTTCTACCACAGCAGCAATATTCTCGGGTGTACGCACTGTTTTTGGCTTTTCACGCTTTGGTTTATCGATGAGGATGCCAGTTTCTTTCACTTTTTTCACAAGATAACGAACATACGGAGCTGACGGTGCTTCTCTTCTTCCAAAATCCGTACGCAATTTTCGCACACATCCTGCAACATTACCATGATTTTCAAAGTAATGTCGCAATATTTCCCAGCGTTGTTCAAGCGTATTCACAAACATATTCGATCAGCGGAAGGATAAAACTAATTATCTGTCAAATCAGACATGAGCTAAGTGTTACCATTCACGAAATAAGCACTAGTTGAAAAAAAAAAAGTTAGATGGCGGACCCTTTATAATATTATATGCAAGAAACAAAAGTTTTCGTACATTTTCTCCCTGCAAATTAGCCCCGATCAGCATAAATTTGTCCAGCAGCACTGAATAATTGCTCACTCGCTACACTAGTAGGAGGAGCTGATAAATATTTGTTAGCTACTTCTTTCAAGTAGGTATAAAGACTTGAGGCCCAATAATTAAAAATATCAGCATTCCTTGTAGCTACCTGCTACAGAAACGAAACAAACATGAAATGACTTGCTCGAAATCTCCTCCAAAACACGGTGCGTATGATAGTTTAATTTTTGCGGAAAAATGGTTCGGCTTCGGCCTTTTCTTGCCGAAGCCGAATGTTTTGCCGCAGCTGGAAATTTAAGTCGATTGTAGCCGAAGCCGAAGCAGAAGCCGAACTTTCGATCGGACTCTACTTATCGCCATACCGAATTCGCAGTAGTTCGCAGTCCATTTCCACCTGAGGGTGCCACCTTTTTTCCTTTCCGCGTTGTCCCTCCGGAATAGATTCAAGCATATTCCGGACTGAATCTGTGGTGTTTATTTACTCAACATGCTCTCGCCATTAGAAGCGATAAGCTCTAGTCTTTTTGTAAACGTCAATGTTGCAGTTCGTTCTTACATCTTCCAAATTCCGTCCATGCAGACGAGATTGAAAGTCACTCGAAGAACTTTTCTCTCGAAGAAACCAAGAACATTTTTGGCTTCTTTGTTGTTCAAGAACGAGGTTTATATCTGAGTTCAAAGAAACAGCAATTGGCAGGAGTGATTCTTCGCTTCTTCTGTGGTGCCATCGTTTGAATTAACAGCGGAGCCCAGGAGATAAAGTCTTTTATCACTTCAAACACTAAGCTTGCCGTTATGGTGTGCTGTCCGGGCTGTTGCTGTTGCATCCTTTCTTGTCGTTTGCCACTAAACCCTTCCTCCAGTGACAGCTTGCTGATTTGTTCCAATAATGTCAATGCCATCAGCATATACTGGCTGCTATACAGACTTTTGAAACATTGTGCCTATGGTACTGGACTGTAATTTTTCCACAGTTCTTTCAAGTGCAATGTAATAGAAATCGAATACAATTTGATATCAAATGCCTCAAACAATGAACTGTCCATCCAAAGTAGATTCGAATATTATCTGAGTTCACCCCGTAGTCGTAGTCGTAGGTAGGTTGGAGTCCATCCGCCGTCTATATCAGGATAGGCCCTCATTCATATTTGCCAAAGTCAATGCTTCGGTGCCCTAGAGCTGGACCGGAATGATTATGGTCTTAACTGAAGTCATTCTTGTTGCAAGAGTCATTTTTTGTTTGATCTTAGCGTTGGTGTCGTTGTCAGAATCAATAGTGGAGTCTAGGTGGAGAATATCACTTATCACTTCTGAGTTATACATATAGTCTGTCTGGAAAGTGACGTTATTTCCAAAAATGCTGGAACAACGCGTAAAGGCAAGTAAGCGACTCTCAGCTGGTCTTGGGTGAACCACTATCAAGTCAACACCGATCTTTGCTGACAGAATTGTAAGCAAAATCAGTATCAGTCGAAAAAATAATTTGGACCAACTTAAACAAGATGGAGGTCAGCGTAAGGTACGTCGAATAACTTCGATGAAAAATGTAAAAGTAGTGCAGAAGCACTGCTGCGTATTTTTTAAACCCGGGTTCACATAAATAAAGAACCGTGCTGGTGAGTCAAACGGGGGATGAGACACAAAAGGGAAACCTTGTAAGCGTGTATATACAATTGCCTTCCTTTCTTTGGCTGCCTTGTCATGGCAGAAAAGCTTTAGAGTCATATATCCTAAGGTTCTGAAAAGAACCCAAGAGAGATGCTGGATCACTTGATTCTGATGGCTTGCTGATGATGACACCAGAACTACTGCTGCGGAAAAAATACGAAATCGAATGGTTTCGTTCAGAATCTGAATCAGGAAAGGAATATAGTCGGGTCTCCAAAACAGATCTAAGATGCGGCGCTGGTATCTTTCTTGAGGAAGACAACGTTACACTGTACTCCGTGTTAGGAAAACTTGCGTCTGTCTTCCATGCTGAAATATACGCAATTTTGGTGGCAACGAGTGATATTGTGAAGAATTTGCATCTGTACCGATAGCCCAACTACTCTGAATCCTCTTACAACTTCCAAGCTAGTTCGAAAATGCAAGACTTCACTGAACGCAGTCGAAAAGCTAAATTCATTAAGTCTTATCTGGGTCCCAGGTCACAATCACAGACTTGCTAAACAAGGCTCAGAGGAGAGTTTTACAGGATCCGAATCTACGTTAGGTCTGCCTGCGTTGAGTCCGTAGACGTCTGCCTAGACTGATGCTGATGTTCAGCCAATACAGTTCGCAGTTGAATCGCCTCTACCATTCCCCGTCAATAGGAATGTAACAGAAAATCACGCACAGCATCTTTCTCTTGAAACGGCCAAGTGCTTCTTTATCCGCTTGTGACAAGGTCCAAACCTCTGGGCCAATATAGTAAGACCGGGACGGTAAGGGTCTTTTGAAAAGCTGTTTAGTCTTACAAGAGAGGGTCTGGTTACTCTATTTCTTCCTGAGCCCTAGGAAATAACAATTAGTAAAAGTAATTCTGTGTATGACTGATGTCATTGCAGCTTTTAACTACGAAGCCAAGGTAGATGACTATCTCGAATTTATAACTCCCAATAGTGACGGTCTAGATAAGCCCCCAGTTGTGTGCGTCCTCTTCTGATGACAGACAGACCCATTTTGGTCGTTTCTACTTCAATACTTACGAAAGCTTCGTTGACGGCTGGCTGTGTCCGCCCAATAACGCGTACGCAAGTAATTGTTTCTGAGGCGATGTTAAAAAAAACATCTGACAGTCGTCCTATGTAAAACATTTTTTGACATTGGAGGTCCTGATTAATTCATTACCGACCTTGATGGAGCAGCGAGAATTCTTCATTATGATCCAGTACAACCTAACAAGTTTGGGAAGGATGTCAAAACTAGACATATAGGTGGCGCAGTCAAAAAAGCCTCCTTTCTTGTGGATCGGACAAACGATGCTGTGATTCCATGTTTCGGGCATGCTTTCTTCTGATCATATCTTCCAGATGAGCTGATCAGGTCATATCCTGCTGATTCGAATATCTTAGCAGGCAACCCGTATACGCCCGCAACTTTATTAGACTTTAATTTCGATATTGCTTCATTAACTTCGTCACGGTCAGGGGGCGGAATTCTCTGTCGTCTTCATCCAGCCTAACAGCGGGATTTCGACTCTATTGCTAATTGTTCTTGTTCATACTTCCATTCTGGCTTTATAGCCCAACATTTTACGTTCTATTCTCTGATGAAACTTTCAAAAACTTCAGCAGCCTACGCTCTTCTCCTCTCTTCTGCTCATAGAGCAGCTCACGTCCTAAGATGCAGCGCAGCTTTGTACGTGTCTTGTTTGGCTGCCTGTACTGTACACAAGTCATCGTATAATCGGAGGTTTCTTTGTGGTTCATTGACAACATTCGCATTGGTATTCTGTGATTTGTGTATGGGACCTAGGATTTTGAGAGAATTCGAGGGAAACGCAATCGGTAAAGATTCCAGCTGTCTCTTGCGACTTCACGTTTCCGACGCCGAAATTTGGTGGTCTTACTTGCCCCCTTATGCCTATGATATCCGCATTCGTATCCTTGCTGTAACAAGGTATGATGTTGAGAAATGGGAACTGCGTGTTGGTTATTAAGAGGTTACGCTCCGTTATATATTCTAAAAACATTAGTACTTATTTACGCACCCTTGCGTTCAGGTCTCCTAGAACAATTTAGGTTAGCTCGGGCACTAAGTCCTGAGACCCTTCAGCCTGCCGTGTGGCGCCTTACTCTCAACAATCTTGTGTTAAAATAAAAAGAAGAATTTGTTGTAGAACTAAAAATGCAAATCTGTATTTAATACATAGTATACTCGTACATATATGTAAAGGTGTAAAAATATAAAAACATAAAAAAAAATTAGGAGAATTATATCGTAAAGCTACTCGTATTCTTGGCTCTAAGGCTTCCAACCAATTTGGGGCGATCCAGCAGTATTCTGTTGCTGTCCGTTGGTTTGAGGACCTGGGTATGGTGTAGACGGTGTTGAGGGATGTGGTACAGGAGATTGTGGGTTTGTGTTCGGATATAAATTTCCTGCTGGATTCTGATTGCTATTTGGAGGACCACTCCTAAATGAAAACACTGGATATCTAGCGATAAATGGATTATCCTGAAACTTCTCTTTCGCCGAGATGTCCTCTTCAAATGTTGGCTGGGCTATAAAGACACATCAAACAATTGAAAAATAAAACAAAACTTTACATCCTTTATTTTCTTACGCAAGGGCTTGTAAATAGGTCCGGATCCAGGCTGTCCTACAACCACACTGTTTTCATTTTCCATTGAACTTACATACAGTGGCAATGTGCCAATGGTCATTGGAAACCCTATCTCCAGGTCTGTATAGAATCCTGCTAATTTCACCGTAAATCTCAACGTATAAGTGATTTTTATAATCGAACAGTTCTCCAATGACGAAGGAACCGTGGACGGTATTTCAAGGATCTCATTCAACTCGGCTTTATTATGTTTGATGACTCCGCCCAAGGAGTTTTGTGCAATTTTAACTTCATTCCATCTAGTTTTCGTATCTGGTGATCGACTGGTATAGGTGGCTTTCCTTAAAAGTCTCACCTTTATGTCGGAGCAATTAACATCAGACTGATTATCCAGAAGAACGTTAAATCGAATCTTTTGTCCTGGGGCATATCCAGAGAAAGGAACTTTAACCTTCATAATGATTGGGTTCTTGTTGCCACAACACAAACTCATGCAGAATACCTTTTGTTCTTCTTGTTCCATGGGATTTGCATGAACAGGATTCAAATTTAAGTCGAACGGTGAAATTACCGTGAAGCCTTGTTTGAAAGTATTATTGTAACGAAGTACTCGATCGATGACCATTACAACTTCGTATTGAATTTGTCCATCTGCTCCGTTGAATGATGTTGGAGCATTCGGTGGTATGGTGGCTTGAAACGGATAGACATATTTTCCAGCTGGAAGTTCAATTTGATTGCCACCATTTTGGCCGTACACATATTTCTCCGAGGTGAAGTAAAGTTCAGACGCCGAAAAGGTTTCGATGCCGGTCTCACGTTTGCCTTCAGGATTTAGTTTCGCAATATTTTCGGTCCAACGTACTTCGGCGAATCCATTTATACTAATAAAGATGGCTGAAAGTGAAAATTCAATATTTCAATTTTATGAATTTCAAAGACTGTATAAGCTAAAAATTGTTAGGATTTTACGGATGCACACTACCGCGACGTATTCGATTCTTAGATTAGGAAAGGTCAATGAAGGTTTAAAAGACCTGTGTGTGCCTTATAGGGTTAACTTACTTTCCCTACGAGCATCCGTGCTTAGAAATCGAATGTGGGCAACGAATTCCCTTGCTTCAAACTTCAACCTAGAAAAACACTTTATCGCAGTACATGTACTCATATGAGGCCGACATAACCACTCTCCAGAAGATGGTAATCCTCTAAACGTTATCCTGTGACGTCTACAACAGCTGCCATGATGATAATACTCATGGACGAATGGCGTATTGTTCCTTGTAGACCGATGAAGTTATATGAAGAAGCTTGATGTGAGTCATATCTCGACGTCTTGTTCAAGGAGTGATTCTTCGCACATCTTGAACAAGCGATCGAGACTTGCACCTGAGGACAGTTGAAATAAAAATCATGGCTGCAGATTCTAATGCCAAGGTGGACAAAAAATAAATCTTTGGTCTGACGGTTGGAAAGTTCAGTCTCTATAATGAAGCATCCGTTAACGAAATAAGACTGATCGACTTCCCTGGGTTGCCTAACATGATATTTTGCAGCAATAAATTCCAGCATTCAGATGCGATACATATACAAAACCACCTGGTTGATGAAAGTCATTATTCGACTCTACTGGATATCCGTACGATTTCTGAAGCTAATATCGGCTCTGACCATCCACATTGTCGCTGCCAATGTCCGCACAAACCTCAAGTCTAAAATGTACATGCACGAACACACATTATTAAAGCTCGACATCAAAAAGCTGCAGTCAATGGAGACTTAGCCACTCAACTGTTATTCCACCTCGCCTATTGGAACCACATCTCCCTCTCTATCTCAGACATACATGTCTGGCTTCCTCTGGCAACAATAATCGATTGGCAATGTCAAGAACGTTGAGGCTTTAATGCAGCATAAAGAGACACACTTCAGCAACGTTTGTTGTGAAAGACGGAAGAAATTCGTCTGTTCAGGAGTAGGAGGAGAGAGGTAAAAATACTTGAGAACAGAGAACTTCAAGCGCTGGGCGAGTCTTTCTAAATGTCAAGTGCCCCATAGACAGGAATATGTAACTTAAAGTATGATGTTTGGGGAATTGGTTAGGCTTTGGAGGAATGATTTCTCTCAATTGCTAAACGATGACAGCAGTTCTGTGAACGATGGCGATGTTACCGAAATGTCAGCTGATGATTATGAAATTCGACATTCGACTAAAGCGAGGTACGAGTGGCGATAGTGCAGCAAAGCTGTAGAACCCAATGACTTGCTGGCTGCCGCGTTTGCATTGACTGCTTTGCAAAATGTGGTGGGCTCTACCCAGTTCATAACAAAAGTGATCCTGTAATATCCACGACCTACCAGGATCCCTGTACTACAATAAATGTTGCATTTTAAACTCTACCAAATGTTTATGTGAAATACCAAAGCCTATTATCAACGAGCTGACCGGACCTTATCAGTTTACCTTTCAGCCTGTTTGATCTATTATACAATCCAGCAGATCTTCACAGTGCGCAATGATGTACACCACCTTTTCGTCGATTTCAAGGCCGCTGCTGATCGCACGGATAAAAATTTCTTAGATGCCTCTATGTCTAAATTTCTTATGGCCGTAAAACTAAGACGGCTGTCTAAAATTACTCTGAGCACCGCCATCAGCCCCGTCTGAACTGGAGATGACCTCTCCTAAGCGCTCTCTGTCTATCAAGCGACTTCTTCAATTTGATACTGGAAAAAATAAGGTTGCACTGTTGAGCTAATCCGGCCTAGCACTTTATGTTAATATAGTCGGCCTGTACACCCATTTTGCAGACCTTGAGTAAACAAAGACAAAACAAAGGACCTACTGACATCAAATGAAAAGTCGTCGCGTCTTGGACGTCAAGTCGCTATTGACCCAGTAGGCAATTAAAAAGTATAACGCTCCTTCGGCAAATAAAGATGACGCTTTATAAAGACCTCGTCATACCCATCCTAATATAGGGTCATCCAATTAGTAGTGTCATCCATTCACTAAATTTCTTATGGCCGTAAGCATCATTTTCAAAAAAATATGGCCTAACGCCACCGCCATCCAAAAACCGCACCAAATTGTCACTCGCTGGAGAGGTTGTTCCACTATTTCTCTTGGGTTTCCGGAGCCCCAGATGCGACAGTGTTAGTTTACGTACGTAAGACAAATGGAAATGAGCCTCATCAGTCACCACTTTAATTCTGATGTCAACTGTACCTTATAAACATGTAGGCCAAGATCTTTATGCCCAACTCCAGTGAACGTCTCGAAATGAACACAACTGGAGTTTCAGTTACGCTCTCAGTTACGGGGGTGATATTTACAGCTGACCTTGCTTGACGAACACGAGTTGGAGTCTTCACATCACTAAGCTGTTCGAGACCTTCAAATTTGTCGATTAAATTCACTGTAGTTATGCGAGAAGGTGCTTTTTTTCTAATTAGCGTACGCTCAAGGGGTTATTAGTACGCTTAAAATGTTTACAGACAGCGTGGTTGGAGGAAAAAAAGTAGGGCGCCGATGTACGTTGGTCTTAAATGTTTACAAGTTACAACGACTAGGGAATAAATAGCCGTAGGGCATTTCAGAGTTGTAAAGAATTAGGATATTTTAGAGTAGGTTGGGCTTGGGGGAATAATACTGGGAATACTGCTAGCAATTTCGGTGGAGCACTGGTCGTGAAGGCGATAGAACAAGGTGAGGTAAAAGACGTTAAGTTGGTGTTCAAGCGTAACTATCTATTGAGTGTGCAATATTGGCGTCACCTATGAGTTTTATCGCACGGTTTTAAATCTTATCTTGCAAGTGCAAAGAGGTCTCGGGCCAGATGCGGCAATGTACTCCAATTTTGGGCGGATACATGCCTTATATATTGTGGGCAGATCTAAGGGGGGGAAGTATTTCTTCCATCGTTTGAGGAAATCTATACATTTCGCAGCATTCATTCTAGTCTAGTCATTCCAACGTAAGTTGTCATTGACACACATACCGAAAATCTAAAGTTTTTCGGTTTCGACGATGCAAGAGCCATTCATGGATATTAGCTGGGTGTTTGAATTCCGCTTTAATGACATTACATTCCACTCTGTTTATAGTTCCTCAATTCCAGCAGAGAGTACTGTCATCAGCAAATTATATATTGGATTAGAAGTAGCAGGCAACTGATCATTGATGAAAATTAATGAGCGTGTCGGAAACAGAACAACTTAGATTTTACGTTACGAAAGGCAGTCTCTAATCAACTGAAGAAGAGAGTCGTCGATCCCAAATGCACGTATTTTCGACAACAGAGTCTGATGCCAAAATTCCCATTTACAATACTGCGAGATGCGATACGTTAGAGTAGGATTGATGAAAAAGCTTACGCAGTGGTTTTGCTAGCGTGGAAGAACACCGCTTCAGTAGAAGGGGAGATATACCATCTGCATCAGCGAATTTGTGAATGTTTAGATCTTTTAGTACTCTTGCTACTACACGAGTGCGAAAGTGGATTCATCTCATTCGACGCACTCAAGTATAGGCAGAGACAAAATACAATCTTGAAATGTTAAACTGGTCGCAAAGTGTGCAGGAAGCAGATTGGCCTTGGCAAAAGAGCTTTTAGCTGGAATGCCATTAGAAATGGGCGTTGGGATACAGGATAATACAGAACAACGGACGACCCAAGAATATCGAAGCCACCCAGAATGTAATGCGGCAGAAAGGATCTTTTAGACGATGTTAAGGAGAGTTATTCCTCTAAAGGTGGAGCAGTTAAATGGGTCTCCTTTCTTGAAGTTCCGACAAACGATACGGATATTCTAAGCCTTGGGGCACAACAGAATTTATTTTGTGGATATCCAACTTGAACCCGTCCAGTGCCACTGGATCACCGACCAGAGTCACCCCACAAGGTCGTTTAAGTTCCAATGCATGTTGTAAATTAATATTATGAATTTCTTCTTTTTGAATTCACTTTCCTCTTAGAGAGTGCACTCCAATGGTATGAATATCAGGGAGAGAGGGATTCATCAATGCGCTCAGAGCAGGAACGCTAGGGGAATCACCCACGAATCTGAGACAGACCGTTCTCAGAAGCCAGATTAAAGCAGCAACCTACGAATAGGATATAATATATCGTATCAAAGCCGGTTAGTTCCAAAGGATACTTCTCGGTGACAAGCCCAATATCTTGCCGAAACTTCCTTCACACTATCCACACTGTCAGAAGTAGTGAATTTTTTTATTTTTTATTCTGAAAAAGCAGATGGTTAAGCCTTTAAGCACGCTCCTTCTAGCGAAGAGAGCAATCTCAGTTTTGTCTTAAAGCCCATTGCGAGAGCACCAATCGTCGATAGCCTCTAGGACTGCCTGCTCTTTAAAGCAAACGACTGCAAGGCATAATGCGATGTAAAGTTTAGCTACATCATTTGCGTACTCATATAGGGTCATCCGTATGAATATGTAGTCCGGATTTGACATCCCTGTTACAATCACATACGTCAAATCGTCATCCGAGACTGTACAGTGTACATGTTTAGTTTAAGGTTTGCCATTTTACAATATGGATCGTATACCAGTCGCTAAACGTTTAAAAAATTGGGAAAACTTACTACAAAAATAGTGATTCTGCACGAGGTACGTTTCGCGCATTACGAGCAGATTCGTCCATCTAAGCGTACTATAGGGGAAACTGTAAAAAAAAAATTCGAAGAGACTGGCTCTGTAACAGATGTCTTAAAGTCTATCCATCATCAAAATGCACGCTCTACAGAAAATATGGCTGTCATTAGTGAAAGTGTTGAAGAAGATCCAAATCTATCGATTTCACGGACAATAGAATTTGGAATTATCCTACGGCACATTATGGGGGGAGGACGGGAGTTAAAACTCTGCATTTCCTAACTGTACGTGCATGCAATACGACACCTTCCATCGTGTGTGTGCTTTTTTTTAAAAGAACTTAACACTCAAGGGGGTATTATTACACTTAAAATGCCTGAGAACATGTTAAGTTTTTTGGAAAATGGGATAGAGAGAGAAAGAAAGATTTTTGGGCTCAGTGGTTATTTCGCTCCATGGGTGGCATCTGTTAACTGCATTTGTTAACTCTTTGTTTGGAAATGTGATATTAAAATCGACAAAAACGAAATAATGTCTTGGTAAAAAGCTAAAATAGGCTGCTTTCCAAAATGCAGTACTGCCTGCTTTTTGCATCAGCAACCATTCCGAAATGCAAACCCAAACTGGTGACAGAACGCAGTACGTTCCGAAATTCATTGTAAATGTATATACTGCGCAAGGTAAAACAACCAGCACATCATGAAATAGCACGATGCAAATGACAGTTGTTTGTTTGGTTTATGCAATCTGAAATATAATGGCGAATTCTAAGAAGTAAGTTTTCTGTTAATTAAATAAAAGCATTCAATTATATTATTATAATTATTTACTATATATGCAGATATCTATGGACAAATAGCCAGATTTTACACTTAATTACAACGAGGCTGCAGTTGGAAAAGGGATTCAGCTGCAGCTGAATTTTAGCTTTAAAATATATTTTGTAAATATTCGGTTGTCACAAGCACCACAATTATTTAGGAAATGATTAATTATATGAATTCCAATCTATTTGTTACACATTGGTTTACGTTTAAAAAAATTAGCACTGCGCATTGCGTAACATTCCAAAACATCGTGATTCGTAATGCAACGGGATACGCATCGCATCATAAAAGCATCGCATGCTGGCATGACAGCTGCGAGGTGCAGTCACAATGCGCATTTAGTTTGAATTTTGGAAAGCAAGTAAAGTTTGTGGCAACATTACGCTGATAAGCGTAATAAATATGCGCACCCTAGACCATCAGCTTAATCAGAGCAATAGCAGACTTGATGAATTTTATGCAGCCGTTATCCACCAGCTATCGATGATGGTTAACAAGTTTAAGACAAAGACATACAGCAAAGAAACTGTTACAGCCTTAATGGAGTCCTATCGAAATAGAGCTCTATATGTTTTTGTTGGCGATCTCTGGAGGATGCTAATCATCCACAAACCTAAAACACTTCCCGAGGCATACTCAGCTTGTTTCGAAATTCGGAATCTAAATTTCAGGAGCAACTCTCCCCACACAGCGATTCTGAGGAATACAATCACTGTTCCCATCAATCTATGTAATATTTAGCAATGTACAAAGGTATAGCAAGCCACCTAAGAGATTCACTTGTAACTTCCCAAGTGCAAACAGACAATTTGAATCAGGTACCCAAATGCAAAACATTGGGAAATACTCCTCCCAGGGTAACGGTTCACCAGCAAGGCCAGGAAGTTCAACTCACTCAAAAAATGAATCCAGCTAACCACAGAATGCGTAGAACATACATACGCCGATTGGGTGCTTGAACATCAGCCTTTGGATGACCAATTTCCACACAATAGAAGATATTCAGCGATGAGGCTCATTTTTCACTCGGTGGATATGGTAATAAACAAAATTGTCACATATGAGGAAGTGAAAATTCACATGTAACTGTCGAAAGACCATCGGATCCACAAAAAGTCACTGTATAGTGTGCGATTTGGTCTGGTGATGTCATTGGTCCATACTTCTTCGAAAATAAGGAAAATGTAACTGTCGCCGTCAATTCTCATCGCTTTAGCCAATAGTTAACCGAATTCTTTTTAACCTCAAATCAAAGAAATGGATGTGGAAGACATGTGGTTTCAACAAGACAGTGCCACATCTCGCACAACACGACATGTTTTGACTTTATTGCAACAACAATTTTCTAGAGTTATTTGGCGTTTTGGTGATGTGAACTGCCACTAAAATCGTGTAATTTGTCGTCGTTGGATTGTGTTTATTGATATAATCCGCAAACTTTTGATGCTCTGAACATGAATATTCGTCAAGTTATGGTCGAGGTATTGCCGATATATGCCGAAAAGTCATCGAAAATTACCTGGTCAGAAACAAGTCCTGCAAGAACTCCCGTGAATGACATTTGAATGCTGTTATATTCCCTACAACATATTGAAACAAAAATTTGATCGAAATCTAAATCATAAATTTATTTTCGGAACCACAAAATGGATTACCCTGTACATCAGCGTAGGCGCTATAACAACTCTAGACAGTAAAGAAAACAGTCGATCAATATGCACCATATCAGTGGGAATGGAATTCCGTCCTGCAGGTAACCACTATTTAACCTCATCATCACATATTGGCCGCAGTCAGCATCCGCAATCAGAGTTTCTTTCATCATTATACAATTCACTAAATTAATGATTCGTCAATGTCGTATACATATTCCGGCAAAAATTGCGTTACATAAAGCACCCGAACTCTCTACGCAATAACCTAGTCATTATGACCTTCAAAAATTCAAGACCAGCATCATCAGTATCTCTATTTTTCCCTCCCTGATTCTCCCTCGCTCGCACTGAGTGCAGACATATCAAAGATGTCCATAAACCCTTGATATCCTTGGCACAAGGGTCAACAATTATGGCCACATTTGACCGATGATTTCCAATTTGAACGAAATACAATCGTAAATCTGTTTTATGTATAACAATCTTTCACAGATATTCTCAGACTGGCCAGCTTATATTTCTCGATGTCACATCTAAAAATGTTTTAAGCAAAACAAAAAACAAACGAACACTCGGCTAGAAAGATCGCTGACAACTTTATAAATAGACAACGACAAAGCCCATCTATGAGTACCTATTCAGCGTAATTATTTAATCAATGCCTCCCATCTCATATATCGGTAATTGAATTTCTCGATATAAATTGGATCTAGTACACTTATTAATAAACTCTAACGACAACCGACCTACTACGGATGGATAACAATGACATCATTGATGTAACTTCAAAAAATGTGTTTTATCTTTGGACCAGCTCCCCATAATCTTCCATGAACAAAAAAAAATTAATTGATCAAAAGAAAGCGAAATATGGGCACGAAACACATTGATCTCTTTCATCGCAAATACAATTTATGAGCAATCTATTGTCATCCGCAGATACATATGGTATAAGAGTATGAGTTCGACGATGTATTAATTATACGCATGTAACATACGTACAAGCATGCATAATTTAATCAACAAGTTACAGATACCACACGCCACTATCATTTATTTCGTGGAGTTCAGCTTAAATTAACAGAGAATACGCAAAGCTGAAAAACTTCACTGCTACACTTGACTACATTTGCACTCGTATCTACATAAGACTGGTGTAGATTAGTTAATACGTAAGCTTTTATTCAGGTAACCTCTGTGTATAGCTACGCACTTTCACATTACACACCATCAAAGGTACCAGTTAAACTATACTCGTAGTTTCCCACGGCAATACACGAGAAGCATTCGTACTCGTAAGCCTTACCAACTGGTTTCCGGCAATATAACTCAGGCTTGAAACGCATGCCGCCACACGAAATAGCCTTGGCTGTTTCAGGTTCATGACGTAATTTCCAACGAATACGAATCAAAAATACCTCATTAGCTGTATCGGAACGAGTATGAATGTATCCGTGAACTCTTAGATGATTTGCAGGCCCTTTAAGCCCTTATAGAGATGATACCATACAACAATCTAGTCTTAGTTTAGACTGATTAGGAAGGATCAAGTTCATCCACGATAAGTTTGAGTCTGCAATTTCCCAAAAATTGGCTATCAGTCTATATTTCAACTGGACTTATGCACTAATGGATAGAGATATATTATAGAGAGGAAACTCAGAGACTGGTTTCAAAATTATAGAGATGAGTAAGTCTTTCTAATTCAAAACACCACTGTGCGCCGATCTTGAACGAATGCTTAGGAATGTCACAGTATAATCAGATTACAAAGGCTCTTTCAAATTTTTGAAATAAATTAGTAATTGGTATTCAAAACCTTTTTTTGTGTCGTGCTCATTTGCATAAGTGAATTATAAGAATTATATTCGCATCCGTATCTTTGAGTTCTTTTTAACTTTTATTTCTAATACAATTATATTTGTTACAAATAATACAAAGTATACCTACATCGTATGGTCTTTGGCCTTGCAGTGATCAGCTCAACTACTCCAGATAGTGTCTGTCCAGCATAGTATACACCAAGAGGATTGTTGTCAAACGTTACAGTGCATTTACTTGCCATTTTCACATATGCACTCGTATGTAACACAACTACAACAAATTATCAGTGGAAAATGAAAATAAATAATTTATATTAAAATGAAACAAAAATTCAAGGCTGTGTCAGGTCTATTTTTATGTGAAAATACAACAGACCATCTAAACTCAATGGAACGAACTGAAATCGCGTCGCACTAGAGTAGTAGCCCGGTAAAACTGATCCAAACAATATGAAGCCAGAAGTCGACGGGTACTTGTTCAGCGTTATTTTATCTTTTCCACGGTAGAATACATAGTGTGAGATACATTCGAGGGTTCGTCTGAATTCGAGAAATCAAGCGTGAATGTGTGTACCTATCTAGATACATATTATATGCGCAGAGTGAAATGAATGAATTCAAAAAGCACGTTTCAAGTCGGTTAGTAGGAAATAAAAAAAAATTAAAGCAACTTTATTGAATAATGAAAATATTGACTCTTAATGCAATCACGATAGTTTCAATTATACATAGGTACCCGTACCGATAGTTATTTAAAAAACAAATGAAACTGGTCTGTTCTTATTTTTGAAAAGAGTGTGTGTGTGGTCCTATCTTGTTTGCTTTGTTGTTCTCTTGATAGAGGATGCATAGCTATACTAAGCGTGGGCGAATAAAATGGCAGTGTCATCATCTGCTGATACCTGC
Source organism: Volucella bombylans (assembly GCA_949129095.1). Classification (NCBI taxonomy): domain Eukaryota; kingdom Metazoa; phylum Arthropoda; class Insecta; order Diptera; family Syrphidae; genus Volucella; species Volucella bombylans. Next base: position 381,762,349 of record OX422140.1, on the reverse strand, counting down.
TGAATAGCTTTCTGGTAGCGTACTAAAAGTAAATAGATATCCAATCTCTGACATCATTTGACCAGCTTCGCATACTAACTAATTCATTTTTGGGACTGACTCTGCGCCAGCTGAGAGCTTCAAATCAAAGCTAGTTATGTGTAGACACAAGCCTCTGAAAGGCCACCTGCAAGTTTGATACAAACCTGGCACATCTACTGACTACTAACTGAGAGGGAATTTGTATACATATAATATACATACCTAGTACGTACGCATACTACAATACAGACTTACGAGGCATCATAAACATTTCAACCTGGGCGGTTCCTATATTTGATTCCTTTATCATCGCGAAAAGTCAGACATCAAAAACAGCAAAGGTCGTTTCGTGCCACGGCTCTCCAACCGACAAGCCACCACAATTCCACTCCGATTTAGACACTTACCCAACAGTTGTTAGATCTTTTGATTCTGATGACCGCTGTAGCTTTTTCTATTTTTGTTAAAATGTGGACCTACAGCAGATGAATCCGGGGCTTTGAATTAACTTCATCCACAGTCAGATGACAGATTTCTTATATGAGTTACTTCAACGTTTTGGGAGCTAAGATCAATAAGCATTTTGCAGCAATAGTCTGGGTGATGAAATTAATATGATGGCGATGGAATCCTTACGGAGTCAAGCGGGTTACTAGATCCGGAATATCGGCCCTTTAATCCAACGGATCTCAGAAAAGATCTGACTCTCTAGGTTAAAAATGTACTTGGGCTGACTACCTAGCCACGGAAGAGTGCTTCTGTTACGAAGCAACCAATTGCATCGGATACAAATAAATTAACTATTGAGCACATTGGAATTCGAAAAAGGATAACAAAGTTCTGATCAGTACATTGAACGTTGAGATCTTAAATACGCCACGTGCAGCAGAACAACTAGCGGAAGCTCTAAATTGCTATAAATCAGATATCAACGATATACTGAAAGCGCGGTGTTGTAAATGTTCCTGAAATGCCACGACTGATATGCTGGGCTCCACCGGAACAATCTAGTGAAAACTCTGAATCAATGAAGAATTCGGGCAAGTACATGAAGCAAAACAACGGTGCTCTACGAGCAAAGAAGGAGAAAATAACATCGGTTCTCCGGAGAAATAAGAAAGATCATGAGAAACGAGCTCTGGAGGAAGTGTAGAGGCGCTGCTCAAGAATCAATATTCGTCATTTGTTCGATCCACGTAAGGGAGACCCTCTAAACTACATAAACTATAACATTGCGTACAAAATGTTATCTGTGGTATTGTGTGTACGCCTGAACCAATTTGTCAGCGATCTGACTGGTCCAAATCAGTCCGGTTTTAGGCTGAGTAAGTCTGCATTTGACTAGAAATCCAGATCGATACGCGCTAACTTTTTATAGATTTCAGGGCCGCATATGACAATATCTAAAGAGGCGAGCTGCATGGTATACTTTAATAACTATGGAGAATGCTTTACTTACTTAGATGGCGGGATGAAATAGGACTTCAGCTAACAAACTACTCTAGCTAGCGCAATCTTTTGCCAGCTGCCTCAAGTTGCGCATACAAAGTTGGCTGAGGTTCCCTTCCACAACATTGTCCCTCTACGTTGGAGTCGAAAATTGTCCATGCCAGAAGGCTGAGTTCGAAATTGCAGTACAGTCCATACAGTCTGCTCTTCTATTCCTATTGACGCAAAGGGGTCTGAAAATTACCCCAAGAACTTTTCTTTTGAACGCTAGAGCGCATTTTTATCCTTTTTCTTCAGTACCTAAGCTTCTGCGCCGAAAAATAGAACTGGGATGATCAGTGTCTTGTATAATTTCGTTTTTTATAAGTCCGAAGAAGCAGCTATTAGCAAGAATGATATTTAGCATGATATCCGTGGTGCTGTATTCGTCGTTATAACATACCTATGGTGACGTTTCGTCTTAGCCGTTAATATTGCGTGTCCGCCTTTGTTGACAGCACATAATCGTACTTTGTTTTTTGTCTCCTCTGCTTCAATAGTCCCAAAGGCTCCATGGACAGCTCTCGCTATGTTCTTCCTATAATGTCAATGTCGTCTGCATATGCTAGTCACAGAATGGACTTTTGAAAGATGGTGGCTTTGGAGTTGGCCTTTGAGTTTTGCACAATTCTTTCAGGAATGATGTTGAAAAAAGCACATAACAACGCATCGTCTTGTTTAAGTCCTTTTCTGACATGGAGCGTGCATTCTCTATCTTCATCTTGCATAGTCGAATAAGCTTGACAGGCATGCCAAAATTGGACATGGCTCTGTACAGTTCGTCTCCATAGATTCTGTCATATGCGGCTTTGAAATGAAGATGAAGAGGTGGTTTGTATCGATTTGGAACTCCTGGTTTTTTTCCAAAATCTGCCGTGATGTAAAAATTTGATCTATGGGCGTTCCTGGCCTAAGGTCTTAGGCGTTCACATAATACGGCAGGCAGGATTTTATGTTGCGATCTTCCTTCTTTAGATCCGTCCACCCAGATTTTGGAGATGAGTTGATGTGTACTCCGCATTCAATCATCACTTGCTGCTTTAAACAGCTCGGCAGTTAATCCATCGGGTCCGGCAGTTTTTTGGTTGGGTGGATGGAAATGTTGTTTGTCTTCGTTCAGGTTGAATACTCTATTCTGCCTGACGGTGGAATCTTGTTCGTTTAACTGTCTACAGAAATAATTTTTCCAAATCCCAATACCGACTACGGTTCTACGAGTATTATGAGGTTTCCTTCTCCATCTCGCAAATTTTTGTTCGGACTTTACCACCTTGGCATGTTCGTGTTATTTTTTGGTACGAACTTTACTCTTCCTATGCCTAAGACTATGTTATTTTCTTATTCTCTAAGGTCGTTCTGTACCTCTGTCGATTTTCCACTCTATATTCGTCATCGAACTAGAGATTTCTTTGATGATTTGAAACTCAGTACGTCAGAGTCTGCCACTTAGATTACAATTATCTTCTACATTTAGTGCCGGCAGTATCGGAGTCGAGACCCTGGCGCTAACATGCTTGAAGCTCAAGTCTTGTTCCGTTAGGCTTTCTCAAACGGCGAATTCGCATCTGATTAAATGCTGCGACTGGTGTTCTTGTATCAGATATCAGTTTTTCCTCCTATTTTTACCCGATTCACCCAATCCCACTGCTTAAATATGTCTGCCTTGTAGTATTAGCGGTCTATTAAGGGTCCGAACATTCCGTGTGCAGATCTGACATGATCGTTGTCATTAATCGTCTACTAGGGTCGTCAACAGTGAATCTGTTACTATTAGCGGTCTATTAAGGGTCCGAACATTCCGTGTGCAGATCTGACGATAGTTGTCATTAATCGTCTACTAGGGTCGTCAACAGTGAATCTGTTACTATTCGATACTGTTAGCTATATATATATAGGGTTATGAGCCCTATAACGGCGTAGGCCAGCATTACGCTCCTGGTTGAGCACGCACTTGCCACTTTAACCGATGTGTGATAGGGCAATGCAAGTTATAGGACAGACCGCAGTTTCCCAAATTGACAACCACTGCAAATGAAAGACTAAACAAATTCAATTTAAACTTACGAGCGTTCGCAATTTTCAATCCAAGCAGCTTGTCTTGTGTTAGTTAGATTTGTAGCCAAAACAAATGTTGACAAATTACAAACGCTTTCAAGATCTCCAAACTAAATCTCAATTGAAACAATTTTAATAACTGTAAAATCCGCATACATTTCCGTATTCACTCTGTCCTCACTCAAGTTTGCATGCCGACCGTCTGAACGCATCCATTTCCAAATATAACAACTGTCACTTCTTTTGCACTCTCTCTCTCTCTCTTTTTCTTTAGTCCACATCAATTCACAATGCCAAAGCAAAAGACTGAATTCCTTCTTTGCCCATCAAACGAAATGTCAGTGCGATAAATTTCCTTGTGCGAGAAGTGGGTTCTGTGTCGGTCGCGACCGTAGTTTCACATTTACAATTCTCAAATCCCTTTGTCCGAGTTCAAGACGACCACCTCAGCGTAAATGAATTTCACAAGGTGAACTGAAAAGCCATAAATCGGTTTCCAAACTAAACATGACAATAGAGTGAAAGCAGGAAATGGAAAAGGAAAAAGAAAAAGATCGAGTCGAAATCAAGTTGAATAGCCCAACAAACACTTACTACAGTGGGCAAAGAATCAGCGGACAGATATGCTTCTTCCTGACAAAGAAAACCAAAATTCGCGGTATGTACTTGTGAATAGAGTGTTTTGTGACGAAAAAAAAAAATAGAAGAACTTTACCCTCTAGATCTTTCAGAATAGCGTCTAAATGTAAGAGCATAGAATTTAAGTCTTTGGTATGTAAGGCCTCTGGATTGAGGAGTCTTCGTCGTGTTTTGTTTTCCCGATTCTTATTGTTTTGATTTTGTTGGCATTGTGAATGAATCATATTTACTCTGCACTTACTGCCCACCTCCGACTACCAAACAAAATTAAATAACAATTGTCCTAATTCTTGAGGTATTTGGCGTTGCACAATTGAAAAGCACTTTCGTTCATTGCGTTGGGGTTAATAGAAATTAATTAAGATGGCATTAAGGCCCAAGATTCAGTGATGTGTTGGTATGGCGTGTCGATTCGATTATAGCGAACTCCGTGCTTGTATCCGCTGGGTGTTTTTGGAGTCTATTTTCGAAATTAAATTGATCCACATTAGCTGGTCGACCCGATTTGGGTCGGGTGAGACTTTGCTTTGTTGCCGGAAATTTGTTCGCGATACTCGTTTTCTTTTTTGCCAAATCAGGAGGAGTGAAGTCATAGTTTGCATTTTTAATTCTCTTAGACGCTGCCTGTTTCCAATTTAAAGGTCGAGGCGGTGGACTCGTCTCTCCCGGAGATCATGTACTCGGTTTTTATTATCTTGTTAGTCATGGTTGAAAGTTAAATAGGAAAATATGATAATGACAACAGTTGTTAATTTGCTCATTTGTTGGACAGGGATAGGCTTTGATGTGGAATTTGTCAATTGGCTTTTAATGTAATCATATATCTTATCAGTTGAATGTTGATTTAGATTTAGTTGAATCACATTTGCATGGAATCCAATGTGCTTATCAGCACTGCCGAGTGTTTGAAATAAAGAGATAAGTGCTATATTTTTTGGTAGACAAATGAGGGTAGAGATAGTCTGCAATATCTGCAGCAAAGATAAGAGACAACTTTCTAAATCAAGACATTACATGTGTCATATAAGTGCAAAGATTCTTTTTCGTATTTGGAACCAGTTCTTTGTATTCCTTGTATAATCCTTTTAACGAAATGTTTCAGTCCATCGAAGAAAGATGAGTAAGCACGAAAGTGATAAAGTGCCTACAGTACCAGCACTAGTACCCACCACGTCAGCGCCGAGTGCATGCAGTTTGAGGCGAGCATAGGCCGGACATTCACAGAGGTACTCGTAATGTTCCGCGGTGTCGTCATCACTTTCACATGAAGCGATGTAGGATGTTGTATCACTTATGCCCAGCGTACTTAAGTGCTAAGCACAGGCGTAGTACCCTGTTACGATGCCAGTATGCAGCCTGCAGTGTTTCTTATTGAGAGACAGCAGGAATGCCACTGACCACTTAGGGACGTTCGGACGTTCTGTCTGCCGGTAACCTGGAGAGTCATGTCATCTGCACTTGTGCTCATATGAGACTCAAATATGTTACAGATGCAAATGCTTCGCCCCCTTCATTGCTGTTTCCTAGTAAACAGTGAAATCTAACTGTCGTCCTCCAGAAGGTTACCAGCGCTGCATCCTAAATCGGTTTTGGAGTCATCCGGCTTACATTCTGGCTGAAAAAATTTCTAAGGTCGATTTCATGTTTTTTCCGCGGCAGGATTTCGTCGTTGCATCAAACGACATGCCCATAACACGAGAATCAAAAGACAGTCGGCACGCAAGGCCATCGAAGCTCCAGTGCGTGTTGTACCAAACACCACTTCTCTTTAGACCAAAGATAGCGTTGAGAGTGCAGTCCATGACATGAATATTAAAAGGAGAGAGATTCATCTAGCACAGAGTCCGGAGTGCTAGGGAAAGCCTCCATGCAGCCACGACACAAACCGTTTTTTGAAGTCGGGTAGAATTAGTAATGACTTATTTTCGGGAAATTTTGTTCAACCAGACAACACATAATATGCCCCATGTCTTGCCGACAGCTACCTTGCACTACCAGAAGGCAGACGGTGCCATAGAGGATTTGGACGCAACATGTTTATCCCATAGAAGTTTGTTATCCAAAATGACACCCAAATACTTAGCTTCTTTGGAGAATTGGATGGTGATGGCTGTAAGAAGTAAATGAGTCATCTTCATCCTTCTCGTACAGAGAACAACTCCAGTCGTGGATAACATCTAGGGCTGCATGTGCGTTAGAGCAGGCAGTCGCTAGACACGATCCAACAGACAATATAGCTACATCATACGCGTATGCTTATGTATAGACGTCTGAACTGCACCATACTAGTGGAGACAGAATCTAGGGTTGCAGGAGCAGATTTGGGATATTGAAGGTCGATCTGGAAACGAAGCAGAAATTAACCCTTCCAAGATGCAGATAGGGACGTGAGTCATACCTAGACTTAATGATCTCGAGCCGTTCTTGTTTTTCCGATTATTTTCTTTCCTTGTAAGAGTAGATTTTCCACTTTCCAGTGTCGAGTTTAAGATTCCCCTCGTAGCCCTGTTCGGGGCGGAAGAAGAGTGCGAAGTTTCAGTTCGGAGAGATTGATCGGTTTCAGTGGGTGTCACTTCCGCCGACCTGTTTCCCTTCTCCGTCGCCGCTGGGTGAGTGATGCTCTTAGCATTCCCCCCTTCGACAGCATTTTCCTTCCGCTGTGCGTTTGCTCCACTTATTTTTGTAGGGTTTTTGCGAGTAATGATTGGCTTCCATTCGAATCTTATTTTCCACACGGTTTTTTAGATTGCAGAACGGTAGTACATATACCCTCTCCCATCTTAACGTTAGCGACCTTGTTATCGGTCCTGGGTCCCTTCGTATTATAAGAAACTTGAGTTCTTTATGGCCGCTTGACTACCTATGAAAATGGGAATACCGTGCTAGTGCCATCGTTGAAGATATGGATACGGATTCCGTAATTGCCAGAGGCTCTAATTAAAACTACCTTATGTGACGTTTGTACCATAGTTTAGGTGGAATATTAACAACGTCGGTAACTTGTCCTGTGTCAGCCCTTTACTATCAAAATAGAGGAACACCTCTGAAGAAAGAAATGCGTTAAAGCGTGCGGATCGAACGTTCCCTTCACCTATTCGATTCACTTTCACTTCGAATCGGTATTCTGCTATACGGCGGGTGAACTGCCTTACCGTTTTCTATTTCAAAGTTTCGAAGGTTTAAACGTCACCCGTTTGGAAATTTAAGTGTCATTTCAACTGTGTAATTTGTGTGGAAAGAAAAACAAATATGGATAGGCAGCACTTTATTTCTATTTTGACTCGGAAACAAGAGATTCTAGTGAAGTGAATCATTTTTATGAGGACATTCGATTCGTGAGTATAGTGGAATACCGAATTGCGTTACCGGCAAGTGAGTGTTTCACTTCGACGGATAGCAGGATCGGAAAACTTATATTTGACATAAACATTCCTTCCGGCGTATAGCAGAATAGAGCTGATAGTTGGGGTAGTGAACTCGGGAAGTTATCGAACAACCTGATCATTGCTCTTGCAATATCCCTTTGGGTCAGCTTAGTAATAACATTTTTCCCTATTATTATGTTTGCCCTATTGAACTGGATATTATTTAATAGAATTGCATGTACTCAGATTCGGTTGCTATGTACAAACGAAGACAACCCTTAAATACTTTCCAACAATCTCACCTTCAAACAGATTCTCTTTGTAAAGACAAAAACATTTCAAGGAGTAAGTGCCTGCCTGCGCTGTCTAACGATCAAATGGATTGAAGTCACAATGTAAGAGTTTGTTAATGAACTCCAACTTTGCAACTGATCTGTACAGGTTTAAGTCGCCTGCGTGAGCTACGGTTCGACAAGATTGCTTGTAGATTTTGAACATGATCCACAAATCTAGTATACCTTGTTGCAGATCGTTTTTAATGGGAAATGTTCCAGCAGAAATCACATTGCCTGTCTTTACGATGAAATGTTTCCTAGTGAGCATATTCCAAAGAGTATATAAGTCAATCAGGCAGGATCTCATACACTGGTTCTTGCTTTTGTTGATTGGATATCAGATAGCAGTTTACACGCGGCTGGAAAAAGATCAAGCTGCGAAACCGAATTGGTTATCCTGACGACCCACTTAGTCAGAACTCTATTACAACCGGATTCATTGCTAATGTGCGGGAGACTTATTGACCGACGATTCGCTGGTTGGGTAATGGGCATTATTCATTTCATTATTATTCAGAGTGGTGTAAATATCCACCACATCTAGTGACAGATGCTTCTTTGAAGCTTTGACAACATGTATTTGGGTTTGCCCTTTTTTACTTGTTCTTTACGGCCAACTCGTTTCCCCTGCTCTTCAATTGCCGTAAAAGCCTCTATGATGGCGTTTTGGAAGCGACCGATGATGTCGATGTCGTCTGCGTTACCCAGCAGCTGGACAGATTTATGGAAAATAGTGCTTTCCGTGGAGAATCCTTCTAGATTAGAGAAACCTCATGACAGTACATCATATACATCTTTGGAATAGCGGATAAACCGCTTGTTTTCAAATGTCACGCGGCATAACTCTGGACAAGTTTTGTCGAGACCCTGAATTTTTCCAAAACCTCTATTCGTGGTTTGACGCATGTCGAATTTTCGAAGAAATCATGTCTGAGACGTTGCATTTGCGTGGCACCCTTTGGGCCACAATGGCTGGGTTGCCCAAATCGCCACCAATACAAAGTATCCCGACACCTTCATCTGCGCTTCTCGCGATAAAACCTTCATTGTCCCGCGTAGAGGACAACAACTACAGTTTCCCACAGAAGCATTTGTAGGGACTCTCGCACTTTATCACGTTGGTCTCTCATCCAATGGTAACTATGCACTGTCTGGATCCTGGGATAAGACTCTCCGTCTCTGAAATCTGGCCTCTGGCAAGACCACCCGTCGCTTTCAAAACCACACCAAGGACGTCCTCTCTGTCGCCTTCTCTACTGACAACCGTCAAATCTTCTGCAGCTCCAGTGACAAGAGCATCAAGTTGTGGAACACTTTGACCGAGTGCAAGTGCTCCATCCATGCATTCGTTTCTTACCAAACAACTCGCATCCAATCATCGTCTCGTGCTGTTGGGATCAAGGTGTAGAACTTGGCCAATTGCAAGTTAAAGATCAACCACCAGTGCACTATGCCGGAGACAAGAACGCCAAGGCTGTCTTGTGAGATCGTAATGACGGCAAGATTTTGTACACTTTGGAACACAACGACAACATCAATGCTTTGTGCTTCTCACCAAAACGCTACTGGTTGTAGGGACTTAGCATGCAAAAAGACCGTCGAGGAAGTTCACCCAGAGGTTGTTTCACAGACATGAAAGACCACAGTCCTTGTCACTCGCCTGGTCCACCGATGGACAGACTTTATTTACTGGCTACTCTGACAACACCATCCGTGTATTGCAAGTGTCGGTCTCTACTCACTAAGTAGTCGACACGAGGGATCAGCAGGGCAAGATTCCCTTTTTGATTTGTATTACGCCGTTTGTTTATCATATAAGCAAATAAAAAAGATCAACAGAAAATTTACCATGGTCTTCTAGAGCTGAAGATGATGAAGGCTATGATATGCGCCTTTGAAGCGGCTGAACAAATGGTGAGTATCGACTTGAAAATCGTTGGTTTTTTCCAGGATTTGTCTTATTGCGAAAATTTGATTGATCGACGATTTACCTGGGCGGAAGCCGCACTGTACCCTACCAAAATATGTATTACATTTATATTTGTCTTGTTGCTCTTCAGCTTTTTGATTGCTGAGCCAACCTCTTCTATACTGGGAGAAGGGATGGCTTCACCATTGACTGGAAGCGCGTTCGCCTATGTCCTATCACTCTCGCTACGTAATGCCCATTAAATAGCTAATGCAAGATTTGCGTAAACACACCTAATATCACTTTTTCGAACAGCTTGCGTTCTTGCAAGTAGGTTTGCAAAGTAGGTTTTTCTTGTTCGACTATCCAACTCTGAATTTGGCTGCAATAAGGAATTCTGAATGCTTCTCATATTCAGAAAGCTGGCTGCGTGTCTCGTATCTATAAGCACGTTGTCAATTTGGTTGGCGATTCCACATCAATCTTCTCGTAAGATAGACTGTAATAGTCACGCAATGGTCGCTTATAGTAACTGCAATGACTGTAAATGGTATCGGATTTGAGTGGCAGTTTGAAGTAAAGTGTGAAGTGATTTTTCTGTTGATGGTGCCAATTGCCAATAGTGTCGTGGACAATCCAAAAATCGACTTGCCATAGTTCTAAGCAGATAAAATCTCTATAAGTGTTTGCAATGAGTTTACTAACACTTCGCTTAAGGTTGGTAAGAGTTCCCATCCATCGTCTGCGTGTGTAATTACTTTAACTCTTCGGTCTTTCGATTTTCATTAATGACGAGGGCTCATAGTAAATGGTCTCTCCTTGTGGTGTGCCTCTGGGGGCAGCCATCACGTAAGCTGACGGCTCACACTTTCCTAATAGTTCCTGTATGTTAGTTAGTATGTTCGTTTAATTTCGCAGAAAACATTTTAAATTAATATACCAAGTAGCAACAAATATAATAATAATTTGCTTGTCTTGTATTTGTTTTTTTGTTTATTTTGTTTTTACTGTAATTTTAGCAATTCACCTGCAAGTGTGCGCAAAAGGAAAATGCAAATGGATGGATATGTTTCACAAGGACATCTATGGCAACAGAAACCCGCGTCACGTTTTCTACACTGGCAAAGAAGAATTTCTTAATGACACAGTTAATGTTCCATATGTTCCTGCGCGAGGTATCGAACTATCACCAGGCGAATTGAGTATGGACTTTACTTATGATCTCCCTAAGCATCTGCCTTCATCTTTCAAAGGAAACTTTGGTTCCATTAAATATAAACTTAAAGTTTTCATTCGAAAGCCATGGGCATTCGATGAGAGATATACGATCCCCTTGAAAGTCGTAAGGTATGTAAATAGCCCACCAATTAGACCCCAACCTCAGATATGCCAGACAACACGTAATATCAGCGTTTTTGCCAGTGGTCCCATATCTCTAGTCGCTGAGCTTCCCAGTGGTTTTGTCATACAAAATAAAAGTGTAACACTTCATGTATCAGTTGATAATCGAAGTGGCGTCCATGTGGATAAACTTCGATTTAGTATTGTGCAGAGAATTTGCTATCACAGTATGAAACCATTGCCGAATTTAAAAGTCGACGATATGATCGTATTTACGAAAGAGACAGGTGGGGTTGAAAAGAAATCGGAACGTTCATTTGCACATGAACTGCTAATACCGGCTTGTCCGCCTACGGACGCAACTGCGATATTAGACTTTGTATACATACTTAACGTTGAAGCTATACTGCCGGCTTTCTATAAGAACATCCTTGTTTCACTACCAATTGAAGTGTACACGGGAGATGGCAATCATGCACCATGTATTCCTGGGGAAGCTTTTCCCGTTTGCAATTTGAGTTCTTTTGAGGGTAACACAAGCACCAGTAGTCCGTCACACTCGCAAATGCATAATGAGAGTGAAAGTAGTTCATTATATTCAACAACATCTGAATCATCAACAACGACACTAAGTCCAGCACCAAGAACGAGTGAACATGGAACCCTGAATAGAGGATCATCTAGAAGTAGTTTTCGCGATTCCATGGCATATCCACCCGTGCCCGGACAAATGTCAGAAATTCATTGTGAAATCCCACCAGAAACGTACCCCATGTTAGCTGAATTAGTTAATGAGATTCATGCACCGCCGCCGATGAATAATTCTTACCCACCACCGAATATACGCACATTACCGCACTACTTGCAATCGTCTGTTCGTTACGAAGTACAAGCAAGATATCCAATTCATGAATTACGTAAGTGTTCAAAGCATTACCAAGTGTCTAATTGCGATGTTTAAAGTTGTTTTTTTTTTTTTGTTTTTTCATTTTAGCACCATCGTACGAGGAATTGTTTGGCACAGCACCTTCGAGCCCACCATCAGCGCCAACTCCTGAAGCATCTGTTTAATGGTTCCTCTGAAGAATGCTGACCATTTCTTTAGAATATAATCCATGACCCTAATACATGACTATGTAGTTACAAAATTTATTTTGTAATTAATCGGCTTAAGCAATTAATTGTAAAATAATTTCTATTGACTCAAAAGCAATTTAACAAATTCGAATTCATAAAGTGACGACACACAAATCTAAGGCAAATGTCTAATATTTATATTTGCAATGTTAATCGAAACTTTTTTTTCTGTAATTAATTATTATTTATTTTGCGTCCACAACAGTAACTAATATTTTTTGTAACTTTTTTTAGTATATTCTTTCGATATCGTAGAGCACAATGTAGTTACGTATTGTTGTAAGAAAACAGTTAATTTTCTTAAAATAGGATATACATATGTATGATTTTTTTTTATAAATTAAATTAAATATACCCACATTGTTATATGTTATTCACATAACACAAATTAGTGTTTGGATTTTCACTTAATTCATCAGCTAACAACCTAATTTTGTTTTGTAAGTGTGTTCTAGGCATCGAGTCCTGTGTCTCCTTTTCCTGCTCCGTTGTTTATGTTACTATATAATCATCACATTTAAATGAGGAACTGTTGAACTGTTGATGTATAAAAAATGACAAAATCGTTGTTACAACGGCTAGACAGATTTGGTGTTGTATACGACAATTGTCTCTCGTGTGTTTCCACACAACTGACCTTTGTACTGATATTGTATGGTAGTATGCTGCCATTGAGCAGACTTGTAAAAGAATGTGAATTCACTGTATGTTATTTGAAGTCAGCAGTGAATTCACATAAACTCTTTTCAAGTCTATGAATTCAACGGATATAATTTGAATTCATTTGAGTTTAGTTGACACAAAATGTATTTATTTATCAAAGAGCTGGTGAAATGTTTATTTTCATTGCTATTTGTAGTAATGTACAATATGTGGGTGCGAGTGAAGGGGGAAATCAAAAATAACACACACTTTTTTAAAATTCAGTTAGTAATGTTTGTTCAAAGAGGTTTAGAAGTATTTAACCCTCCGATTAGCGAGAAGGTTCCTAGGGACTTTTTGATTTTTTGAATGCTCACAAATCTTTTTATACAAGTGCTAGAAGCCTGATGCTTACTGTATTCTATAAAAAAGGCAATGCTGAAGCGATTAAAACTAATTCCGAAACGATGCGTGCAGTACATTTCGAGTTTTTTATTTATTTTGAAGACATTTAGTAAGGTAATTAGCGACAAGGTCCCTAGGGACCTGTGTGTAATGTAGAGAATGGATTATGGAAAATAAGGGTGAAGACACATATAACATATACAGTGATGTGCAAAATAATAGGGACATCCATTGGAATATTTGAAAATGCAAAAAAACTGAAAACCTTTTTGTTTTCATGAAACGTAATAATATTTTATTATTTGGTCTCAATGTCAAATAATAAATTTATACATAAAATGGCCTAAAATCCATACATAAAATGGAAAAGGGAAAGAAAAACTTTTAAGTCCTCTCAAAATGGCTGTGCAAAAAAATAAGGACAACTATCAGTTCTTGAAGTTACATTCTTCGAATGTAAACTGAAACAACAAAATTAATTTTATAAGATAAGAAATTAATTATTTTATCACATAGCTACATACTTCAGTATTTCGTTGAATAGCCCTTGTTTTTTATAACAGCCAAGCAACGTCGCGGCATCGAATCTACGAGCTTCCAACGCAGCCTTAACGAATGTCCACAAATCATTATTATTGGACGCTTTTACGCCCCTTAATGCCACTTTGACCTCTCGCCACAGGTTTTCAATCGGGTTTAAGTCTGGTGATTGAGAAGGCCAGCTTAAAACATTAAGGTTGTTTTCTGAAAACTATTCTTTTGCACGCTTCGATGAGTGTTTAGGATCATTATCCTGTTGGAACACCATATTGTCCGCATAGGGTAGCATGATATTCCTTAGTATTTCGACGTACGACACTGCTGTAATATCTACACGTTGGTAGGAAAAACACCCCCATACCATGATGCAGCCCCCACCATGTTTGAACGTCTTGATTGTGTATTTGTTGCAGTATGCGGAATTGGGCGGTCTACGCACTTGCGAACTGCAGCGATCTGTGTTAAATAAATTAACTTTGGTCTCATCAGTCCAAAGGATATTGCGTCATTTGCTTTCAGGCCAGCCTGAATGTTCCTCTGCAAAAAGCAACCTTTCAGCAACATTCTTCTTCGCCAGCAGCGGTACTTTCCTCGCGCTTCTTGCTTTCAGATTGTTCGCTATAAGCATCCTGCGCATAGTAAAGGTGTCGAAATCCAGGTTAAATTCTTTTTTCAATGCGCTGGATGACGCAAAGGGGTTCTTTTTTATATAGCGCAATATCCTTTTTTGAGAGAGGGAGACATTTTAGGTTTTCGCCCGCGAGTTTCTGCCGTAGATTGGCACTTAAAGGCATTTTCCACAATTGTCTTTGAACAGTCAACAATTTTAGCAATTTTTCGGTAAGTCATACCGTTGTTATGGAAATTCTTAATCTGCTTCCTGTCCTCAGCGCTAAAATGCTGTTTTCGACCCATTTTTAATCACAATTTCTATTAAAATCATAAGTTTTATAATGTTCCGTGAAAATAAACTCTAATCTTACGAGGGCGGGTCAATAAGTCCGTGACTTTTGGAATAAAACACAGATTTTTTGATAAAAAAATAATTTTATTTTTCAACGTAGTCTCCCTTGAGCTCTATACACTTTGTCCAACGCTTCTCCAATTTTTTTATCCCTTCCAAAAAAAATGATTTGTCGAGGTCCTCAAAATAGGCTTTTGTTTGCGAGATGACTTCATCATTGGAGTCAAATCTTTTTCCACCAAGCCATTTCTTCAGGTTTGGGAACAAGAAGTAGTCGCTCGGAGCCAAATCTGGAGAATAGGGTGGATGAGGGAGCAATTCATAGCCCAATTCATGGATTTTTGCCATGGCAACTGCACATGTGTGCACCCTTGCATTGTCTTGGTGGAAAATAACTTTTTTCTTGGCCAAATGAGGTCGGTTTTTTTTCAAATCGTCATTGAATCGGTCCAATAAGTTGGCATAATATTCCCCATTGATTGTTCTTCCCTTTTGAAGGTAGTCAATGTGGATTATCCCGCGTGCATCCCAAAAAACAGTCGCCATAACTTTATTGGCTGACAAACCCACCTTGGCCTTCTTTAGCGCCGATTCACCCTTAGAAACCCACTGTTTTGACTGTTGTTTGTTCTCTGGTGTGTTGTGATGGATCCATGTTTCGTCCACGGTTACAAAACGGCTCAAAAATTCCTCCATATTGCGATTAAACAACGCCAAACCTTCCTGTGAAGTGAAGCACACGAAATTCACTTTTTTCCATTTTCTCCTCAAATTAATGAGTAGTCTGATAAAAATAGCTGTCAAACACAAACTAACTGACGCAACAAGGAGTCAACTGACAGATGCCTGTTGACAGGAGCAGTGTTGCTGTTTCAGTAAAGAGGTCAGAAATTCAAAAAGTCATGGACTTATTGACCCGCCCTCGTACCTATTTAATTCAAAAATGTAAAACTAAAAACAATGAATTATTAATTAAAGGGTTATTCTTACAGGGGCCCTTATTATTTTTCACAGCCAAAACCGGCCGCACTTCGCAAACTAACGACACAATTTGGAATGCATGATCAATATTTGGGTATAGAGAACTGCACTTTGATTTACAAATACCAAAGCTTAAGATCCTGTTAGTTTTTATTTCTTCACTCAACGTTGAGAGAAATTGGAAGCTTTTAAAGCATTGGCGTATAAGAGTCCTTATTATTTCGCACATCACTGTACATATGAATTGGGCAAGAAAATAATTTTTCTATGATCCTTCTTCATATACCATCCTTGTCTATGTGGTATGACCAATAAAATGAGGGAGGGAAAAGGTTGCAATAACGCGGTTTGTGCTCAACACTCAGCACTTTTACATCGGTAACAAACCTGCCCGGCTGCACTAGCTACACAGACAAAATAAATATGTAAATATTATAAATAACCTTACCTATAAATTTCTTGTTTATTTTCTGTTATTTCTCTCTATAATATACATTTTCGGATTAAAAACAACTATAAGTTAATAAACAAAGCCATCAGGCACAACTGCACTGCTAATGATAATACCGTACATTTCGTACCGTACCGTACAACGTTATCGAAACTGTCGATAATCGGAGAGTTAAAGAAAAACAAATCCAAGTATTTAATTTGCAAAATTCCAGGTTTTATGTGAGAGTTAACTGTTAACGAAGTAGCCGTTACAAAGTTGTTTACTCAGTTGCAATCTAACGTGAGTGATTAACGAGGTACGTTGTAATACTCGTATATCAAATGGATACAGAAAGTGAATTTTCGTCGGACGATTTTGTTTATGATCCAAATTTTGAACCAGACAATACCCCTCGTAGTTCAAAACGTATTTATTGTGAAGTGGAAGAAGACTCATCACAAAATAAAAGGGCGAAATTGCTAAACGTAGAAGACGAACCTCAATGTTCGACATCGTTAAATGATTTTTATGGTGAAAACATTATTTTTGGTGGACAATTTTTAAAAAGGTATGTAGGTGCACAATATCGAACAAATATTGTATTCTTAGAACTTTTTAGCTTTGAGTTTTGATGGATTTTGAAAATAACCAATTTTAACCCATTACGTTGAAATCGAGTTTAAATAGTTTACAATGTAGCCTCTTGTCAGTAAATTGCTTTCTTTATGTATTGTAGCTTAATAGCACAGAATTTCAACAGAAAAGAAATGGGATTTTGGTTGAATGCTGCATCTGGAAAGCAACTTTAAAAGCGTCAAAACAAGTAGCATCCAATTTAATCATACATTTAAAGATCAAACATTCTGCTTCAAATCAGACATACCTCGATTTGAAACGCGCAACTACCAAACCTAAACGATCAAAGCAAAACCAATTCGAAAAACTGATTATTCAGTTCATTGCTAATAACACCTTGCCTGTGTCTTTGATACTTATTGATGGATATTATTCCTCTATGTGCAAATATTTGGAAATTCAGCTGTCAAAGCAAAAGTATATGTGCACAACAGCAGATATTTGGTCAACTAAACACCGAAGTTTCTTTGGATATACATACTTGCCACTGGGTTGATGATACAATCATGCAGGTGTATAAAAAATTTGGTTTGTACTCCAACAATGTAATGGCAACTGTTACTGATAACGGATCATATCTGGTCAAAGCTTTCAGAGAGTTTGGTATTGCATCTCAAGATTGCTGGCCTCGTTCTGAAGATGATATTGAGGTGAAAGAACTCGAGTGTCAAAATAATGTTTTTGAAAAATCATTGCCAAAACATATACGATGCGTGACTCATACCTTGAACTTGTTAGCATCTACTGATTTTATTGGTTTTAAAAGACCAGTCAATTTATAACAAACATGAAAAGGTAGGTGCTTCTATTTTATTAAATATGTTTCAGTGTTTCATTCGAACTTGCTTTATTTTTTAAAGATAATGCAAAAATGTCAAGTTTGTGGTGTCAAGTTCGGAGCAAATTTTATCAATTTTAGGTCAACAATTGAAGTATCCTTCTGCGACTAGGTGGAACTCCTTATATAATTCAATTAAAGACATGCTATTTCATAGGATTACAAATAATTTTTGAACAGGAAATAGACTATTTAAATGATTTCATCGAGTTGCTAAAGTCGATTTCGGAATTAATTGACTTTCTGCAACGGGAAAATGGGATGGTATACGGTTACCTTATTCCTACTTTGGCAACCTCATGCCATTGTCAACAAATTAGAAGACGCGCTCTTCAATATAACACACCATTACCTTCTTCAGCCGCCGTGGAAAGATTGTTTTCTTTTGCAACACCCCCGGGCGAGGAGCGCTTTTAAACATAGAATTGAATTCATTTATGGAAGTCAATTGAATTCATGTAATTTGACTTGAATTCAGCAGTGAATTCACTTTAAATTAGTTGAAGTCAGTGATTTCAACTTTAAGTCAGTTGAAGTCAGTGACCTTAACAGAACTTATTTGAATTCATTTAAAGTAAGTGGGTTCTTATCACAACATTATTTGGTTATAAATACAAATAAAAGTAGAAAAAATGACAATAAGCGAGACTTCTCATTAATCATAACAACGTTAATATTGTGATAACCACTCAAATGTGAGCAGCAACATCTAGCAGAAAATGTCGAAACTCGAAGGTTTCGATACTGGATTAGCAACTGGAGAGTAGAATCGAATTTTCTAGCAAATTGGAAATTGTATGGGACGCTGGATGGCGAGGATTGTTCTCGAAGTATGTCATTCGAGTATACGAGTAAATACCAGCATCGCCAAGGTATGCAAGTTCAGTTCAAAAGTGAAATCTGAAGTGTTAATTAGGAGAAGTGATTAAGTGGTTTAAGTAAAAGATAAGAAAAGTATAAGCGGTTGAGAAATTGGATTGTACTGAGAGAAACAATTAAATAGTGAATTGTAACTGTACTGAATAAAGCAATTTCCATTGAAAAGAATAAGTTCTATCATTTGTACCCACACAAAGATTTTATATTGGTGTCAGAAGTGGGATAGGACTTATTGTGTGTAAGAAAAAATAGTGTTTTTTTTTTTGACTATTTGAAAAAGCTAGAATGGGTCGAAAACTATTGCAGTTGACCCTCGTCCAACTCAAATCCGAGTTGAACAAGAGAAGCCTCAGCGCCAGTGGAGGAAAAAGTGACCTGGTGCTCCGACTTCAGGAGGCTTTGAACAACGAGGGACATGATCCTGATGCATACTCGTTTGATGTTGACGAGGATGAACAGACAAGTACCGGCAGTGACATGGCTCCGATGATGCAACTCCTCTTATTAGAAATGGACGAACAAAAGAATAGCCTCGAACAAAAGCTGGAAGAACAAAAGAATAGCCTCGAACAAAAATTCGACGAACAAACCAACAATCTCCACGGTCTTCAATAGAAAATGGAAGAAAAAAACATTCTCCAGAAAAAGTTCGAAGAAATCGATGACAAATTTGAAAGAATAGAGAAGAACGTTGATGAAAAATTTGATACAATAGAGAAGAATGTTGGCGAAAAATTCGAAGAAATGGACAGCAAAGTTCAGCAACTGGCAAAAGAGCTCGACACAGTGCGAAAACAGAAACTGCGAGCATGTTCTTTAAGCGGTCCAAGGAGAAAAGATTTGAAGCCTCCCTCATTCATGGTCTACTTATAAGAAGCAGTTTGAAATAGCTGCCTGTGCAAACGACTGGGACAATGAGGAAAAGTGCTTTGCCCTAACAATGGCCTTGCACGGTCCTGCAGCAGAATTGTTGCAAACAGTAAACATCGAAAAGCATAAAGATTATGTGACTTTAGTGCAGGCTATAGAGAAACGGTTTGGGGACAGCCACATGCAGGAGGTCTACAAGGTCCAATTGCAAAGCCGAACGCAGCAACGAGGAGAAACACTTCAGCAGCTCCAAGCAGACGTGAGTAGACTGGCACATCTGTCATACCCCACCGCAGGCCAGGAAATTATCGACGAAATGGCAAAAGATGCATTTATCAGGGGAATTGCAGATTCGAAGCTACAGTCAACAGTAAGGATGGCCGGGAAAAGAACCCTTGCTGAAGCACTTGCCTTCGCTCTGGCGATGGAAGCAGCCAATCAGGCTTCCAGGGGAACACATTTCGTCAGGGAAGTAGCATCTGTCGAATGCTCCTGCACAAGAATTAGTGCCGAGGAACGAGATACTCGACGGGATAGACGAATAATGTGCTGCTGGAATTGCAATAAAATAGGACACCTTCAAAGGCAGTGTAAAGAACCGGTGCGACGAAAAGACTGCCCTCACTGTGGTGACAAGCAAATAGAGGAAAAAACCCGCAAAAACAGCTATTAGGAAGCCGGTCAACCTTCCCGAAGCCATCAGTCGGGAAATGCTTAAGCACCAAGTTCGCGGAGCAGAAGTTGGTAGCAGGAGTCGACGGCCCCAGGACCATCATCCAAGTCTCGCTGGCAAAACGATGCAACGAAAGCCTTCTAGTAGAAGTAGTCAGTGGAAAAGAAAAATAGATGGCAACAATAGACACCGGTGCCACGGCCTCAATTATCAGCAGGAATCTTGTGCAGAAGTCTTGGCTGCATAACACTAGCAGTTGCAGCTTGCGAACAGCTACAGGAGCAACGATTAAGGTATATGGTGAAGTCCGCATAAAAATCCAAGTGGCCGGAATAACATTCAGTCACGCGTTTCTGGTAGCTGACATATGTGACGAGTGCATCATTGGTACAGACTTCATGAGAGAACATGGACTTGTAGTCGACTTGGGGGCACAAACCCTGAAATACGGAAACATGGAGATACCAATGATATACGGAAACGCCAATACCACAGTCTCAAATGTCGTCATCTGCAGCAATCAGAGTCTAGAGCCTTCGTCAGAAGCAATTTTGTGGGCAAAAGTGGAATGTGGGCCTGGTAGCCACCGATTCTATTTGATGGAGCCAGAAAAGAGAAGAGACTTCATGGTGGGGAAGACCTTAGTGGAGCCAAAGAACAACATGGTCCCTGTAAGGATTCTAAATCCAAAGACATTCAGTGTAAAGGGGTGAAAAAGGGGGAGATAGTGGGAAAATGCGTACCTGTTGAGGCTATATCGACCACAACGGAAAAAAAGGGTGCAACACCGGTCACAACAGTTCAGAGCATAAAAATCAAGAACAAAATCGAATGCTCCTGCACAATATCAAGAGCAACTATTTGGCTTTCGCCAGATTGATGTACGCTTTCTCCACCTCAGGCTTCTGAGGACAATGCCCTAGCGGTTCACGCTCGTCGTCATCAACAGAAAAAAAAACATTACGTTAACAACAAATGGATTTTTTAAAAGTGCGCGCAAATTAATAGCGCAAACGGAGGGAAGAAATTAAGATGAGTTCGATATTTTGGGGAAGAGATCGCTGAATATTTTAGGGATGGAAGTAGTGCAGTGTCTGATTGCAGAGATTATAATAACAGACGGAGCTGTATTTGAATCAGAGCTATCAGCAAAATCCTCAAACATAAAATTAAATTGAAAACAAATGTTTATTAAATACATTTCTTTATTATGCCTCCACTGTTTGTTAACTAATATACTGAGGAGCAAAACTGTTGCTCTTTGCCCAAAATTTCCATTTACGTTCAGTTAATTTTTCTCTATGCATACAAGTAAGAAATTGTTTTGTCTTTAGGAAAATGCATCTTTGTTTTCTTCTTATCAACATTTACCGTTAATTATTCTTATTTGTTTTACGAAAGAAAGGGAGCTAGAAAACAAAGTCTAACCGCAACAATTTTGCACCACTACTGTAATCATTCTCGAAAAAGTTCGTGATAGTGTTATTGATAGTGATAGTTGAATCATTCTGCATACATATGTAGTTGCTTTCTTGTTTTTTGTGACAATAAGATAAAAGGAGCTCAGTGAAAATTAATAAAATAATTAAGCTTCTTACATATAATAAGTCAATTATATAATCGTACGGTTATACGTACGTCACATTGCGAAGAAAGTCTGTGGTGCGAACGCAGTTACCCCAAAAGAGGCTATGAATGAACTTAATGTTAACGCCAGCATCTGGGCAGCTCATCGTGGCCTTAAACGAATTGGTCTGAATACTGGAGAAAAGCAAAAGAAGCCGCCTCTGTCGAAAAATGATATAAAGAAGAAATAAGTTAAATCAAATGGTGTTCATGCATCTCTTTTAAAGGAAAACAAGTATTCAAAACAGGTCATAGGAGACAAAGATTTGATGTTTCCAGTTGGATGGAAGTTCATTCTGATGCACTCAACCCAAATCAGAACATTCCCACTGTTAAGAATGGTGGAAGTTCTGTAATGGTGTGGGGATGTATTACTAGGAAAGGAGTAAGATCATTGTTATGTTTCAGCAGCTGTCAAAGTTACCAATGACACACAGCTCTCAAAGTATTCAGTAAGGTTTGCCATTTCATGTGAAAATTGTTAAAAAATATCGAAACTCCCGCTCAGTTGTAAATACGCAACGTGAATTTCGTCGTGAGGGCGGTCATAATCATGGTTTCAGTGTGCAGGCTATTCGTCGTACCGTGGAAAATTTTGAGCGTGAGTACACTCTTTTGGATCTTAAGCCACCAACCAGATAGAGATTAATGCAAAATGAAGAAAACATAGCAATGAAGAAATGTTGATTCGGCACCGAGGCGATCAGCCGAATTGGGCATCGCCAGAGAGTCAACCCGGCTTATTTTGCGGTTAGATTTGGACTTAGAAGATTGTGCTGATGCAATAATTGAAGCCGGATGACCACGAAGCTCATTTTTGGCTCAGCAGCTATGTTAACAAGCAAAATTGCAGTTATTGGAGCGAACAATAGTATCAACGCATCCACAAAGATTGACAGTTTGGTGCGGTTTATGGCATCTCGGCATCTTTGGACCTTATTTCTTTCGACATGAGGAAGGAGACACCATTACCGTCAATGGCATCAGATATAGAGCAATGTTAACCGACGTTTTGTGATCAGAACTTGACAACATCGATATATCTGAGCTGTTGTTCCAAAAAAAGGCGCTGCATGCCATACAAGGACGCAACGCTCTAAGTTGTGAAGGAGAAATTTGGGTCATCTCACGGTGAACGCTCATCAAATGGCCGCCGTGATCATGCGATTTGACACCACTCGATTATTTTCTCTGGGACTACGTCAAGTCCTTAGTCTACTTTAACAAGCCAACCACTTTGGACGAGTTCGAAGGAGCGTCTGGGATTTATAGAGGCGTAATGATGGTGATAGTTACGCCAATCAGCTTTTTATTCAGCTTGTGAGTTTCTTGTTAACCGCAAAATGTCGAGTTCAGTAAAACAGTCCAAGTGGAATATTGGGGCACGATGAGAAAGACTAGCCTCTAAGTCAGCAAGTTCATTGTCTTTTATTCCGACACTACTCGGAATCCACATGACTTTGATATTTTTTATTGCTCTAATTAAACAATTTCTTATGTTAGAGATTAACGCTGTATCCTGATTGGGTTTCCTTATTGCATTCATCACTGACAAGCTATCCGAGCAGATGACATGCTTACCACGATCTTTTAGGCATAACGTTGCAGCTTTGTAGATGGCTAAGGCTTCTGCAGTAAAGATAGATGCATGTGATGAAAGTAGGCTTCTGATAACCAATGAGCCGTTTTCTTGCAGGCCGCGAATGATTTGCAGTCGGTGGTTTTGTAACCGTCTGTAAAGACAGACCAGAACCCATTTATCTGCTTTGAGCATTGTAGAAATGCGCAGAAAAGACGCTCGAAATACTTCGTTTGATGTGTTAGTTTTGTCATATTGTGTCAGGTCTAAGATAAATGACTCAGAGTTGATGTTCCAGGGTGGAGATAGAGAGACATCTTTGTTGATTATCTTTTAAGGCAGATCAAAAGAGCTTGTGCTATGGCTGATGGAATGCGTTTATGTATTTTCCTGTTCCTCGGCTATTATCGAATGTTTTGCGTGTACAAGCTTTACAAAAAGTTTAGCAAGAGAAGCTTTAATTCGCTGTTTTACTGTGGGAAACCCAGCTTCAACCAGTACGTTTTTCATAGGAGTTCTTCTTCTTCTGCGGGCCGCTTGATGATATGGGGGTTTGATGGAGTTGGTTGTAGCACTAGTGATCTGGTCATGTTACATAATGTGTTAATGTGAGTGTTACAGTTTTTGCTCGCAAGATAGTTGATATTGTTGCGATTTCCAATTGTATTTGCTATTTAAAACTAGTCCTAGAATACTTAAGCTATTTACATTTTTTATGACACTATTCTTAATTTTAAGTGGCAAGCTACATTTGACAAATATGCAATGGTTTGCATTTGTCTAAAGGGAGCCTTGCTGCAGAAAATTCGGACCATAACAAAATATCGTCTACTAGGTCTGAAAACAAATTTTTTGTCTTGTTCAAGTCATTGTGTCCACAAAGGACAAATATATCATCTGCATAAACACAGTGATCTATTAGCGTATGTTTAGCAATTCTGGCTGAAAGATCGTGGTTGCCCTGGTGCAAAACTGATGCTTCAAACCGTTTTTTTTCTTGTTAAAAAATGTTGGACGCCTTTTCTTAACTACCAAACTTCTTACTGTAATTCTAATAAACTCTAAGAAAAATAACGAAATAGCATTATTTTTTATTTTGAAAAGAGCAACAGTTGGAGTGGTGAAGGAGCACGGATTTGAGGTAGCTGCGGTGGAAGTCAAAGACGGTAGGGTTTGAGTTGATTTTACGTAGCATACGGGAGATTGGTTCATTCGCGCCAGAGGAGGTGTGGTGGGTTGGTAGATAGAAGAGTCGAGGGGTACGTAGATTACGAGGGTTAGTGTTGAGGAAAATGGAGTTGTGGAGGGACGCGCATTCAACGTGACTTGAAAAGAGTCGATGAATGAAGAGAAAGTCTGCTGCATCTCTGCTATCTTCAAGGGTGTTTAAGTTGATAAGGTTGAGACGGTTTTGATAGTGGGGTAGATTAAGAGGATCGTCCCAGGGCATTCCTCGAAGAGCAAATCGAAGAAAACGGCGCTGGATGCTTTCAATTCTCGAGATATGAACACGATGATATGATGACCATACTTGACTGACGTACTCGAAGAGGGGGCGAACAAAGGTAATATAGAGGGACCTGGTCACGTATGGGTTGGTGAATTCTTTGGACCACCGTTTTACAAAACCTAGTGCAGAGTTGGCTTTGAGGATTATCTCATCCATATGTAAACGGAAGTTGAGCTCCCTATCATACAAAATGCCGATGTCGCGAAGAGATTGTACGGAGGAGATATTTTGGTTATGGAGAAGATAGAGTCGGGGCGGAGATTGGTTCCGCTTATGTATTAAGTTCCAAAGAATTTTTGAGGCACCAGATCGAAAAACTATCAAGATCTTGATGAAGGAGGAAAGAGTCACGGGGAGAGGAAACGGTTTTGAAAAATTTAGTATCGTCGGCGTTGAGGGAGACAGACGAGTGTTTGATGATCATATCAAGATCATTTATGGTTAATAAAAAAAGAAGGGGTCCGAGATGGCTGCTTGTGGAACTCCAGAGGTGGCCAAAAATGGAGCCGAGTGGGCTGACCTAAAACGAACACTGTAAAAATGGTTTTCGAGATAAGAGGATATGCATTTTAACAGTATGGGTTCAATGCCGAGGGCAGACAATTTGAAGATAATTAATCGATGAGAGATTTTATCGAAGGCTTTGCTAAAGTCGGTTGCAATTACATCGACTTTGTTGCCATTCTCTAGGGCAGAGAGGGCAAAGGATACGAATTCAACGAGATTTGTGGTGGTTGACCTACCCTTTAGGAGGCCATGTTGTCTAGGGGAAATAAGTGATTTGCATTGGAAGCTTAGAGCTTCATACAAAATACTTTCGAAGAGTTTGGGTATATGGGAGAGTTTAGCGATGGGACGATAGTTGGTTATTTCATTCTTTGATCCTTTCTTGTGGATCGGGGTTATGAAGGAGGTTTTTCAAACCTGAGGAAATTCTCCTTGTGAAAGGGATAGACGGAAGAGATTAGAAAGGGCAAGGGAAAGAGAGGAAGAACATTTTTTAAGAAATATGGCAGGGAGGCCATCTGGGCCGGGTGTGAATTCGTCATTGAGTTGGTGTAATTTGTATTCGATAAAGACGGGTCAAAAATATGAGAGAGAAGTGGGCCATTGGAGAAGTTCAGTTGGTAACTAAAATAGGATGGATCTGGTACAAAGGAGTCGTTGGTGAAGGATTGTTTAAGAAAGGTGGCAAATAGGTTGGCAATGGTGAGAGGATCGGTTGATGACCTATTGTTGAAAGAGAGGGAAGGAGGGTAACCATCGGACTTTCTTTTGTAGTTAACAAATTGGAAAAAGGACTTAGGGTCGTTTATAAGGTTGACTTGCGCATTGTTAAGGTAGCGCTGGCAAAGGGAATCGTAAAGTTCGGTGAAACGAAGATAAGCACCAAGGTAGTTGGAATAGTCAGAAAAGGATCTGGTACGCAGGAAAACAGCCCATAACTTGCTTCTCTTATTCCGTAAGGAACCAAGTTGCGATTATACTAGGAAGGACTAGTAGATGATGTTTTAAAGCGGGAAAACGGAACGTAAAGGGAAAAATAATTAAATATTTCTTTATAAAAAATGGATAAGGCATCATCTATACTTAGGTTGTGAAATTTAAAGAGGGATCTGCTGAGATATTCACTGATTTTGTGAAAGTTTGCTTTATGAAGTCGTAGGGAGTCGGTGGGGGGGGGGGGGGGGTAGCTATCGATTGTTGAGAGAGATAGGGGATAAATTGAGACTAAGCAGTTAATTGAATCTGTTGTGAAAATAGAAAATAAGGTCTAATTGGATATACCGCTGACTTGGCATAGACTTGAGTTATTATTGAGTTGTTAAGCGATCTAAGAAGAGACATTCCTTAGCTGGGTTGGCATTTCAAGCGATGAAAAACGATTGATCATCTGATGGAGTCCACTGTAGCTGAGGAAGAAGATTAAAGTCACCGAAAATAAGGATATCATCAATAGAGTCTGACAGGTCAATTAAATGATCGATCGCATCGATAACAAGTTGGTAAGATTCGATAGGTTGAGCTGGTAGGATGTAGCGACATATAACGTAAAGGGACTTGAGAGGCAGTGATATTTTTATTGCGACAAAGTCGGCTTTAGAGGATGAAGAAATTGTAATGGGGGAAGAGTTAAGGCTGTTGTCCATCGCCAGTAGGACGCCTCGACAGGGGGAATCTTTATTTGTGCGGGTAGCATCGTCGTCGAAAAAAACATTAAAAGTAGGAGGGAAACAATTCCTGGTTCTTTATGTCGGGAATCAAATTGGTTACGGTCAAGGCGTAAATATCAAAGGGAAGAGCATGCGATTGACGTAAGACAGCATTGGTTTTAGAGCGAAGTTATCTTACATTCTGGTAGTAAAATGTAAAAATTTCTGTAGTGCCACTGGTTTGCTGTGTTAGTTTAACAGTGGGGTGAAAAAGGGGACCAAGAATAGGAGCAGTGGAGGAGGGAGATGGAGATAAATGGTTGGATATGGAGTTGGACGAGGGATGAGATATGGGGTTTAGGGTATGGGAGTTAATAAAATTAGGGTACTTAGCTCCAGTTTTAAAGTCGAAGTTAGGAAATGAGTTGCTAGCTGGGTTTGGTGGCGTAGAAGGTTGAGAATATGGGTGGTTGGGGTTAAGTTGAAAGAGACGCATTGGCGCGGAGGCTTCGGTAGAACGGGGGGAATTAGAAGATTAGTGTGTAAGGGCTTTTTGTCGGATTAAAATTGGGGAATAAGTTTGTTTTGAAGCTCCAGTTAGGACCGCGATTAGAGCTTCGATTTTTGGTAGCATGTGTTTTATTTGGAAGGGAGTTGGAGAGGGGTCTTTTTCTAATTTTATCGTTAAATCTACGTTTATTTTTGAAACTTTCATTACTCTCGAGATCTGCGTTTTCTCGTTCCTCAGAGCATTTGGTGATACTTATCTTCCCAGGTTTAGTTGCGTTATCAGGAGGAGTAGGGAACAACCACGAATATTGGGTTGGGATGTTGACTTTGAAGCTGCAGGAACTATTGGACTCAGCAGGGAAAATCATCTGGCACTCGCTAATTGTGATAGAGATAGATGGAAGGCACTTCGAGAAAGGTTTTCACGGGAGCTGAGAAAGCAGGACATGCCATTCGGCAGTGGAGCATCAGCTGAAGTTGACTGGGATTTGTTCGAGAAATTGAGCTTTCTAAGGGATACAGGATTCCGGATCAATTGGCTCTTTTTTGGAATATTTAACCAGGTCCTATCTAAATGCTAAAGCCTATTTTCTTCCTTTATCTTCTGCTCGTAGCGTTCGCGAGTTCCTCTCGTTCTTTTCTGCAGGGCCGTTTTTTTTTCCAAGTTTGCCAGTCTGCATGAGGCGAGTTGAAATCCACATCAAAGGCTCTGATTACTCTTTGGGAGTGATGCCGGCGGTATAGGACTACTCGAGAGGTTGTGGAAAATTCGATCGGAAAACACCCTGGCGGTTTCTTACGATTGTAGCCGTCCAACGTCAAACTCCCTCTCAACGGCTTTGGGCTGCATCGATATCTGTGCTACAAGATAATGATCCGAGTCAATGTGAGTTTGCTTGTTTATCAGTAGTCATACCTTTATGGATATCAAGGTATGAAAACCGTGTGCAGGCACGTCCCACCGCAAAATCAATAGACCTGTGTCCGTTTGCGGAGATGGTGCGGTGGTGTAACTAAAAGCGCTCTCCTTTCCTAGCTTGCCATTAAAGGACGATTTGCGTTTTATATTTAAGCCACCTAATTATCGACGTGTTCATAGAAGCAGTCTTTGGTAGATCATCTTTATCCACTGTCGAGTCGTGGGCTTTTATGAAGCTTATGTTGGCGGATTGTCTTCATTCTCTTTTTGTACGGTCAATTCCATCGCACTTGCTGAATGGAAGTTATGACTGTTTTGTAGCAGTCAATGATCTCCGCTAGTTGTTCGACTGCTCGTAGTCTGTGAAGGATTCGAACATTCCAAGTGCAGATCCAAAAGTCGTTGTCCTTTAACCGTTTGCCAGGGTGATGCACCACGCTACGATTTCGATTGTTGCACTGATGGGCCAATTCAAGTTATAGGGCAGTCAGCAGCTTCCCTATCAGTTTTTGCTCTCTTTATGCGTTGAAACTTAGGGGAACCTCGATAGTCTGGGGTGTGTCTTGAATTCTTGCATAAAGCACACGAGAGCTGACCATTTTCTGTTCACATATATTCTGTTAATGATTTGGTAGGGTGCGAACATCACCTTCGTTTTTGTAAAGCTCTACTGCTGAGCCATGAGAACCGGCGGCGGGTTTAGGATTTATATTTTAATATTGTTCTATAAGTTTCCAGTTAAATGAGTCAAATAAATAAAATCCACACATATCTAGCATTACATTTATTTAACATATATAATCTATTAAAGGACGTTGTTTTATTTATCAAGTGCTACATATATAAATTACTATTTATAATTTTTTACTATTTCAACATATGTATATATAAAAATATGCAGATCTGTTATTTGTTGGTTAGTTCACGCAGAGATCATCGTTTGTATTTTTTTTTGTCTGGTGTGTAAATTCAGTCAATTACATACTCGTACCTTGAACATTTTGGATTTACATTAACAAATCTATCTGCGCAGTGCGACTAGTGGAAGGTAAATTATCATCAAACGCTTTCGAACTACATCCTGCAGATAAATCGATACCGAAAAGGCCCAATTCTTTAATCAAATCATCTTCAGGATTATTCGTAGTAGATTGTGATTCATTTGTTTTAGAAGCTTGTTCGGATATGCTTGTTTGATCTAATGTTTCTTGATCAGTACTACAAAGGAAATCAATTATATTACTGGGCTTTTCAACTGCTTCTTCAGCTGCTGCTACTTCATTTGATTCATGGGCGTCGTCTTCTTCTGTTTGTGGTGTTAGCACCTTTGATTGATACTCGAAAGCAGATGATTTGAAATCAACTTCAATTGGAAACAGATTCGGAGTATCTTCTAATCGTGTGAGAGATAATTTATGGAGTTCTGCAAAACAGTCCATTATACCACGAAGCTGTCTGGATAAATCATTTACATGTTTACACTCTAAAAGTTCCATTTTCTCAAGAACATCGTTTCGTAATTGAGCAAATTTCGAGCGTGCTTCTTGTCGACATTTAAGAATTAAACGATATTCGTAGTTTCCAGTCTCCACACGATATAGAGACTCTTGGAGGGCAGCAAAACTATGCTCTTCGTCGTCCATTTCTTTTACTTTTAAACAGTAAGATAAGTAAGTGAACTTTGCATCGGCGTATTTCTTAACAGTAAGTTTTGTATCGGGAATGGCTTTATTTAAATACGTTCCGATGTCAGCTAAGATCGGTTTAATGGACTTGAGCATGGCCACACCATCTTTTTCAAAGTTTCTATGCAGCTCCCCGAAGATGCGAAAGGCTTCAGAAGCCCTTAACTGTGGTTCTTTTACACTAATTTCGGCGAAAACATCACCAAATTGTTTGTATGTGACTAATAAATCGTAATAAGCTTTAAGCATTCGTTTTGCATGTTCAACTAAACCTTTGTACATATATTCAGTGCCTTCTAGTTCTTCTAGACGCTTAACTAATGAATCATTGCACAGAATGGCCCTCGATAGACCCAATGAATCTGCTGTGCTACTAGACATAGATTCCACAAAACGATGTTTGATCTTCTTTATAAGTATATCAAAAGACTTTCCCTGCTCCAGGTCAGCGTGTAGTTTATTGTAGTTAATAGAAACCTCTGTGGTTGCTATTTGTATCATCTTAGCAACTTCTACTTTCGTCTTACCCTTAACACTGACACCATTAACTGAAACAATTTCGTCTCCACTCTGCAGAGAACCTTCTTTAGCAGCAGGCGTTCCATCGAAAACCTTTAAAGAACCAAATTAAATTACAACAATGTTATAACAAATTCAGCAACTTACCTGCACTATGTAAAGGCAGGGACACAGTGGAGCTCCCCCACCGATGCTTATGCCTATAAGGTTTGTTTGATCTTTGGTTATTACAACTGTTCCAGTTGTAACCGTCATTCCCCTTTGTTCAAAGAAAACGTACGACAAATTCGTTATTACAAAGAGATACTTCAAATTTGTGTTGGGAACTAAGCACGACTTATTCTTACCTCTGTGCAACTAAATAAAAATCTACTTTTTTCTTCAGTGTAAACGAAAATAAGGCATAAACTTAAGCAAACATCAGCGTACAATATCAAAGAGCTAAAAGAAAAGTGTCAAAAAGCTTTTTCAATTTAACAAATTAAATAATAAATTAACATTGTCACAGGAAAGTGTATGATTCGCGACCTAGACACGTAAACTTACGTATTTAAATAAAGTAAAATTATTCGACTTTGGAGCAAGAGAACAAAATTGAAGAACTTCCCTTCTACACTAGAACTTGTAGCTGCTGTTCAGTCAAAAGTGAAGGATCGATAATACCTACAGTTATGCCTGTCCCACACTGAGCACGTAGATATTTTTTCGAGATGAGCGAAAAATTATAATCGTCAAACATAAATGTCAGAATCGAGCGCCTACATAAAGAACTAAGTAGTCCATTGCACTCCTTGTGTGTTCTGTCTTTCGTAGAAAGATGATAATTAGCCTACAGTGCCATCACCCACATAAGAGCTGAGGACCTACAACCTGATGCGAGCGTAACCCGGAGACTCACAGAGATAGTGTTCCACGGTGTCATCATCACTCTCACAGCAACCGTCACATGATGTTGTGTCACTTATCACGCAAGTAAGCAGCCTGCAGTCTTTCCTCTAAGAAAGAGAAGCATTCATTTGCTTTGCCGGCTAACTGGAGAGTCATACTATCTGCAGCTGTGCTTAAACTGTCAATGGAAGCCCTAGCAGAAGATGCAGTCAGTCCTAATGCAGGTTCTGAAAAACTTTCATCTGAGCCCGACCATTTCCCGAGATCCTATGTGACCTGAGATCCAAACAAATTTCAGTGAATTCAGCCTTTCGACTGCCTTCAGAGAAGACTTGCATTCTCGAACTAGCTTGAAAGTTATGCGGGGGTTCTGGAAGGTTATATGGGCTGCTTGGCCTTCGCTACAGTTCGTTTCCATCAAGATTAGCTTCGCTTGTAAGACAGAGGCAATTTTTCCGAGTAGTGTAATCCAACATTGTCCTCCTCCAGAAAGATACCAGCGCAGCAGTCATTCGTGAAGATACTACTACATTTCTTTTCTGGCTCAGATTCTGGCCGAAGCCATTTCTTGACACAAGGAAAGTGATTTCGTATTTGTTCCACAATAACAGTTCTGGTGTCAATGCATCAGTCAATAAGATCAGAGTTAAAAGACAGTAGGCGCACACTCATCAAAGCTCTAGTGCGTGTTGTACCAAAAGCCACTTCTCTTAAAATGAAAGTCGGCTTTGAGAGTAAAACACATGATATGAATATTAAGAGGATGAACCTCCCATCAGTGGGTGTAAAGCAGAGTCAGATAGTACCGAATCATGCGGAAAATAAGCCGAACCAACGACGAATTTGTGCCATTCACTGTTCGTTTCATAGCTTTTGTCTGCAGTAAATAAGTCTTGGTTTAACAATCGCAAGAGTAAGTTCGACACATAAAGACTAATTCTGTGTCTTTCCGATCGCTTGTCGTATAGTGATGTGAAACCCGTTAAACATCCGAAACCACAACGCATTTATTCCACACCCATGGTTCCTAGAATAATAATACAAATGGGAATCGTACTCAACCCGGAGCCTTACTTAAATTTACAAACGAAAGCGCATGAAGATGTTTGAAAGATGTTTTATATTTGAGCGGACATATTTGAAAATCAACCTACAAATACGATGAAGAAAAATGTATCTCAACACATCACTAAAGTCGTACAAATCGCATGGTTTAATTATTCCTACCATGCGTGTGGCACTTAATGATGTTTTGCAACGACTGACGATTACAAAACCCAGATAGTATACCCTCTAGGGTGATATGACGCCAAATACGTTGGACAATAAAGATTGTAAGGTGTAATGACGTTTGAATTTGAATATGGAAGACGACATTGATGACCTCCTCTTGTTAAACAGGCAGAAAATCTGGAAGCTTTTCGAAGATACCAGCTAAATGAAAAAAAAACCCTCTAGGGATTTAAATATTTAATCAAAGCCGATGAATTAATTCTAGATCCTCTGATCCGGTCAATGTCGGTTCACAATTGGTTGCTTCATCTCTAAATATCATTTATGTAAGCGAGTCCGAAAATCACTCAAAGAACTTTTCTGTCGAAGCAACCAATGCACGTTCGTCCGCACTTCATGGTTGGGTGCAGTCCAAGTAGAGCTGGGAGAAGACGGGATTTATACAGTGATTTCTTCGTTGTTCGTGAAAAGGCCTAGTATTTATCAGTTGATTTCCTTATTAAAGCAGCGATTGTCAAGAGTGGTTCTACGCTTTATCAATACGGTAATGTTTTCGTTTGCATTTACAAGGAAGCCAAGGTAGGCAAACATTTTTACCACTTTCAACCGTGCTATCCTAGCCGTTGTTGTTAGGCTTCTTTTCTTATTTACCACTTAACTCACCTTCGCACTTCTGGTTCAATACCCGCAAGCGCAAGCGCTGTACAGACATTTAAAATATTGTTCCCGCTGGTGTCTGTACTTTATAGAGCAGCCAGTTTGGCAGAGATGCCAACATTTTACGTGTCTTTATATTGCTAACCTATGTTAGATGAAATATTGTGGGAGATGTTAAGGAGGCTGATTTATATATGGTTTAAGGGGGTGCCCCTTCTTAAGGATCGGGCAAACAGTGTTCAAATACCATTCATCGGTCATACATACTTTCATCCGACCATATTTTATCGATTAGTTGATGTATGCTCCTTACAAACTCAACACATGCAGCCTTATTGGTCTTTAATTTAGATATTGCTATCGACCTTCTTGATCGGGAGGATGAGGTTGTGGTCGGTCATAATTCACGTTGCATGGTTCATTCTACCTAACATCGAAATGTAGGTCGTATTCGCTACTAAACAGTTTGCAGACGCATTCCTTAACCACCGACTATTATATTTCCATTATCATCTTTGTATATTGGTGTTCGGTACTTGTGTTTTTGGTAGACTGTAACCTTGATATTGTTGAGCTCCTTTGCTCTTTCTGACAACCCGATGTATCTCCCTCATCTCATAGTTTCTAAGCAGCTATCGCCCTTCTTATCAACGCCGCCTTGTATGCTTTTTGTTTCGCTGCATGCGTTTGTCATCACTTTTAGACAAACAGAGGGTTTTAGTGTCGCCATTGATCATTGCACTTCTCGAAATGTTTTTGGAGACTTGATCAAAAGAGGCTCTAGCAGTGTCTTGCGATTGTAGCCGTTCGACATCGAATTTCCGCATAGCACTTCTTCGGGGTGTGAGTCGATTTTGGCTCTTCGAAATTGAATTGGATTGAAATTGACAAAGGAGTGAGACGATAGAAATGGAGGAGGTTGGACAAGGATTCTGCGCGCTTAACAAATATTCGAAGCTTTAGAAATAAATAATTTTGTTTTCCTAGGTCCAGCAGTTGTTTTCTCTTAAACAGCCATACGCTTTTGTCAAACACACTGTATTAACATTTAAGAACATTATGGAAAGTTCAATAATAAAAATTATAAATTGAATATATTTTACTTTTCTAGGTGTATGTACTACCTTCCAGGATATGATAAATGACATATACATATATTTCAACTACAGCGAGCCATATGAGCAGTATGCGAAATTTCTCAACTCACATACCGAGAATGGAAAGTTTTTCGGTTTCGACGATGCAAGTGCCATTCATGGATAATGGCAGGTGTTAAAATTTCGCTTTAACGACAGCAAAGAGCATTGTGTTTTGGAAGTATTAAATTTTACTCTGTTAGTGGTTCCCCAATTAGTTATGCTGTTAATATCAGAATTGAATGTGCTTAACATATGCTGTCGTCTACAGCCGAAGAGCAGGGACGTGAGTCAGGGAACGAATATGAAAAGTAGAGAGTACTGTCGTCAGCAAAGGAATATATTGGATTAGAAGTAACAGACAAGAGATCGTTGATGAAAATTAAAAAGAGTGTTGGAGACAGAACGGAGCCCTGGGGCACACCAGCATTTATTTTGTGAATATCAGACTTGAAACCGTCCAAGACAACTTGAATTGAACGTTCCGAAAGGTAATTTCTAATCCATTGAAGAAGAGTCGTCGATCCCAAATGCACGCATTTTCGACAAAAGAGCCTGATGCCAAACTCTGTCAAATGCCTTAGAAATATCAAGTGCAACTATCGTGCTTTCGCCAGATTGATGTACGCTTTGGTTCCACTTTTTGGTGAGACATGCCATCAAATCCCCAGTGGACCTGTTGCTATGAAAACCATATTGCCGGTCATTGAGAAGTTTTCGTGTTTCGAGATATTTCATGAGCTGACGATCAGCGTTTCCATGACCTTGGAATGAAGGGACGTAAGTACAATGGGTCTGTAGGAGGAGAGAGAGGAAGATTCGTCTTTTTTAGGGACAGGCTGGACAAATGCTGGTTCCATCTATTCGGAGATATACCGTCTGGACCAGCGGATTTATGTATGTTGAGATTTAAGTACTCGTGCTGCTACACGAGTGCGATAGTGGATTCGTCCCATTGAAGATTCGACGCACTCAAGTGTAGGCGGAGACAAAGCACAATCTGGGAGTGATGAGCTGGCTAGAGGCTTTCCGTTTCCATGGATATTATATCACCGCAGCCCCCAATTCACTCTCTATGCGAACCATGTATTTCGTACACCACGTTCATCCCATCTATAGTACGGTTTCTTGTGCTAACTTTTCACCGCTAATGGTTGAGTTTCGAAAAAGCTTGAGTTACGGCCAAATTGTGAAACCTACCCTAATGTCTAAAAACAAACGTCGACAACTATTAAAATGTTATATTCACTTTAGGAAACTCTATATAACTTTCCGAATTATGTAATTATTAAAACAAATAAAACCAAAAATAATTTATCACGAAAACCATTTTCTGACTGGAAACCGAATTATCATTAAATAACAACAAATGTGAAAACGTAATGAACATCCTTTTTACGATTATGAAGGTTTTATGCGTCACCTTAGTCTAATTTTTCTTGAAGATCCTGCAAAATTCCACAATAATCTCCAAACAAAAATCATTTACTATTATGCATATAGGACCGCATACAAAAACAAAAATTTCAACTGCAAACCACGCCAAAACTAGCATACTAGCGCTTACTATGTAAATGTTACTTACAATCTTTCTAATTCGATACTCTGCGAATAAAAGAACTTCTTTTGGCTGACGCATTGGTCTTCCAGGCATACCACTTCGATTTCATCTGTTTGTTCACACGAATCTTGTGATTTAGGTGCAGTTTCTACGTTGCTTTGCAAGATATTTATGTCAACACCGTCTTGAATTGATCTTGATCGATAAGAAATTGTGTGTTAGTGTTTTGTTTTTAGTTTTTAACGAGTAAGCTAAGATTGTGGATTAACTTCTTCCATACATACTAGCAATCTAGACTTTTGTTGGTCTAAGACTATTGAAAAAGCTATACATATATCATTTTGTTTAAAGTCTTAAATATCTCTAAATGTTTGGGCATGAAAGTTTAGTATTGGCACACAGTGGATTGTTAATTTTAGGGGATGAGGGAAGTTGTTGGTCTAGTAGTAAACTTACGGAAGTAATGAAGCGGCAATTAGATGAAATCCTCTGCAAATACTCTAATAAACTATATTTTATAAAATATGCAATATACATACGTAATGTCCAACACATATACCATACACTCAAATAGAAACTCAATATATAGGAATGGAATAAATAGGGATTCTCTGAACTCACGCTCCGTCTTTTGACAGATGTCATACTTGTATTCCCGACTGTCCACAATCCAATCATGGAAAGATAAACGCTTCAACAACTTTTACAAATCATCCAAATCTTTTATCAAAACTCGCGGGCAGTTACAACTACGCAAATTGTCCCGATAGGGTATGAATTGATCGTTGAGTGAAAAATTCTAATCGACTTATTCATTCCATAACGTTGCCGTGTGAGCCAGACAGCAAAACGCTAGAAATGAAGAGAATATTGCGGTTGTACAAGGTCTATTTGGGTGCGGATTTGTTATAACTGGTAGAGTTATGCAGGTATTCTTGAGCTTTCGATACGTAAGCGAATGCCTTATAACAATTAAGCCTCTATTCGCCAACATCAGCCTAATATGTCACCACGCCCCCACAATGGAAAAAGACAAATGCTTCTATGAGCTCCTCGACAAAACTCTAGGAAGGGAGGACAGTGTGTTCCATCGGATATCTCAAAAACCACAACAACGAAGAAATAGAGGGTCATCTAACAAGAGGTGCTATTTAAAATGTTGCGCCATTGTTGAGCTGTCAGCATTCAACTTTCATTGCGATGGCTTTCAATAAGTAAAAACTAGAAGGTAATTAATTATGGATCGACACACACTCGCACAATGCACAACATTGCGCAAAAGCTTCGTAAAGTTCGTACTGCTTTTGGTCATCATCAAGCGCCATCTCGCACTGCAATAGTCAATTTAATCGATAAATCTGAAAGTCTTGGACAGGTTAGTGATGTAACGACGAACTCGTGTTCGTCCGGCAAGGTCAGCTGAAAATATCGCCGCTGTAGCTGAGAGCGTGATTGAGAAGCCTGGTGTATCCATTCCGAGACCATCACACGGATTCCTTTTGCATAAAGAGCTTGACCTACATTTTTATAAAGTCCAGTTGACACAAGAATTGAAGCCAGAAAACCACGCACAATGCCGTACTTTCGCGGAAACGAATGAAAAACATCTTGGTTTTTTAAAGAAAATTATTCAGAGTCAAATTTCTATTGGTCTGGGTACGTAAACAAACTAAACTCTCACATCTGGCAATCAGAGAGAAAAAGTAAATTCAGAGAATTCATGGTGGCATAATCTACGCTCTCCTGGATCGTATTCCATTCCGAAGAAATTAAGAAAATAAGAACGGACGTAGCAAAACT
This sequence comes from Volucella bombylans, assembly GCA_949129095.1. NCBI lineage: Eukaryota > Metazoa > Arthropoda > Insecta > Diptera > Syrphidae > Volucella > Volucella bombylans. The sequence continues at coordinate 381,724,422 of OX422140.1, read as the reverse complement.
CACTGAGATGTCTATTATTTGAGAAGTCAATTAATTTCTGGCCATGTCCTATGCCATTTTCTGGTTGGTAGGTAGACCAAAAAACGGTTTTGGGCCAATCAATGAAAACTGATCAGTCGCTGTATCAAGTTCGGGATCAAGTTCATTCGCGGGATGATTCTGTGTCCAACGGCCCACATTCATGCGCAAGCCGTAAGAAGTTCCAACCCCATCAGACTTTAGACAATGATGACATTGACGTTACATAGAATAACCACGTGGTTTCATTGGAGCGTTTGCGACGATAGGTTTAGTGGTAAATTGGGGGTAAAAAACGTATATGCAGTCGACAAGAAGAAACACCGCACTCGGAGTGCATGCCACAGCGACAATATATAACTTTGAAATGGTAAAAAACTTTATCTATCTTAGCTCCGCTGTAAATTCAAACAATGACACCACCATAGAGATCAAGTGAAGAACTCCTCTTGCCAATCGAAGTTTATTTGGACAAAAAGCTCTTCTAACGAACAACGAAGAAAGCGCCGGGCTTTATGAAAAAGCTGCAGAAATCCACTCTGTTTGGTGAAGCAATAGGGTTTTCAAAATATGTCAAATACCTGGGCCTAACTCTTGACGAAAGACTCACTAAGAACTCTCACCTCACGAAAATTATAGACAAAGCCCGGATCTCCTTATGCAAGAGTAGAGCTCTAATAGCTAAGAGCTGGGGTATAAACCCCATAAACCCCAAAATTATTCTGTGGCTTTACACATTCATAACTAGACCAATTGTAACATATGCTCACATCTGCAAATGACGACAGCTGCAAGCTAGTCCATCCAAAATTGCAAGGTTACTTTCCCAGACTGGCGTAACTTGGAACAGAACACACCCACATTTGTTAGCGATTCTCATCTATGGCACACAGATGAACCGTAAACAGATGAAGAAGTCGGGTCTGTGGTATACATACGGTGTTAACACAAAAACATTCATCTACACAATCATGGACAAGCTTAACTCCGTTTTTTAAACGGAAATCGATGCTGTGAACTATGGAACATTAACGCCTATGAAATGACATTAAGTCTAAGATGGGACTGCCTTCAACTAGCGACATCATTACCCACCACAAACAGAGTTCAATTTATTTAGGTTCTAGGACATAGCGGACATATAATCAATGATATGGCAAACATATTAGCCGGCAAAGGATCTGTATCGACCTTCGTGACGTGAAGACCATTCTCTGGATTACCTATCAGCACTGCGAAGTGCTGTACTGACTGAAAAACAAAAAGGCAAACGGCCATCCAAAATGTTCATACCAAACATCTCCAATACAAGAACGAAACAACTCCTAAATCTAACTAGAAGTCAGAATCGTATAGTCACAGGATTCCTCACTGGACATTGCCAAATCAAAAAACATCTCATGAAGACGCGGACGAAGAATCAGCAGAGCACATTTTGTGTCACTGTAGCTGTTTAATCAGAATACGTCATCGACGCTTAGATAAAATCTACCTTGAGGCCAGCTAGCTCACACAAAGATTTACTTGGATTTATCACTAATTCGCGCACCATAAGCGAGTGAAATCACAATAGACCCATTTGTGGCCGCAGTGTCATAATGATATGCTCCCTCCTCCCTCATATATTCTATAATCTATAATCCACGTTCTACGTTCTACAAAAATGGAATTTGGAAAATAATGTTTAGCGGATTTAGCCAAATTAAAATGAAATGACATCAACTGACTCTAAGCTGCAGGTCAGCCTTTTACACTAAGAATCAATATTCTGCAACCTAGATAAAAGGACACGTGTACGGCTTCAACAGAGTGAATTTATCTCAATAAAAATGTCAAATGCAAGGAGACAAATTGAATATAGTTTGAATGCCGCATGATTTGTGGCAATTAACTAATAATGATCAATGAAATGAGGATGCTATCGCACTAATCTGTGTAGGAACATAAGCTCCTTTTGAATCTAAATTATAAGAGATGTATGCATACGTAGACGGTATCGTACAATACTGTACCCACAATAGAATGAACAAGGAGAGGAGAGGAGTTTTTTAATGCAATGGATAAAGCACGTTTTTTTTTATTTATTTTTTTAAATAAAGACAAAAACAAAGCAAACTAAAAGGGCTAAACTATAAACCAGTAAATAACACAAAAGATTCACAAAATTTTCAAAAATAAACAAGAACATACTGTGAGAAATGAAACAAATAAGCTTTTAAACAACGAAACACACTAATAAATTGCTTCAATATTTACATCTTGTCTTCTTCAAAGAAGAAATCCTCATCCGTGTCCGTCAGCATGGCTGTAACTTCCTCTAAATCAGATTGACTAGAAAACTTGAATTTTTCTTTTATCAATTACGAAAAAATTAATGAATGCATATGTTGCAAATTGAAAGATCAATTTTCTGCACGACAATCAATTCATATCTTCATCCACTTCCTCTATTTAATTTGCACTATTGCCTGATTGATGATGGGATTATAGATTTTCCAAGAATCCGGTCAACGTTTTTATTTCAACAACTGCACTGTGCGACCCAGAAAGTAAAGAATGTGGTTGACTTTATGTTTTTTCGTGTTTTTTCTTAAAGTGGGCATGTAGAAATAGTAAGAGTTACTTTTATTTTTGTTATTTAAATGTTTTATTGTGACTTTTTGTATTTATTTCTGGGATATGTTAGCAGTTGTCAACGTAAAGCGGACAGGTGTAATTCATCCTTCATGATTGGACATGTTCGATAACGGGGAGTTTATCTTAATTGTGACGTCTTTGTGAATTGACGGTTCAAGTAACCGTTTTCGTTCAATGATTTGAATTTGGATAAATGGCAGAGTTGTGAATAGTTACGGTATTTTGGTTCGAAGGCTGCAAAACGATACTTCAGCTTATCTTCTTCAACTTGGATAGATAGATTTCCAATTTCCACACTTCTAATTTAATGAAAGATACTGAGGAGAGTATAAAACAACTTAAGAAAATCTTGAATATGAAAGAATAATGCACGCGGGCTGTTCCATGTTGAAGTTGATGCGACGATCATTAACAAGATTATGGTAGAGTCCATCCATGTGTTCTGATGTAATTCAAATTTTAAGTTCCGGAAAGGTCCGACAATGGAAGAGTTACGGTGTTAAGCGGGGCTACAAGCTGCTTTTACAGAAATCCATTTATTTAGCTCTACTTCTGGATATTGATCCAACGTGGAAGCCGAATGCGCTCAAGAATAAAAAGCTCCTCACAGAATTGTTGCTCAAGTTCTAATGGAACAAGTTCGTCCCATGACAGTCCTCACCACCATAACTGCTGCATTATTATTTTAGCCCTGATAGTACAGCGCGAAATCCATCTAATAGGGTCGAACATTTGTGCGAATCAATCGCTTGCTCACGTTTGTATGTGAAACGAAAAAGTGGTGAATGAAGGGAGAGATGTTATGCCTAATGTTTTTATATTTTCTATCGATTCGGAACAATAACGGAACATCAACTTCAAGGTGTTCAGATAGGGTTAATTTGATTAACGAGACCGGGGTGAACCTGGACTTCAACCAATGGGCGTTTGGTCGCTATCCCTCTCCACTTGCGCGTGCCACCAAAGGCGAAGTGTTCCTCTACTGCGTTGTCGCTCTGGGTCGTAATCGATAACTCGTCAGAGCGTTGCTGTTCCTTCCCTCTATATGTCCTAGGCATCTTAGGTGACTAATGTGCACTTCTCTGACCAGGTCATTGTCTCTGTGCAGCTCCTAGAGTCCGTTGTTAAATCTCTTCCTCCAAACCCCGTCAACGTAAACGAAACAAAAATCACTCATCACTCACTGGGTTTTTAGAACCTTGCCTAAATCGTTTCTTAACTTCAAATGTATCGAAGAGATTGTTTCCGATCTTTAGGACCTACTTGTCATCTCAAGATGCATTATGATGAGTTTTCCATATCCTCAGTAGCGAAATTCAAAAATTCAATCTTGTAAGCTTTGATTTTTTTTTTTTTAAGTGACATAAAGCGGCAAGTGCGTACCCGACTAGTAGCGTGATATAGGCCTGCGCCGTTATAGGGCTCATAACCCGATACGGAAGACAAATCAACTTTGGTAAACGATCAGAGGACACCTATCTTCGGATATGTACGTGAAGTAGAGCGACTGCAACAAAGCGAACCTACCCGCCATCCAGGAAGTGCACTGGGAGGACCGGACAAAAAGAGAACGACAAATTTAACGGCAAATCTAGAAAAAAACCCAGTAGTTTCAAATCGATTTCAAAACCGCATATGATAGCATCTATAGCATCAAGAGCCATGTCTAGTTTAGACACCTTTGCAAACCTCATTCGACTGTACATGGTGACAATAGAGAATGCACGCTGCGCAGTTAAGGTCGGAAGTGGCAAAACCGAGACCTTCAATGTCAGAAAATGACTTAAACAAGGCGATGCATTGTCATGTGATTTTTTCAACTTCGCTCTTGAAGGAATTGTGCGAGACTTGCAAGCTAGCTCCAGAGGTCTGACTCTGACACTTCGAGAGAAAAGACCTCTTTGGGTAATTTCCGGTCATGTTTGCATCAATGGAGAATGTACTGTACTGTACAACGATGCAGGCTTCGTCAGAAAAGCTCGGATAACCCGGCTTAGATGACTAGCTCACATTGAATACATAGACACCAGTGTTCCAGGCTGAAGGTTTTCGACTCCAACCCAGAGGGACAACGTAATAGAAGACGGCCTTATCGTAGGTGATACACACAAGTGGAAGCGGAACTCAGCTAACTTCGTGTTCGTAACTGGGAAAAGATCGTGCTACTTGGGGCGCTGGTTGTAAGTTGCTCTTCAGTGGATAGCAATCAGACAGTTCAATGATTGTTATATTTAAAATTAATAACAAAACGTTACCCGAGTACTTGGAAACTAATATTGTAAATGTATGTGATATAATTACAACCATATGATTTAAGAAATGCCAAGAACCTAGGACCTAATAGATGTAACAGCAACGGAGTTCAGTTTTCCATTATGTGTAGGAGATTAAACCACCTTACAAAGGTAATTAAATCTGAAAGCTAAGCTAGTTCCGTAAGTCAGCAACGCTTATTAATTTGTTACTGTTAATTTATTTTAACAAAGCTCCCACAGAGCTAAATAGCCTAATTTCTTGGTCCCATATGGGATGAATTAAGTAATTCTATTACTACTACTACTACTTCCCTTATATACTTGGGACAACATCAATTTTAACACATTCATCAATTCTTACATAAAATGGAGCAAAGCTAGCTTTTGTTTGACGCTTCCTCCCTACCTTGGACTTGTAATACTTTCTGCACTTGGCTAGTCTTCGTAGCATTTCGCAATTCAACGCAGCGTGCCTGAATCTTTATACTCTGTCTTTACACTCTAACAGCGGTGAATATGTACTGTTTAACGGTATTTTCAAAAACTTTCGTATCCGCCATTTAAAAATTGTAAAAACTTAACGAAACTCTGAAACATCTGACTGTCACCCGAAGCCCTCACATTTGAACGATTCCAAAACCCAATTACAACTGTCATCGCTCTGAAGACTGCATTAAAAGACAAACGTCAATAACTACCCATCGTAGTGTCTCTCTACAAAAAAAAAAAATAATAAATTTCTACTGGGTGTGTTGTATATTTGTGTATGCTATTGCTGTGTAGTGCGTGTTTTTCATTTTTCATTTTTCATTATTCGTCGTATCCCCACTCTCAGAGCAACGACAACAGGAAATTCTTTCGCCCAGAAAGAAAGTCTATAATTTTCGTTTATTCGAATTAATTCATTTTGAAACCCAGAACAGTTATTAAAAAGGCTACAAATCACCACACAAAATGGGTCTTAAAGGATGTCAAATTCAATTGGACAATCCATGGAATACGTACTATGCTGGCCAGACCATCAATGGACAGGTTACTCTAACATTTGATTCACCGAAGAAAGTCCGAGGTAAGATCCAAATCCAAATCCAAATCCAAAATTATTCTATGTGGGCCTATAAAGTGATGTGCTAAGAGTAGTAATGCGACAGAGATAGCTTCTCGATTGCGGGTGGAATTTACTGGGCGACTGAAGAGGATGCAAGAAATGGGTGGCGGCATCATCGCTCGGATGGGAAAAATAGTTTTTTCTTTTCTTTTTTTTAATATAGACGCATTCAAGCCGAAAAGAATCTGCTGTGAAATCATCTCTTCATCTGGGACGAGATAACACCGCTAACAACAACGACAACAACAACAGCAACAACAACGGTGACGACGACGGCAATGAAAAGAATTTCTCAGAAGCTCTGAACATATTTTTAGTTGACTCAATTATGATAAGCAGTATGTGGGAGGGGAGTCGGTATGCGGTTTGCTAGAATGCATTCTCATCCTTGAATGAAGTAGTCGACTTCGAAAATACCTCGACCAAAAGGTTGTCGCACTTTGTACTCACGTATAATCTAGCACAACCTTAATATATGCGCCACAGAATGTATCCGTGAATTAGTTGTTCTTCTTTTTTTTTTGGTTTTATTTCCTATTCACAGTAACCAAACTTGAACTCGAATTTTCTCTTATTCTAGAGTCTGTGGCTCTGTAGGCGCATTGTCAATCAATATGAGCTAAACTTAGATGGGCGAGGAAGTGCTCGTACATACAGACATAAGTATGAATGTACGGTGCTTCAGTAGAAGAAAGAGGCTGAGCTAGCCACACGATCAATGACGTCATATGTATTTTCGCCTAGAATATTAAGTAATGCGAATGGCTGAGATAGGTACTCGTAGTTGTTTTTGTTTTTTTTATTTCATTTTTAGTATGCATATCTAGAGAGGTATTTTTTGAATGTGTATTTGGATTTGTTGGTCAATATAATTAACTGGATTTATGATTCACAGTATCACCTCAAAATTTCTAATTAGTTTTGATTATCTTTTTCGGAAAGTTATTTGCTCGTGCCTGTATCATTGCAGCGAGGTCAGCGGTCGGAGTATATGTTCTCATCGAGAAATTGTGCCGGGGACTTTGCTTTTAATTTGATTGTACTAATGTGATGCTTAAACAAAACCTGTTTCAGCATGGTGTTCTATGATACACGCTCCTATAAATAAATTGGTGGCTTTATGAGTACAGTCAAACTTCCATCAGTCGAATATCCATAAATCACACGGTGGTTTTAGAACTTAGACGGGAGACCATGATTTCCTTATATTTTATGCTCCGTGAAGGGTTCTAC